>VWZP01007092.1:891404-912922 GCA_013396995.1 Dicaeum eximium
GAGGATGGGGAGACGTGGGGGACCCGGGATGAGGGGTGGGGTGCTGGCATGTGGTGGCCCTGCCACCATCACACACCTTGGTCCTCTCTCCATCTCCCCTGTGTCACCTCGCACCTTTGGCTCCTCTCATGCCCTTCTTCCCCACAGCCCCCGCTCCTATCCCTTCCTCCAGCCCTCTCTCCCTCTCTTCTCCCCCACCTCCCTCCTCTCCTTCCCCCTACTCTCCTCCCCACCACCCCCTCCCTGTGCCTCTCAAAGCCACCATAATAGCAGCTTGTTTGGCACTTCACTTGGTCTCAATGAGAAAATTCCCCTCTCTCCCTCTCTTTGCCTTCGTTATTTCCAAACCCTGCAATAGCTCCTTTGCTCAGGGCTGCGGGAAGTGCCCATTTTTCAACATTTTTCTTTGGCTTATGTTTGTCATCCTCTGAATTACCGCACCGGGGAGTCCAGTCAGCCCGACACCGGGCCCTGCTATTCACACCTCTCCTGCTCCTTGAGATCATGTAGGGAGAAATTAGTTATTTATTTCGAGCACCACTGCAATGCACTTCCCCACACAAGTGTTTGTTTTGATCCCCTGCTGGAAAAAGGAGGCTCCACAGGGAGCGACGGTGCCGTGGCAGCGCCGGGTCCGGTTGGAGATGCGGCGAGGGCAGGGCAGGGTGTGGGAAGAGTCAGGGATTCCCAGGAAAGCTGTGAACACAGAGACCCCCAGCATGGTCCCCCACCATGCTGAGCTGCCTTTCTGCAGGTCCTGAGAGTTTCCAGGTGATCTTGTCCTATCAGGAAATGTGTCTGTCCATGGTTTTATCTCTGGGTCAGACATCACCTGGCACCTGGGGACCATCCAGGGTGGCCATGACTGTAGCAGGCAGTGTGGCCCAGGAGTCTCTGCCAAACGCTGAAAGATTGGACAGATTTTGTGGCTGGAAGAAGAAACTCTGCTCTGATACAGCCCACGCCACTGGACGTGGTCCCCACCCCTGCTGTCCTGCCCACCCTGTCCCCCTTGGTGGGGCAGGGCCAGCCCTGCATCAGCAGCACAGCTGAGGAACATTCTCCAGCTCAGAGACAGCCACAGATGAAGGGAGATGTGAAGGACACTGCCCATCCTTGGAGATTGTGATCCACCTCCTCTCCTCCCTGTGCCAAGGTCGGGAGCCAGTGAGTGCCATGGCAGCGGTGCCATGGCATTGTCATGGTCTGTCATCGCTGAGACCAGGCTGGCATCGCTGTGGCTCCATAGTGAGGATGCTGCCAACGCTCCTGAGCCCTTCTCCCTGTGGACGTGCCATGGCCAGGCGCAGGCAGCGCTGGCACTGCCACCAGCAGGCTGCAGGGATGGGCCCCAGGGAGCTGCAGCTTTAAAGAAAGAAGAGGAGCAGCGGGAGGAAGAAAATGCAAAATTGGCCCAGTGGGTAGACCTGCTATTTAAGTGCAGTTGAGAAAGGAAGAGGAGGAATTACAGAGAAATGATAGTGTCCTGACAGCTGCCATTTCCCACCACCAGTCTCCCCTAATGGAGTCCTAATGTAGTGGTGGGCTCTTTGCTGACAGCCCAGTCCGAGACAGGGCTCGTCTTTGTGCTGCTGACAGATGGGACAGTCCGGCAACAAACCTGTAATCCTCTGATTTCTGCCGCCGCTTAACCCCTTCCTTCCCCAGCACCGCGCTCTGCCAGGTGTGGGCTTGGTGCGGGGTCCGACCAGCCCGCAGGGTCCCCATGGTCCCGCGGCGGTGTCTGGGTCTGGCAGGAATGGGAATGGGAATGGGAATGGGAATGGGAATGGGAATGGGAACGGGAGTGAGAACGGGAATGGGAATGGGAATGGGAGTGGGAGTGGGAATGGGAACGGCAGCTGCCTGCCATCATCCCTTGGCTGCCGCCGGGGCAGCGTGGCAGAGGCTCAGCCCGGTCACCGAGCCGGAGCAGGCGGTAGCGCGACTCCCGGTGGCTCGCTCAGACTCTGCTCTGTGCCGTCCCCTGTGCCACTCTGCCCGGTGACAATGAGCTGCGCAGGTGGATGTGGGCAGGTGAGCAGGGCAGGTGTGCTCAGTGCCCGCGGGGAGAGATCTGGGCTGCCTGCCCAGCGCAGCGCCCGCAGGGAGCCTTCCCACTATCTGGCACTGCTTCTGAATCTCCTTGCCTGCCTCAAATTAGCCCCAAAGCGGGGTGTGATTGGGTGGCTGTAATATAAAAGGTGTGACAGCTCCCCCCGCCCCCAGGCCAGGCGGCAGGGAATGCACGCTGCTCCTGTGCTGCTCCCCAGGATGCCGGGGGTGGCAGCAACAGAAGCTGTCCAAGTTTTTCTGCAGAAAAATAAATGCAGCTACTGCACACACTTGTCTCTCTCTAGCGGGGAAGGCTGGGTCCCCTGATTCCAGAAGGAGAGATTAACCACACTCTGATCTCTTTCCCATATCCCAAAGGATTCATTGGGAGGAATTTTTGGATGCTTCTCTATTAGGCAAAGGTCAAACCTCTCTGCCTCCCTTCCAGCATTGAGGAATCTCTCACTTGCACCCTCTCTGCCCTCCATCAGGCACAGGATCTCCATCCCCTCCAGGGAAACCCACTGGCATCCCTCTAAGCTGCAACAAAGCTCCCTCCCATCAGCTTGGGGCAGCCAGCTCTGCCAGCCTTCAGCCCCAGAGCCATCAGCCCAGAACCACAGCCACAGAGCTGAAAGTCACAGTCAGTCTGGCAGGGCGGCACCCACCTCATTCCCCCCCAGAACTCCCATTGCTCTGCAGCTCCCTGCTGCCTTCCTGTTTGCTTTCCTTCCCAGGAAGGAATTAGCAGGTAGGACAGAGTCCAGGGAGCTCTGCTCGTCCATTCTGCTGCAGAGCCAGGGCTGAGCACAGCCCCACTCCTGGCTCTGTGACCATCCTCTCCAGCCGACCCAGACCCACCGAAGGCTGTAGGGGAACAGGAACATCCCAATCCTATATCCCTGCCCCACCACACCCTGCAGAGCAGCTGAGAGCCCCAGGGCCGGTCCTGGTGGGTGCTGAGGGCTCCCATCACCCTCGGGTTGCTGGGGAGCCGTGGTCCCCGGTTCCTCCTCGGCAGGGAAGCGCAATGCGGCGCGCGCGGGTCCTCGGCAGAATTAGCCAACAAGTGGCTGTTTTGTGAGGGATTGTTGCTGATGTGTTTTAAGTGGCTTTCTGAGTGGAAAATGTGAGGCGCTGGAGAGGCTGGCAGACAAAGAGGGGGATGCATTAGGTTTTATTGGTCTGCTTCGCACACATCTGACATCACTCCATGGAGCAAGTTCTGCCTGGCTTTAGGGAAAATGAAAAATAAAGCAAGAAAAAGGGGCCGAGGGTACAGGGGAGGGGGGAGCGCCAGTGATTCAAGCAGGCAAGTGGGGGCTTAATAGCAGGAGACACTGGAGCAAACTGTGTCAACCAGATGGGACCCGGGTGCCGCGGGAGGAGAGGGGAATTAGCCAACCCGCGCTTTGTTCCCGCAGAAAGCGCGGCCCTCTCCCCCCAGGAGCTGCCTACATGTGATATAATACAGCCCCTTTCAGCCGCTAAGCTGGCCAAGGACAAAAGTCACCAATAAATAGCGAGAGGGCGAGGCTGAAAGCAAAAGGCAGAGTTGCCAAGAGCCCCCCGCTTTTCTCCTCGGGCTGCCCGAGCTGCTGGTGCAGGGACCCGTGGGCATGGCCACGGAGGTGCTGGGGGTGATTCTGTGGCACAGGAGGGGTTTTGGAGATATGGCACCTTCAGCAGGGGTGATGGAGCTTGTGGGGTGGTGTTGGAGTGTTGCCCATGTGTTCTTTGCCTTGATTCCATGAGCCAAGCCATAAAAGAAGGAGCCCTCATGCCTTGGGCATCCCCCAGTGTGCAGCAAGAAAGGCTGGAGGCTGTTGTCCCAGCCAGGTCTCTCACTGCTTGGACTCGTTAAGTTGATGATCATCCTTTACTGTCACTTCCAGGCTTCTATAAAAACAGCCCCAGCACCAAATAGAACAGCTCAAAAATTCCTCACCCAGGCCCAAACACTACGAGGAGGAAGCAGATCCTCCAAAGCAGCCCCCAGACACCTGCTGGGCAGTGGGCTTTGAAGGCTGAAGCCATCCCAGCTCCTCGGGTTTTGAATGCAAAGATATCCCAACCACTGTGCCCCAGTGCAGAGCCCACAAACCAGAAGGAGGAGACCCCCAACACCTCTGCTCTGAGCTGGCACCCCTGATTTAGGGTCTTCCTCCCTTCCCAATCCCCAGAAATGACCCAGCTCAGCTAAGCATTAAACCAGCCACGGGGCTGTGCAAACAAGCGGGATCCCCTCATCCCCTCCTTCCCCTGGAGGGATCTTCCTTGCTCTTGCAGAAATATCGATCCAGATAAACCAGGGAGGCACATTAGGTGCCCCGGGGAGGGTCAGGAGATCAGCAGCTCAGCTGGGCCCCTGCTGCCCACGGGCTCTGGCTGTGCAGGACCGGGATGGGCAAGGGGAGAGCTGAGGGCCTTGGGAAGGCCCTTACGCCATGGAAGGGGCCAGGGCCAAAGTGCTTTAGCCAAGGGGAGGTAAAACAAATCGATGAGGGGCCGCCGTGACACGCTGACCCTGGCGCTGAGCCCTGGTTTTAACGTGTGACAGTAAATCTGGGCGGGGGGCTCCGAGGCAGATGGCTGAGAGGGGAGGCGAGGGAGGGCCCTTACTGGTGGGACAAGGGAAGGGCAAGAGCTCCCAAACTGAGCAGAGGCCAGCAAAGCCCCCAGGGAAGGAAGAGGAGGTGGGAGAGGGGAGCTTGGAGCTGGCACGGGGATGGGTGATGCCTGTGCCATGAGCAGGGTGCCCCTCACAGCCGAGGATCCCTCCCAGGGTCCCTTCCTGCTGCTGCACCTGCCTGGGCCGGACCAGAGCACTGTGGGGTGCTTGAGCCGAGACACCTCGAGGCTTGCTCCAAACCCATTTCCAGATGAGGGGACCCATCCCTGCTGAATGGAGGTCTCAGTTTGCAGCCCTCATCTCCTCACTCCCACCTCCCATCCCTCACCCCCCGCCGAAGGCAGAGCAGAGGGCAGGAAGGCACCAACGGCTGCGGATCCTGTTACCTGCGGCCAACAAAACCTACCTGTCCCTTCCAGCCACTCCCCCTGCCCCTCTCGGGGGGGACAGAGCACAAGGACCCCCCGGCCCTCCCCGAGCATCGTTGCCTGCCACGATCGAGTGACCAGATGGACGGTGGGCTCACCCCGCAGCCTCCTCTGAGGGTCCCTTGTCCCTCCCTGAGCCGGCTGAGCTTTGCCGCTGTGTCCCCCCGGGGCAGCCTTTGTCAGGGGCGTGCAGAAGGGCCCCTGTGTCCCTGTGATCCCCACAGCAGCGTGTCCCCAGGCCGAGCATAAAGCTGGCTTTCAGGGAGCCGGCGTTGGGAAACTCCCGGGGAAGAAGCAAGGGAGCTTCTTGTTAAACGGGGAGACAAAGCCACCTTGTTAAGGGGTTTACAAAGGCAGCCATCTCCCCCTTGCCTGGGAAGCTCAGGACAGGCGACTCCCAACCTCACCGGGGGGATGGCTTTGCCTTGGAGAGATGGGAACATTTGACAAGTGTGCTGCAGCCCTGTGACCTGTGTGCAGAGCCCAGGGCGCCTTCTGCGCTCCCATGAACCGCTCCAAGGAAAACGGGAACCAGCCGCTCATCCTGGGGAATCCTGTGGTTTTCCATTTCTACCAGTGTCCCTGCTGAGGGGATGTCACCCAGAGCTAGGGAACTGCACAAAATGATGAGATACTGGGGAGCACAAGAGGATTTTCTGTTCCCCCTTTAGCAGAGGTGGTCTAGGGTCCCCTCCTGCACCCCACAGATGGGAGATGGAGCCCCAGAAGGAATGTGATATGAACTCAGTCCCACAGGGCAAAACCACACAAGACCTCCCTGCTTCCCTCCTGCAAAACATCATGTTTTTTCCTGGCATGGACCCAGTGATGCATTTCTTTGCCCAACAAGATAAAGTTTAAGCAAAAACCCAGCAGCCCCACAGCTGCTCTATCTCTCTAGGAATTTTCTCTTAAAATCCATCTATCCTCACTGTCTTTTGCAGGAAAAATCCCTGCCCCAACAAGGTTAGCACAACTTTTGGCATGACTTTTGTGGGATCTGATGATCACTGAGCCTCTGATGGGCCCCCCCACCAAGCCCTTGGGCTCCCCATTTTACAGCCCACATCTGGGGGCTCCACACCGTGGCCATGCCTGAGACCCCAGGATGTGCTGCCCATACCTGAGCCTTGTTCTGAGCTGCTCTTGGCAATTCATGCTAAAATCCACATGCATGTTAAACCTTACACCTGGTAATTACTTCTGCCTCCAGAGAAACAGGAAAAGGGATTGTGCCATCAGAGGGCAGCAGGATGTGGTAGCCAGGGATGGCTGGTCAGCTTAAAAAAAACAAGACCCCCTGGGCCCAGAGCCCATCTTCTGGGTGTGATGCACAATGGGAAGGGGAAGGGAAGACCTGGCTCTGCAGCAGTCCTGAGGGATGGGAAAAACAGGACAAGTTCCAGGTGGGGAGTCCCACCAAGCAGCAAGTACCATGGCAAAGAAGTCAAATTAGCAGCAAGAAACTGCCACCCTTGCTTTTCCCTGCCTCCCTCCCATGTGTGCAGGTGGCACTTTGGGGGTCCACATCTCTCCTGGCATCATCCCCACATCCTTCTCCTCTTCTCCTGGGGAACTGCCACCTCTGGAGAACACATCACCTTCTCTTCTTTGACTCAGCAAATGTGAGCAGCTGTGGCTGCCTGTGCTGTGTGGTGACACCAGGCTGCCAGTTCTTCACTGGGAAGCCCCAGACACAGCTCTGTGCCCCATGGAGCCAGGCTGGAGGCAGCTCTCCCTCCCCAGGACAGCAGTAAATTAGAGTGCTACAGCTTTAAAGAAGTGTGTCTGCTCCTTGGCAGGGCTGGTGGCAGCGGGGAGAGCCAGAGGACACCTGCAGAGATCCTGTACAGCTGGGGAAGATTAGCCTTTTCCACTAGACAAGACCCATTACCATGTTCCAATATACCATCACTTCCGCTAGGAGAGCCTGCAGATGAGATATCGATTGCAGTGACCCTGGACAAGCCCTTCACCAGAGCCTGGGAGGGCGGCAGAGCAGCCCCAGGGCAGAACCCGTGGTGCAAAGAGGGGGTGCAGCTCCCCAAAGGCATCCCCGAGGGTGGCAAGGGGCTGCCTCAGAGCTGGAGTGATGGGTGGTGCTGTGGGGGGATGCACAGAAGAGCTTCAAAGCCCAGCAGTGACCCAGGTCCCTTCCAGGGTCCCTCTGGGCTCTTTCCAGTGCAGCCCTGCCCTGGGAATGGGGAGCCCCCAGCCCACGTTCACTGCCCTCAGAGCCAGGTGGGTGTTGCAGAAACAAGCTTATCACCTTGAAAGGCCAAAATATTCCCCCCAAAACATCCCTGCTGGGCAGCTGCAGGTGGTTCAGGAGGTGCTCACAGAGTGCTCCTCGCCCACTGCTGTTCCCTCCTGGCAGTCCCAGGCCCTGAAATACCTCCCTGAGACACAACGGGGTGGAAGGACACTGAGAAACTGAGAAACCACCAGATCTTGGGAACTGGAAGGGCTGATGGCAATTAAGGCAGCCATGTAAAAAATGTGGTGTCAACCTCACAGCATCCCATCCCTGCAGCCCCAACAGGAAGTGCAGGTGCTTTGGTGGGTGTCCTCCATCCTTTGAACCCAGGATTTCTGAGAGGTTTTTTTTCCTTCTCCAAGTCTCACTCTGGGTTTGACTTGGCTTTTTGAATACACTGAGCTCTGCCTTACCAGCACAATCCCCTGGCAGCCCAGGTGGAAGCAGCAGCTGGAAGCTGACAGGAGATACTCCTCCAAGGCCGATGTGCCATGTCCATCACTGCCTCTGAGAGCATCCCTGTGCTTCCCAAGGAGCTGGAGCTGCCACGGTAGAGCACCCTCTGCCCTGAACCATAAACCTCACTGGACACTCCAGTGGGTGCAGAGAGAGAGGGACAGCCAAGATCCCCCCAGAGGATATTCCAGGACCGGGAGTTAAATGGCCTTTTCCAGGTGATGATTTAAGCACCCAGTGAGCCCTCACGGAGCTTTTCCCGCATTTCTCAAGCTTTGGGGCACAATAAGCTTCTGCTGAGACACTTTGTTTTGTTGTTGTTTTGTTTGGGTTTCCCCCCTCAAATAAAAGACATCAGCTCCTCATTGCACCAAGTGGTTTCAAACTCCACTTTTCCAATGGAGAGCTCTGCCATGGTCGAGGATGGGCGTGGGAGGGAACTCTCCCAGCTTCCAGGGCTACTCACTGTCCCACGGGCCAGCACAGCATTTGTCCTCGGCATGTGGAAGGGAAGCAGCTCTGTTCCCATCGTTTTGTGGATGGTTCTTCAGTGAGGTTCCAAACCTTTCCCCCCACCTGAGAATGGGCTGCTGTGGGATGAAAAGGGGGGCCTCAACACCGGGCACCACACCAGGGTGGCTGGCCAGCACAACCTGCTGGCCACCAGCCCCACCGGGGGCTCACACAGGACCCCACGTGCAGCTGCAGTGGGATTAAGGGAATGGGGTGGCCCTGCAGAGCATCCCCACCTCCCCACAGCCCACAGGGGTTGGACAGGCTCCACCAGCCAAAAAACCATTTCTCCCCCCTCTCCTGACAGTCCTCTGCTGCTTTCTCCTCCCAAGATGGTCGCTGCCAGTAATAGCAGGGAAATTCACATCCAAGCTGGGAAAATAACATGTTATTTTCCCAGCTGTGATGTCAGAGCTTGTCACACTTGCTGGCTCGGCAGCAGGGTGGGCAGGGCACGCCTGGACATCCTCGAATGGCTGCTGGGCCTGACTGTCCCGTAGGAGCTACTAAAATGTGCCCCTTTTTGGTGGCAGCTCTGCTTTTGCTCCCTAAACACGATGGGAAGCAGCACATTCCTGCTGCTGGATGGGGCTGCCCAGCTCCCTGCTGTCACTCTGGATGCCACAGGAAGCGCTGTGGTTGGTGCACCCCAGCTCCAGGGAGCATCTCTGGATGTGGGGTCCCATCCAATGTGGGAACATCCCAAACCATGTCCTTCCCCAGTCTTCACCTGAGTGTTCGCACGGTTAGGAAATCCAGTCCTTTCCTCTTTGCTTTCCCTCTGCTTCCAGCACAGCCCCAGGTTTCCCTCGCTGAGCCATCCCTGCCTCCCAGCCAGGTGTGCAGCATCCCTGCACTGGGTCCTGCATCCCTGCGGGCACGCCGGGAGAGGAACGCGCTGCCCGGCCCGGAGCGAGCGCTCCTTTCCTCCTCACCTCCTGCAGCACCACCAGAGCGCGTTCCCTGCATTTTTGTCTTTCCCGAGTCTGCTCTTTAGAACTCACCAAAACGCAGCAGAAAGGATCAAACCGCATTAACCCTTAACCCCCCAGCTCACCGCTGCAGTGGGGTGATCCCCACCTTCCCCACAAGGTACCACCAACCCCCACATCCTCCGCAGCCCTCAATCCATCACCAACTTCACAAAGCCGGGCTGGGGAAAGCTCCGGGCCAGAGGAGCAAACAAACAAGGCAGGAATAAAGCCTGGCTCTCAACGCCGGACCCCGCGCGTGGCCGGGGGTTTATTTCTTTCCCCACTTCTCCTCCGATGGACACACCTATTTTTTTTTTTTTTTTTTTTTTTCTTCCCTGATTGCATTTCACTTGCAGCCCCGTAACAAAGCCGTCACCTCCGCCGCCACTTCGCTCCAGGGAGACGAGTTACAATTACAAATTGCCACCACAATTAGCGCTACTTCTTAGAGAAATTAGAAAGGGGAGCGGGAGGCTCGCGTGCGATTGATTGCTATTCATCCTGCTTTACGGTGACCTTGCTCTGGAGACGATGATATTCCTTCAGCCTGGAAACCGGGATTTAAAAAAAAAAAATTAATTGTAAATTAACAGTAAGAACACACATTTCCTTTCAATTAATTTAAGCAGAATGAGGGGGCGTGAAGAGCAGGCGTTTGTTAAGGCCTGTACAGTTTAATTATTTTTTTTTCCCCCGCGAGATAATGTAATTAATCTTAGAGGAGTCGGGGGGACACGGAGAATCGGGGAGAACAAAGCAGTTAACAGGCAACGGAAAAATTAAGAGCCCATTATGTAAATGCAGCGTGTTTTACAGCCCTGGAGTGGGGAGGGGTGTGAGAAATAAGTAAAATAACGAGACTGGCTGTGCTGGGGAAGGCTGCAATTAAGCAGGGCTGGTACTGGCGGCACCCCACTGTTCAGGGGGAGCTTGCAGAGGGGGCTTGGTTCGCCCCCAGAGTGCGGAAAGGGGGGAGCCCCGGGGTGCTGAGGGCTTTTCCCCCATGGGGAGGTCCCACTCGGCCGCACAGACCTGAGCGAGTTGATGTTGATGAAGCCGGTGGCGTCGGCGGGCTCGTAGTCGCCTTGCACGTCCATGCTGCCGAGAGAGAGGGGCTGTCACTGCCGTGGGACCCCGGGGGGAAGGGACAAGATGGGGGACCCTGGGAGACCCCAGACCTGGCTGCTCTCACCCACTGGTGGCTGCGGGGGTCTCAGGTCAGAGTCCCTGCCAGCCCCTAGGGACGGGGCACACGGCTCAGCCGTGCCCAGGCTGCACAGGACCTGCCAGGGACACAGCCCCACATTTCCCTCCTTGGTCCCTCATCCCATCATCACCCTTCCTTCCTTCCCCGTGCTCTGGCACCGCTCAGGGATGCTCGCCCTGCTCCAGAGGAATCCTACAGGGATGGCTGTCCCATGGCAGGCTGTGGAGAAGGGATGGGATCCTGGGCAGGGGACACTGCCCCGGGTGTGAGCAGGACTCCAGGCAGGGACATCCCCACACGGGTGTGGGGTTTATGGCCTGGCAGCCGATTCCTCAGGGCAACACTGAGCACATCCCTTTCCCAAGGCAGCAGCCACCCACTGAATCCCAGCTCCGAGTTTCCTACATCCCCAAAACACACGGCTCATTTCCCAGAAACCACAAACCTTAAAGGAGGAAGTGGAGGGAAATAAAGAAGAAAAAAAAAAAAAGAAGAAAAAAAAAAGAGTTTACAACGATTTTACCTCCCCTGACGGGCTACAGAAAAACCTCTGTGCTTTTATTTTTGCTCATTCGAGTGGTTCTGACCTGCTCTATAATTACGTTACTTTCTACCTACTGTGCAGAGGCATTTCCACACAGCTCTGCCTCTCACAGCTTTCTCTCGGGTTCCTGTGACGCCGTCACTCAAAGGCTTTCAAACCAGCGATGTAGAAATCAAAAAGAAAAGGAAAATGTTGGAGACGCAGGGAGAATAAGTGCCCCTGCTTTTCTCTCTCTCTCTCTTTTTCCTCCGTCCCACCCCCCTCCATCCTCCTTTTTTTTCTTCCCTCTTTTTTTTCTTCTTTTTTTTTTTTAATACTTTATTCATTTAATCTCTCCAAGTGAGAGTGTGGAGCATAATGAAGGGTTGGGACGGATTATTAGGAGCTGTTGATTTTGAGGGGGAGGGAAGGGGGGAGAAAAAGCCAGAGAAGAGAAAGAGAGAAGATAATTTGACTCCGACTGATCTAAACTCATTCGGGTGTATTTATGGCTTATAAAGTGTTTAGAGAGATTGAAAGGAGTTGAGGGAGGGCTGAGGGGGGAGCGAGCAAGCGAGAAAACAACACGAAGAAAAAGGGAAAAGCCAGAGGGGGAAAAAAACCCAATATTGACTTGAAAACATGGCTCATGCCTCGGCCGGATGCTGGGCTGGGCCCACGGTGCCACCTGTGCCACTGGGAATGGGACAGGATGGACTGGGATGGAACAAGGTGGGGTGGGATGGGGTGGGATGGGATGGGATGGGATGGGATGGGATGGGATGGGATGCTCACTGTCACCACTCCTGCCCACCCTGACCTCCCAAGCCCACTCACCTGACCAGCTCCTCGTTGTAGAGTGACCGTGGGGACTCCCTGCCCAGGACGTAGACGTGGCCCTTGAAGATGGAGAGAAGGACGGTGCCCACCACGGGCTCCTGCGAGCGCCCGATGCACTCCCGCAGGAACTCACACTCAGGGCTGTGCCAGAAGCCTGAGGACAGCAGATGGGATCAGCAAGGGGCTTGAGGAAGGCCAGAGGAGCCTGGGACCCCAGAGCACCCTAGGGGAGCCCCCAGGCTGAGCCTTCCAAGGCAGACCCTGGGTAATTTCCAGGGGAAGGGATGAAACTGGGTGAGGAAATGAGATGCTGGGACACACAGCCATGAGGGATGGAGACCTCACGTGTTTCCCTTCTCCTTGGTGGCCCCCAGGATCCCACTGGGAGAAGAGGATGGAATAACCTAGAAATGGGCCATGGGGCCATCCTTGTTCCAGCTCTGCTGGGCAGGGGTGATCACGCAAATAAAAAGATTTGTTAATTAGGTATGAAATTGCCACTCAAAACCTTGGGAAGGCCAGGTGGAGACAGACGGACACAGAAAGGGGCACAGCGGGGACAGCAGCCCCTTGCAGCCCAAATGCCCTGAGCTGAAGGTGTTGGGGTGATGTGCAGTCATACCAGGGCCCCCCAAAACACATCCTGGGGGAGTGCTGGTGGCACTGCAGGTGCACGGGGGGGCTGTGGCCCTGCCTGCCACCCCCGTGCCCCTCCTGCCCCTCCGCGGGGTTATTAGCCAGGGACTCCTCAGAGACCCGGAATAAAGCCTGGGAGATGTAGAAGGAGATAGAGGTGGAGAAAGAAAGAGCCCATTCACCGCCCTCCAGTCATCCCCTGGTTTTATCTCTCCCATCTCGCACCGGTGCCCTCTCACCTTTCCCTTCCCAGCTGGGCTCTGGGGCCGAAGCCATTAAAGAAACAAACAATTTCTTTTGTTGTTTGGCCTCAGCAGCCCCTGAGCAGGGCCGTATCCTGCAGCTTTGTCCCCGGGTGTGCGTGGCCCTGCTCCGAGGTACAGCACCACGGTCCTGCAGCCCCTCAGCACCAAACCCACCCCCCTGAACTGACCCCCCTCAGCTGCTCCACCCCAGCATGGCCGGGGGGGCCTGGGGACCCCTTCCCTGAAATCAGCACTGCCATGCCAGTGGGAACCCCGACTCCAGGCAAATACACTCCTTTTTTTTGGTACCCACCCTCCAAGCACGACTCTTTAAATAGCAGCATTGATGTAAAAATCCCTGTAAAAATAACCCCCAGACACACTAAATAATAACCAGCTGCTTAAATCCTGACTCTGACAGCTCCAGGTGGGAGGAAGCATCCCCCCCTCCCGACCCCCCACCGCAGACACTGGAAGCGATCCCCCTTAATGACCTTCCCACCATCCTGCCCTAATCACGGCTCAGGCAGGGAGACAATGGCATTTCCGCACCTGGGAAGGACGGGAGCTGGCTTCAAAGCCACCCCTCCACAATGGGATCAATAGGTACGCGGGGAAGATAAACACTAATTCTCCTAAAAACTGGGCTAGCTGCAATAATGAGGCGTTAAAGGAAGGTGAGCTTGAAAGCCTGGCCTCCGGCACCCACGGGTGCTTATTGCACCCTGTTGAGGCTGTTCCTTGGATTCAGGCTGGCAGGGATGTCTAAGACCAAGCTGGAAATCGCTGGGGATTCAACACGTGGAGCCAGGGAAAACAGCAGCCTCTGCCTGGCAGATGGGAGGGAGAATTTAAACCATGATTCCCTGAGTGGCTTTGCAACATGGTGGCTGCACAACAAGTGAGTGGTTAGGAATAAACAAACAAACAGGTTTAGGCCTGAACTAAAAAAAAAAAAAATGTCAAAAGAAAGGCAGCCCAGGTCAAAGTCTAACAAAAATGACCAGAGGCAAGAGTGGCACTGGAGAATGAACGAGGGCAAGGGCTGTGATCCAAGAGGAAGGTGACAAAGGCTCCTGCAGCCCCTGTCAGGGCCCTAAAATATGATTTAAGCAGCAAAGGAGCTCAGGCATTAAATGCCAGTTGCTGAGGAAGATGCAAGAGGGAATGTCCTTGGAGGGGAAGGTGACAAGCACTGGCACCAGGAACTGCAGGGGAAAAAAGCCTGACCCAGTCCTGCTGGGTCTGCTGCTGCCCAAAGCCAGAGCTCCCAGAATCAGGTTATTTCCAGGGTATCTTCCCGTGGAAGACCCCACAGGAATCATCCCAGCCCTTGAGGTTAGAAACACCTGAAAAGTGATGGGAGGAGAAGCTGGGAGGCTGAGAAATCAGGGCCTGTAAATGACAAATGTTCGGCCATGGGGCAGGAATCTCCCTGGTGTGGGGCCTCCAGGGATGACAGCTCCTAGCCGAGCATCCAGGTGTGGGCAAGGGGGTTTTGGGGAAATTTTGGGCTAATCCTACTTCCTTCAGCTTAGCACCAGAGGCTGGGCTGGGGTGGATCCATGGGGCAACCCCCAGGGCAGTGCTGGTTCCCGCTCCCGGTGGCACAGGGGAAACGCTGAGCTGCGACCCCTCAAACCCAACCCATGGCCTGGCGCTGTGGCTGCCCCGCAGGAGGAAGGACAAGGGTTCAGTGCTGTATCCCCTCATCCCTTACGGCTCCCAGCCCTCTCCAGGCTGCGCTGGCCTGCCCCAGAGCGGAGCCCAAGCCGCAGTGCCCCTGTGTGGGCTGAGCACCGCATAGCACAGCCGGGACCTGCCGAGTCCCCTGTGCCACACTGCCGGGCACAGGGACAGCCCTCCCGCTTCAAATCTCGCGTTTGAAGGGTTTGAAGTTTAAAGTTTGGGTGCCTCACATCCCGGTGGGCACGAGGCAAAGGCAGAGGTGGAAGGGGTTGGAGGGGAGAGCTGGGGAAAGGTGATGTGAGAGGGGGCAAAAGGAACCTTTGCAACCTTTTCAAATTCAGGAAACTTCCAGGAAAGAGATGGTGACATGTAAGTTTCCTAACATAAATAGTTTTAAGCTAATTCAACAGGTTTAAACTGAGATTAAAGTGTGCACTATCCAAGTTCCAAGAAACTATGTGAAACTTCATGTTGTTTTGCTTGATTTTCTGTAAATGTCCTCAGTCCCTAAGATGTTCTGCTTTGAAAGTTATAACAATTTAAAAAAATAAAAATAGGTGGAGGTGTCTGCCTTTAAATAGTTGCCATATAGTGTTATTTGTCTACAAACAACAACTGAGGATTTTTCAGTCTCTTGTGCTTAGTGTGGAGAGGACAAAATTGTGGATGCTCTCAGTTCAGTCGAAGAAAGAACAGAGATAACTGCTTGGGAAACATAGAATTCTAGAATTACATAGAATTACACCCGAATATGCTGCTTGGGATGAAGTGGTGGCACTGGGCAGGGAGAGATGCCACGAGCAAGCCCTCATGGAATACGGCATTGCCTCCCAAAGGCAGGCACAGTGTGGGGTTTTGCTCAGCCCAAACCCACCTTCCTCCCCAGCAGCAGCCTCAAAATCCACACCTCAATTTCACAACCAAAGGGAACTGCAACCTCCAGCAGCAAGGAGGGAGGATGAGGAGGAAGGCTGGGAGGATGCTGCCGTGGCAGGACTGGGCTGTACCTACCGTTGTACACCAGCTCTGAGAATTTCAAGGAGAGTCCCTGCTTGATTTTCCTCACTTCCCGGTCCATGGTGAAGGCCTCGATATCTAAATGCGCGTGGTATAGGATCGTTCCCGCTGGGGTCTCATAGATACCTAGCCATTTTTCCAGGCAGGGGGAAAAGCAGAAAAAGAGAGAGAAACGAATGAGACCAAAACTGTCAGCAAATGACAAAAAATAATGACTTGGCTGACAGAAGGAGCCGTGGTCGAGCGCATTCAGTCTCAGCTCGCTGTAAAATGCATCTGTCATTATATTCATGCTGGGGCCGAGACAGTCCACTCCGCACCTTGCGGAGAAAATTTCTAGATTCCCCTCTTTGAAGAGGCACTCTGACGAGGCTAAATGACAGGGTTTGGGAACCGATCCCCCCACCCATCCGTGCCCAACGGTCTGCAGCTGAAAACCTGTAATTAGCAGAACGAGCGGGGCACAGGCATGGGGAGCGCAGGGCCTCAAGTACCCTCCTCTCCCCGCGGCTGCCGAGAAAGGGCCCCGTGCATCCGCTGGGAAGCGATGAGGCTACCTGGGGGCTGGGAGGGCAACCTCCTTTGGGGCTGGCAGGGCCCCCCCCAGTCTCTTCCTGCTGCCTGCCCCCCACTGCACAAGGCCTGGGGATGGAGGATGCTTAATTATTTCGGCAAGCTGCTCCTTTGTTCCAGCCGTTCAAGGCTTGTTTTGTGCACAACGGGGTTATTTGGTGTTTAAATATGAGTATGGCCATGCAGTTCTCCCATCCTTGTTGGATGCAGGTGGAAATATTGTGGGGAAATGCTGAGCTGGTCTGGCAGCGAATATGTGATGGGAAAGGCTGTAACCTGTCCACCAGCATGTCCCTGTCCCCTGCCTGCCTGCAGGCACGGTCCCTCCCCAGTGCTGCGCATCTGCTATGGTGCAGTCATGGGAATGGCAAAAGGCACAAAGGAACCCTGTAGGAAATTGTCCCTACTGAAGGGATTGTGTCCCCAACCAGCCCCAGCCCCAGGGGAGGCTGAGGGGAGCCCACAGGGCTCAGAACTTCACCAGACTCTGCTTTCTCAGTGCCCTGGAGAGTGGCACAGGCTCAGCACGTCCTGTGCCAGCGTGGCCACAGTCCCACAGGTACAACAGCAGCCACCAGCACAGCAGCCCAAGCCTCTTCCATCTGCCCTCATCCCAAGCAGTGTCCATTATTTCAGCACCCTACAGGCACAGACTATGACCTGACTGTCCCCAAGGAGAGCCAGCCCCTCCTCTCCAGCCACCCCAGTGATGGGGCAGCTCAGGTGTTCACCAAACATCCATTCCCTCAGGGCTCTGGGAGCAGACAGCCAGGCTAACACCAAAGCCCAGCTGTCCCCATGGGCACAGGGAGCTGCTATTTGTCCCCTCCAGCCCCTGACTGTGGACCTCAGCCCACCACCAACACAATTAATACAATTATTATTCCCAATACAATTACAATTAATACAGTTAATATTCCCTCTCCTTCCCCTTAGATGTTAAAGCCAGTTTGGGCTGAAGGTTTGGGTACATGCCTTGACCCCCAGCTCCTGCCCATCTGTGGGTGCTGGGAGACAGGAGCAGAGCTGGGCAGAGGGGAGGGCAGCTGACAGCCCCTCCCCAGCCTTGCCACTGCCGAGGAGACAAGAGACACCTTCAAAGTGACACTCGCAGCATCTCCAAGTGTCTATTTTCATCTCCCCATGTTTACAGGAAAAAGACAGAGGTGTCAGCACTGCGGCCCAACGATGCTTCAATCACCCCATAATTACTGCTAAGGAAGGGGGGACATGGAGGGAGGCAGCGGCGGAGACAGCTGCCGCTACTTAAAATTTTCTAATTTGTAACCTCGGCTGTCACTTCACCTCCATCCCAGCAATTCCGTGGTGCTGAGTGCAGGCTGTCATTCCCGACGTCATCCCCGGGACAGGACAGGAAGGGATGTGCAGCATTCCCGAGGGGAAGGGCAGGGAAACGCTGCGCCCATGGGAAAATGCTGCCCAAATTTCTACCCCAGGGCTGAGGCTGAGCCTAGAGGCCGAGTTTGGCCTGGTACGTGTTCTTTTAAGGGAAGGGGTTTTCCTCTTTCTTCCTCCATCAGCTCAGTGCATCCAGAGGAGAAAGGGAAAAAGGAGGAGAGCCAAGGGGAGGAAAAGCCCCAGCTGCCGGCAGCGCTCAGCTTTTGGCAGCGGCCGTGCCCCTGCTTCCCTCTTCCTCCCCACTGATTTCATTTACTTCACTTAATTAGCCCTCCTTCGGAGTTAAAAAGATAATTTGCTAATGAGGATGTGAAAGGGAGGGAGAGGCAGGGCCGTGCTCCCGCCGCAGCCCCCGGCCGAGCCGTGCCCCCCGACCCTGCCCCTGTCATTAGCCATCCTCCTCCTCCTCCCACTAAAACAAATATGGCAAAACCCAGTTAATAGGGCTTAAAAGGCTGGCGCGGGTGCGTTCCACGCGCCCCTCGCCCATTAGGCCTTAACGAAGTCCAATTAGGAGCTTAGTAAAAATCAATGCAAATGAATTTCTCCTCTTCTCCGACTTCCTGGGACTGGGGGATGAGGGAGAGGAGGCACCTTGGCTGCCACCTCCACCGCAGGGAAGGCTCTGGCCATGCTGCTGCCTGTGCCTCAGTTTCCCCTGCAGAACCCCAAATCCGCACGCTGCTGGGGTTTAAAGGATCGTCTCCTCTGAGCCCAGCTCCCATCTCCTGCACCACTGATCCTAAATCCATTTGGGCTCCCAATTGCTCCAGGCAGTGGTGGGGTCACCCTGAGTTCCAAAACCCTGGAAGAGAGCAGGTACCCCCAGCACCCTCCTGTTCCTGCTCCCACCCCACTCTCCATCTCTCCCGCAGGACATCCCACAGAGCAGATTTCTGGGAGGTTTCTCTTAATCCCAAGAAGCCAACCAGGGGCAGGATCCTGCTCAAAGCAGGGGGGGAGGCCACCCCAAGGTCTCGGTGCTGTCCCCAGACCCCCCGGTCCCCCGGCAGTGATCGCTCGGCGATGTCACACAGGAGACAGACGTGACAGCTAAATGGGGTTTGGAGAAATTATTAAATGCTGGAAGGGTCACTAGAGCGTGTCAGCGGCTCTTAAAAAAAAAATAAAATAGGTTTTGACAAATTACTCAGCATCCTGCATGCAAATGCACAGGCTGGAGTGTGCGGATCGGGATTGGGGTTTTTTTTCCTCCTTCTTTTGGTTTTAATATGATTATTCAATTAATATATTTGATATAATTGATTATTCAGATCAAATTATTTGGGGTTTTGTTTCTTGCCCTGTGGTGGGGAGGAACACCGCAGGTTTAGTCTTACCAAAATATTTGCTGTTGTCCTGCTCAGAGGGCAGGTTTAAAGAAAGGAAGCATCTAATTAAGTATTAATGAGATTTAAAACAAAAGAGTTGGAGCAAAGAGTTGGGAAATGATGCTGAGCCACCTCCTTACTTCGTTTTGCACAGGGCAGCTCGCTGCCTCCAGAGGTTTCCTACGAAATTGATCCCAATGGAAGATCAATATTAGGAGACACTGACTCAAAAATGTGTAGATAAATCAAATATTTGCTTTAAAAAAAACAAAACAAAACAAAAACAAAACCAAAAATAACCCCCAGTAACTTGCAGTGTTTTCCTGTAGTTTGTACAGGTATTGGAGAGTCTGGCACCATCCAGGACCTTCCACGAGCATGTCCCCACACAAGCCCAGAGCCTGCTGTGTTTCCCGTGGGGACAGGTCTCACCTGGAGGGGCAGTGAGTGGGCACCTGCTGTCCTCAGAGAGCACTGAGGAGTCCCTGTCACGGGGAAATCTCTGCCAAAAGCTGATGGGGAGGGAAGGGGTGAGGGCTGCTGGTGGGACCTGAACCAAAGCACCCCAGGATTACTGATCACTCACCATGGATTTCCCATTTTTTTTGTGTTTTCAGGGCAAGGCAGGCTCACCTCTGGACTTCATCCCCACGAAGCGATTCTCCACGATGTCGATGCGCCCAACGCCGTGCTTGCCCCTGGGAGGAGAAGGGAGGTTGCAGCAGTGGGACACAGGTGGCTGGGAAAGGTGGGTCAGAGGGGTGGACAATGGGGAAAAACCCCAAATGACAGCAGGCCAGCCCTGGGCAACACTGCTGACCACCAGTAGGGACCCCAGGTAAGGCAGGTGACAAAAAAATGGATTTTTCTCTCCACCAGTCTCTCACTTGTCACTGGGGCCACCAAAGCCACAAGCAGCTGTGGAATTTAAAAAAATACACTGGAAAATTAACTGGGCAAGGAGACAGGACATGCCACAGCTGTGTTCCCAAAGTAATTTTAACCATTATTAAACCATAAATTTAACCGCTTATTAACCATTTAAAATGTGAACAAAGTAGAAAAGTTCATTCCCATTCACCACCAGGAGGATAAAGGCAGAGGCACAGAGGAGATGGCCAGGGTCTGGGTGACACTTAGGAGGAGTGGGTGCCCTCATGGGTACTGCAGTGTTTTTGGGAGAACTCTGAGGATGGTTCTGTGCCAGCAGCAGCAGAAACCAGGCATGGGGTGGCACATGGAAAGGAAACCCCAAAGGAGCTGCTGCTGTGGAGACAGGAGTAGAAGAGGAAAATGAACCTGGCCAGCAGTTCTCCATGTCCCAAAAAAGTCAACTCTCCACAGAAAAAGGACACTGAGCCCTCTTGGGGAGGCAGAGCAAGGCAAGATGTGAGAGCAGAGGTCCAGACTGAGCTGGGACAAGAAGTAAAGGGTGCCCTGCAGTGGGCAGGGCAGCTGGGGCACACAGGCAGCCCAGAGAATGTTCAGAGGACTTTTTAATCCTCCTCATGCACAATGAGAAAATCTTGGGGTATTTACACCCTCGTGCTCCTGGCCTTGGTGCCCAGCTCTGCTTGCTGGCATTTATGGCACAACTGTGACCCCAGTGGGACCATCCCACTGCTGACCACCATCCCTGGGCTCATCAGGGCGTGTCTGCTGTGAGCATCCTGCTTCCACGGTGCCCTGGGGTGCTCCCCTGTCCCCTCTGCCAGCCCGACAGGGTGGCACTCACGCGATGTCGTTCAGGTACACAAAGAGCTCCAGCGCCGAGGAGCGAGTGGTTCCGTCCCCAGTGTTGGTGACCTTCACTGGGACACCTGCAGAGGCGGGGAGAGAGGATGGGCAGGATCAGCCAGTGCCAGGATCCCCCCGGAACATCATCCCGTGGGCGTTAAATAGATGTGACAGATATGAACTCTAAATAACTTCTTAAAAAGGCATATCCAAGCTGGTGCGAGGGGGAGGCAAGGGGAGGGGGACCCACCTCGGGAGAGGAGTGAAATAAATAAATAAAAAAAGGCCATAAAAACGTCACCCCCCCTTTTCCTCTCTCTCCTCCCTCTCTTTTTTTTTAGGGCCTGTGAAATTGCAACCAGGCCCTTAACTAATTGAATTTCACGCTCCGCAATTGTCTTACAGCGCAGCACCTTCTGTCCCACCAGCCCTTGCCGGGGAGGGGGGACAGAGTGACAAATGTGTGTCCCCCCCCCTCCCCTCGCCAGCATGGGGGGTGTCTGGGGGGGACCCCCACCCCGGGCCACGGCTGCTCGCACACGCACGCACACGCACCCCGCGGCGGGGTGCTCCCCGCCATGAATTAATTATTGCACCTTTTATTTTTTCTCCCCCTTAAATTTTTTTTTTTTTTTTAAAGGGCACCGGGCAGGAGCAAAGCAGAGCGGAGTGGTGGCGGTGGTGGTGGTTTTGGGGGGGGGATGCTGAATAGAAAGAGGCATTTTTCTTTAGCGGTGTGAAATGAGCAATAAATGTATTAGGAAGCTGACAAGGGGGCTGCGGGGCCCACAAAGAAAAGCGGTGCGGAGTTGGAGGCTAATCCCCCCTCCATCTGCCCTCCTCATTACCATTTAACGCACTATCAGTTGCCAATCAGCCTCAATGCCTCCCTTTCTAGTCTTTATTATATAGGCGCCCGCAAGAGCCCTGTCTAGTGATGGGGGCTGTCAGCTCCCCCCCAGCGCCCCCCCCTTAAACCCCCTATT
>VWZP01007092.1:913686-1030463 GCA_013396995.1 Dicaeum eximium
CAGACAATCAAACCTAACCTCAGAGAGCCCTGGTGAGCTGCAAGCACCATCCTCAGCCCGGTGTCGCGAGTCAGGGCCCGCCCATCTGTCCCCACCCCGGGGATGCTCCGAGCTGGCAGAGAGCCCCAGGCCCGGCCGGGAAGTGGGGCTTGTCTCGATGGCCAAGGGTAAGGGTTTGGCACAAAGGAGGCTCTTACCCCGCTCAAACTTGATCTCCAGCACGTCTGGGGTGTCGGGAGAGCTGGCCGGATCGCAGGTCTTGGTGTAGAGCCCGGGAGGAGCCGGGTTCTGCAGGGAGAGGGAGAGAAGGGGGACAGTCAGTGGCATTGCCATGGCCAACATTGCTGGCAGTCCCTAGCCCGGGGTGCATCCCCCATCCCAAAGCGCATCCCAGGGGTGCACCTCCCATCCCAAATCACATCCCCCTGCCAGGGGTGCACCCACATCCCAAATCACATCCCCCTGCCAGGGGTGCACCCCCATCCCAAATCACATCCCAAGGGTGCACCCCCCATTCCAAAGCGCATCCCAGGGGTGCACCCCCATCCCAAAGTGCATCCCCCTTACAGGGGTGCACCCCCCATCCCAAAGCACATCCCAGGGGTGCACCCCCATCCCAAAGTGCATCCCCCTTACAGGGGTGCACCCCCATCCCAAAGTGCATCCCCCTTACAGGGGTGCACCCCCCATCCCAAAGCGCAGCACCAGCACGGCACCGATGCTTACTGGGAGACCCGGGAACAAAGGGCTTGGCAGAATCAGCCAATTTTCCCCCTGAACTTGATCTCATCTTTTCCTCCGACGCCCCCACAGCTGGAGGCGGGATGGCTGCGGAGAAGCAAGCCAGGCAGGGAAAAGCAGGGCGCTGGCAGCGAGCGGCGGGGCGGGCCGGTGCCCGCACGTCCCCGCACCGCGGCCGGGCTCATTCCGTGCTGACCGAAAAAACTAATGAGCAGGGCTGACCCCAGCAGGTGCTCCCGGCACACCGGCTCTTTCATGGTGTCCCCGGGGTTAATACACACGGGGGAAAATAGAGCAGCAAAGCAAAAACCCATTTCAGAGCACATCAACCTTTATGTATATTTTTTTTTTTTCCCCTGAGATTTNTTCCGTCCCGGAGAGCAAATTCTTTGCAATTTCACATGGCCCCTCAGCACTCACCCATAATGCCACTGCACAGGCTGACCCCAAAATACTTTCAGATCTGTGTTTGTAAACTCCTGCCTCCAGAGGGACTCCCCACCCAGCCACAGCTGCAGGAGTGGAGGGGGAATGGAGGCACCGAGCACCCAGGGCACGCACGGCGCCGTGCAGAGCCAAGCAGCCTTTGAAAAGGTGGCAAACCCCACTAAACCCAGAGCTGGAGCTCTGGGTACCGGTGGGCAGGGGGACCCTGCCTGCACACACCCCCCCAATGCCTGGCCCACGATCTCCCTGTTCCTCTTTTCCTTTGCCAAGCACAGTTCTTCTGCTCACTTAATCAAATCATAGAATAGTTTGGGATGGAAGGGACCTTTAAATGTCCCTTTTCCTCGCTTCTCTTGCTTTCCAGCAAGGAAAAAAATGAGGTATAAAGCAAGTTAGGGAAAAAAGCCCCATAATAATCCAACCAAAAGTGATTGCGCTAAAAAAATTTTAGCTTTTTAAATGGAAAATTAATTTCACTACAGAAGAAGTTTTCGTCTAAAATTTTTCCCAAAAGCTTCAATTTATTTTTGTCCAAATGTATTTATATTTACTGAACCACTGCCAGCCCCTGAGGGAACCCACCCCACGCACTGGGGTGTAATCACCCCATCCCACCCCCCACACTGTGGAGGACCCCTTGCCTCACCCCAAACCTCGGGGCGCACATCCCAACACCAGCCACAGCCAAACCCTGGGAACACACACAAGCACTCACTGCAGCAAAGTTCCCATTTGATGACATTTTTGTCCCTTTCCCTCGTTTCAAGGCAGAGGCACTGGCAGGCAGGCACATCTCCCCCGTGCCCCCATGCACAGATTACACGGGCTGTGGATTTCAATTTTACATCGTCTGGCCTTTCCTAGCCCTGATCACACTTATTAACTAGATGAACCTGGGAGAGATGATGAAAAACTTTGAGTTCAAAAGGAAAAGGTGGAAGGGGGTAGGAGAAAAAAATACCGGAAAGTATTAAAAACTCTTTACTAAACATTGGAAGTCAAAGTCAGGTAGTTTCCAATTTTCCGAGCCAACTATGAAAACCCCTATTAAATAAAATAACTAAATAGAAATAAAAGTGACATTTGGCTTGCATTCCATCATTACGGTGTGAGTCTGTCCTCTTTTTATTCTCTCTCCTAAAAGCACAGTTCAAATGACAAATAGTTTGTTGCAGTGTATCAATGCCTTCTATTTATCCCTCCCCGCAGGGGGGCTAGTCCTGCAATGTCATCTTTAAAGGGGAGAGAGAAAAAAAAAGTGGGGGGGGGAAAGGAGAGAAAAAAAGGAAGAGTGTGTGGAAAGTGAGAGAGGGAGGGGGGAAGAAAGAAGCAAGAAAAACGGGGCAAGAAGAGAAGAAATTGGAAGCAAATGGTCCATGAAGTAAACCATGATGCAGAGCTATCGATGCCGCAAATGGTTTATTCATCCGGCTGATATTGTTGTGCCCGGGACTGAATGAACTCTTTCAGAGTGCCATATGAAGTTAAAGCAAGTAAATTTCTATCTTTCTCCACATTAGCTGCCTCATTGCCCTTCAATCGGGCCTCACAGAGGCAGAAAATAGCTCAACCATCTGCTTTCAAATCCCTGCGTTTGGCAGGTCCCGGGGGTTTGGGGAGGGGAGCCCGCCGTGCCTGGCACCCCGGATCTTGCCACGGCCACCTCGTGCCCAGCAGCGCTTCCCGGGCCGGGAAGGGGACAGCAGGGACAGCGACAGCAGTGACACCGCGCTGCAGGGAGCCACCTCCCAGCGCTGTCACAGGGTGAGGTGCCCGAGCAGAGGATGCTCGGGGATGGGGTCAGGGCACTGCTCAGCCCCGTTTTCCAGGCTGGGTTTGGGAAGGGAAGGGGTTGGGCAGAGCCTGGGGAGTGGCGGAGGAGAGAGGAGAGGGGAGAGAAGGGAGAGAGGAGAGAGAGGAGAGAGGAGCTGGGTGCGGCAGGCTGGCCCAGGATGGGTGCGGGTCAGTCCCGTGCCACCTCCAGCTAAAGCCGTGATCACCCATCCCGGTGCCAAGCGCTGTCCGCGAGGAGGAGTCCCCAGGGGAGCCCGGCTCTGCAAAGCCGGACCCACAGACACCGCTCTGGAGGGCACCGGGAGGAGCGGGACCCCCTCTCCACCTTCCTCTTCCTCTCGCCCCGCCGCAGGCACGCGTCAGCCCCGCTGCGGGCACGGAGCTCCGGCGGCTCCGCTCCCTCTCCGCTGCCTTCCCCTCCTCTCCCGGCTGTCTAATTAGCGCTGATGAATAGTTCGAATAGCGGCCGGGCGCGGGGACCCGCTGGAGCACGAACAGCGCGGGCAGGGCCAGCAGGGAACGGGCACGGCTCGGAGCGGCCGGAGATGTGGCGCAGTCACAGTCCCTGCTGGTAGCCAGAGCTGGTGGCCCCATGGGTGCCCACACGGTCTCCAGCCCCACCCACCCAACGGGAGGTTTTACCCCACACCCCATGGACAGCGGGCTGGCAAAGCGAGGAGGGCTGGGCGAGTGCAGGCACGGGCAGGGGACACCCCCAACCTCTGCCCCCCGCCACCAGCTCTGACTCTCATCAGCACCGCGTCTGTCTAATTGCTCCTTTAATGCTGCCCCGTGCACTGTCCCCTCCGCTGTCACCCTGAAACTGTCCCTTCCTTCCCCTATTCAGGCTGGCGGCAATTAACGTGCCGGGGGAGGCGGCGGAGCCTCCCCGCACACACGGCCGGACCCGCCGTGAAATTCCCAATTAGGCTGCGAACACACGAGATGCTGCCGGCCCCGTGGCGGCCGTGATCGATTACCTTGGGGTTCTCCAGGATCCCGGCTTCGTAGCTGCAGCAGGCACGGAAAGAGAGAGATGTCACTGCAGCACCTGCAGCTTAAAACCCCAAAACCCACCGGGAGACCCCCACTCCCACCCACCCCATGAGGATGGACATAAGTACACGTTGTGGATTTCCAGAGCATTTTAGCAGCAACCCTGAAAGGAGAGTTGGGCTTAGGAGAGTCCAGGAGATGAATGCTGCCACTTGGAATGTGGGCAACTAGATAGAAAGGGAGGATGGAGGATTTGGTGTCACCCATGGTCACCATGTGGTAGGGCAGCCCAGGACAATGGGTGTGCAAAGGGCTTTTCTGGACACGTAGGTTGGAGGGGACTGGGGCTCCAGATCCCAGGTTTTCACCTCGTAGGAACTCCCCACCTGATGTGCATTAGGTTCTCATCCATGCTCCAGGGCTTCTGAGGTGTCACAGGCACTGGGATCCCGTGTTTCTGCCGAGAAAGGGAGAGTGGGGGTAAGAGAACCTGCAGGGAAAGCCAACCCTCATTGAGGCTGGTTCCCAGCAGGATCAGCCCCAAAGGCACAACTCATGGCACCAGCAGGGCAGCACAGAGCAAGGTGGCCTCACGTGTCCCTGACCCACATCAGGTACCACCACAAGGGCCACCTCATCGGGGACATCAGGGACACAGTGTGGCTGGGGGGAGTGGCTGTCCCAGCCCTGGCACAGGCTGAGAAGGGGCCCCAGAGCACCCTATGAGCCCCAGAGATGGGGACACCAGCACAGATATCTGCTTTGCCTAGGTCGAGGCCCAGGATGGTGCAATACTCTCAGGTATGAGGTGGGTGGAATTGTTGGGGTGTTCTTTGCAGGGCCAGGAGCTGAACTCGATGACCCTGTGTGACCCTTCCAACTCAAGATATTCCACGATTCTATGGTTATGATTCCCCCAGCCAGGCTTCCCAGCAAGGGGAGGTGACACAGGGATCCGAGTGCCCAAACCCACAGGACGCTCTAGAGCCTAAAGAGGCCTAATGCTCTCTCACGAGGGGACAGCAACACATCCTCACAGCCTTGTGCAAACAGATGGTGAAGCAGATACACCCCAGGCAGGTGGCAGTGTCCCTGTGAGCCTGGGCACCTCGAGCAGGGACGTGTGGCCCTGCACCAGCTGCCTCCCCTGCAGGACGTGCAGCACCGAGCCCGGCTCCCTAACAAGGTCACCAGCGTGCCCATTTAGCCACTGACATTTCAATGGGGGAAATTGCCTGTGAAAACGAGGTGAATACGCAGGGGAATCAGTGGGAGAGGTGACAGCAGCAGGCTGACAACTGGAGCCAGTGGGGATGTCACCCACCCTGCCGGGACAGGGAGCCACAACGTGCCAGCTGTGGGATGGCCATGGCGAGGCAGGGATGGGGACAGCAGCTCCCACTGAGCCTTGATGTGTCTGTAGAGCCCCTGCAGTGCTGGCAGCTCTGGCATTTCAGTGTCACCACAGCAGGGACATCAGTCAAGGGCTCAGCTGGCGACAGAGGACAGGGACTGAGGGGACTTTGCTTGTTTGCCAGGAACGGGGGAAGGAAATGCTTGTGATTGCTGCATCACAGCCCTCAAACCATCACCTGAGATGGGAACAAGGTTCCGAGATCTCCTAATGCTGCAGAGGGATTGGCTCAGCCCTGCTCCTCAGGGGACACGGCCTCAGGGTCATGGGTTCTGATTTGCTGGTTCCCCACCATAATTCCAGCATAGGGCCTGCTGGGACCCCCCATTTTCCAACCCAGACCTCCTCTGGCACAGCTTAAGGCCATTTCCTCTTGTCCTATCTTGTATTGGTGAGAACAGAGCCACCACTGGCACACCCATCTCGCCTGAGGTGGTACAAATCCATCTTTCAGACCCGAATACCCAGCGATCTTGAGCTGACCCGTGCCCTCAGCCGGCCCTCTCCTGCCTCTGCCTCCTCAGCTGGGGAAGCCCAGTGCTCCCCAACCCATCCTTGCTCCATTTCAAAGAGGATCCTCCAAGTCCAGACCCAATATCACAGAGCCCAGGCAGCCTTTGCTGGAGCCAAAGGTGCCAGGACCCAACAGGGATTTTGCTCTCAGCTTCACCTGCTCTGCCTGTGGCAAGGCTAATCCTGGAGCAGCCCCCAGGAGAGTTTGGCCATTGTCACTGAGGTGTGTGAGACTGAAGCAGCCACTGGCACAGCTTTGCTGCCAGAGCAAGGCTGGCTTCAGCCCCTGGGCAGCAAATCCATGGAAAGAGCTGTGCCACAGTGAAACAGATCCTCACTTTCCCTGGCACCAATGGAGCCCCAAACACCATCATTTTCTAATTGCCCCAGCACCAAGGTGAGCACATGTGTGTGCTCAAAGGATCTGGCCATGCATCTCCCTCTCCTAAGGATGAAAAAGAAGGGAAACCACCTTTTTTTTTTTTTTTTTTGTAACAGATAACCAGAGACTAAGAAGTACTTAAACCCTCACCCCACAACCTTTTGCTCTTGGAATGGGGCCCCAATCCATTTCATTTCCCTTTTCCCCCACTTCCAAACAAACAAAACAATCCCCACAACCAAACAAAACCCCCAAACCCAAAACACATGTTCCATTTTCCATATAATAAAACCGTGGTGCTCTTAGTAACTCCCCTATTTGACAATTTGTTTGGCAACATATGGAAAGCTCTCGTAAACTCTCCCCTTCATAATACAACGGCAGATGGCAAACACAATCCTCAACACTCTGCTCTCTCCTGGCAGCCCTAATGGGCTCAGAGGGCTCTTCACCCCATGCCACATCCCTCCAGCTCCACACCTCGCCTTTCCCAGAGATTACCCAGGCAGCTATTTAAAAACTGAAGCAATTTTCTGGTTTATGCACAGAGCTGACTTTTCCCTTTTGATTGATTGAGCCGAGTTGTCAAGCATTTCCATGAAGTCGCTAAAAAAGAAAGGTACCCTGGTGGGCACATAAAAACCTGATGCAAAACTTCTAATATGTTTTATTGTAACTTGTACTTCAAAAAGGAAGGGACAACAAAGGTGAATGTATTTGCTTTGTCTGTTACACAAGTCAGGGAGCTGGGCCCCGTTTCCTTGGAAAAAAGGTTACAATTAAAAGCCAGGTAATTACTGGGGCTTTTAGAAAGGAAGGAAAAAAAAAAAAAACAGAGGAAAGGGAGGGGGGAAACCCTGACCAGGAGGCTCCTAAGTGGTGCTGCAGGGATGTTGTGCAGGGTGTGCTGCTGTCACCTGCCAAGTCATGGTAAGCATCCTGTGGTGACCCTGAGCATCCCATGGTCATTCCAAAAAACCCCACGACTTCCCTGAGCTTTCATAGCCACCCTGAGCACCTTTTGCTGCCCTGGACATCCTGTGGCTACCCCACACCAGCTTCTACCTTGGCATAATCCATCAGCTCCCGGCGTCCAGGAAAGCGCTGGTAGAACTCAGGCAGCCTCCACGGTGCAACAACCTGGCAGGAGGGCAGGAGCATGAGATGAGAAACCCCCTGCCCTCCTGTAGCCCCTGGGCCCCCTCCCACAGGGAGCCAAGACCCACAGGGTGTTGGTTCCCCAGCTGAAATTTAATCTCCCAGCACAAGGTGGGAGTAAACCAAACCCCGACCCTAACCAGGCACAGGATGCAAAGGGAAACAGGCAGCATCGATTATCCAGCAGCTGCCTTGGTACCGACTCCTCTGTGGCCTCATGGTGTTTGGGGTAAAAATAGGTCAATTAAGGATCATTACAGCCCCCTGAAATGCCAAAACGTGGCTGCGTGCAGCTGGTGGCTTGTTAAAGTGAGGCAGGGCCGTTTGCATCGGTGTTAAAACAGAATTTTAACAGAAATTCCCACCAGCTGCAGAGAGAACAGGAGCCTGGCAGTGGGCAGGCAGGGGATGGTTCTGGGTGCCTTACCTTGATCTTGGGACACAGGGCATAGCAGCTGAGCTCAAACCGAACCTGGTCATTGCCCTGAAACGTGAAAGGGAGGTGCTGAGGGGTCACCCCAGCCCAGGGGTGACAACACACACAGGCAGCCTCTGAGGAGCTGCTTGGCTCCTGTCACAGCTCCCCTGGCAGTATTGAAAACCTTGGGCACAGAGGGCAAGGATCCTCTGTCCCATGGGCTCATTCCTGGTCCATCTCCACAGCTGGTTTGGACTCCGAGCCACCTTTCCTGGAGCTCCTGATAGCTCTGTGTTCAAACCAGATTTGGGTATTTTTTCCCCCCAGTGACATCAAAGGACAAAGAAGGAAGAGGGCAAGGCAGGGTAAGACCACAGTGAGCAGAGGGATGCAGCAGCTCATAATTAAAAAGCTCAGAACCTCCCTTTCCCTTAATTGGCCCTTGCTGATTAGGTCCCACTAATGAGTCCAGGTAGCTGGGAAGGGGCAGGAGCAGTAGGAAGGCTGGGAATTACGAGCACTTCCAAGGGAATAGCACTCACTGAAACCTATTTTCCACCCTCACTAGGGGTGTAAGGACCCCCCACTTCCCTGCCATCGGCCTGGAGGATACATTTACACCGGGCTGGGAATTCCCAAAGGACTATTACACACACAAGCACATCCACCAGAGCACTCATTTCCCCCGCAGGCCCAGCACAGATCCATCTGCTCCGGGACACCCCAGATGGTCCCATTTAGGGCTCCGGGTCGAGTTACCGGCACTCAGTCCCTGCCCGTGCCCGCGGCTTTAATGGCTCGGGGAGTGCGGCCACCGAGGGTGTCCCTGCCAGCAGGGATGGCTGTGGCACCTGGGACCGGAGGGGACACCTTGGCGTTGGGGTGTGCTACTCCAGGGCACCTTTGAGCAGCAGCCTTCAAGAAAGGCCTGCTGGGGATGGACAAGATGGACGGAAAGGGGTGCAGGGACAGGATTGCAGCAGGAGAATAATTCCGGTAATGTAGCCCCCCCCCAGCTCCCCCTCTGCCTCATCTACTACGTGCTGGTAAATCCCTCGGCGGTCTCCTGGCTGCATTTAACACCCCCCTTCCAGCAGAGTCCCCACCGTGGGGACCCCCAAATCCATTGCGATCCCCACCTCACCTTAGCCCGAGGCACGGGCTGTGGGAAGAGGAGGAGGAGGAGGAGGCACCCGGCAGGTCCTGGGCTCACCCACTGAGCCCTCACCTGCCCCAGGTGTCCCCGCCCCGGACGGGGCAGCGCCTGGAGGAGCGGGGGGTGACCCACGGTCACGTCTCGCAGGTCCCACACCCCCACCGAGCTCCCCAGGGGGGTTCCCCCTCTCCAGGAGGGGGCTGGCCCCGAGCATCCCTTTTCCACGGTCTCTGGCTGCCTCTAGCGGCAAAGTGTCCTCCCTGCGGCCAGCGGGGACAGCGGGGATGGGGACCGGGACCGGCACGAGCGGGATAGGGACCGGCACAGCGGGGATGGGGACCGGGACCGGCACGAGCGGGATAGGGACCCGCACAGCGGGGATGGGGACAGGGATCAGAACAACAGGGATAGGGACCGGCACAGCCAGGATAGGGACAGGAATGGGGACAGAGACAGGAACGAGTGGGATAGGGACCGGCACAGCCGGGATGGGGACAGGGATCAGAACAACAGGGATAGGGACCGGCACAGCCAGGATAGGGACAGGAATGGGGACAGGGACCGGGAGAGCCAGAACTGGGGACAGGATTAGGGACTGGCTCTGGGACAATCACACCTATCCCAGCCCTAACCATGCCGGGTTGTGCTGGCTCAGTCCCAGCCGGCTCCTGGCCCGGGAGCCCCAGCATTTTGAAATTGCTGCCAGAAACAGAGTGTTCAGCTGTGACTCCAGCCTTCCCAACAGCGAGACGGAACCGAAATTGGGCACAGAAATCCCAGAAGTGAGAAGGAAGTGTTGAAACACCATCGAGTTTTGCAGTCCCCACAAAACACCCACAAAACACCCTGGGCACCCCTCCTGGCACCCACAGCTGGTCCTGCAGACTGACCAGCTCCCCCATGCAAGCACCTCGAGCCATCCCTGCCCGTGGCCCCCCTCACCTTGCCCGTGGCCCCGTGGGCGACGTACTGGGCTCGCTCGCGCTGGGCGATGCCCACGAGCCCGCGGGCGATGCAGGGCCGGGCCAGGGCCGTGCCCAGCAGGTACCGATCCTCGTAGAGCGCGTTGGCCTGCACTGCCGGCCAGATGAACTGCTCCACGAACTCCCTGCCGACGTCCTCGATGTAAACCTGCCAGCAGAGGGACATTCCTGGTGGAAGGGTTGCTACCGGGGGAAAGCCGCTCTTCTGGAGTTTTAGGAATGGTGAAGTGAAAATCTCTTTGCCTCCCTTTTCCTAAATGCTGCTAAAAGGCTTTGGGGCAAAAGCTCTGGAGAAGAGATTTCTCACTGGCACAGCTCCCTCTCTGGGGTGTGTGAGACCCCAGAGCTCACACCCTTGGGGGGAGCAAGGGGAGGGACACTGTTACCTTCTTGGCCCCCAGTGCCAGCGCTTTCTTTCGTGCTGCCTCAAAGTCTTCCTTCTGCCCAATGTTGGCCTGGAAAGCAGTTAAAAAAAANGTGTGAAACGACCACAAAACCCAGTTCTAGCCCAGTTTGGCACACGGCATCATGCATGGCATGACAGAGTCCATGGTGGCTGGGCTTGAGGACACCCGGGATGGGCAGGAGGGGAGTTCCACCCCCTGAGGTGGATATTTCAGGGCCGTGCCCTGCTCTGCCAAGTCCCTTGGCTCTGCCCTGATTCCCTGCCTTCATTAGCAGAGGGTCATTAGCTGGCAGGGACAGGCTGTGCCGCACAGGGCTGGCAGCTCAGCAGAACAGCAGTGAGCTGGGCCATGGTTAACCAGTGCTAGCAGGGTCACCACCACAGCACACACCCACACCAGCACCCCCACTGCTCACCCAAGCCCCCCCAGACCCATGGCCCAGCACCCCCTCCACCCCCAGCCCCTGGGAACAGGATTCCTGTGACAGGGCTCAGTGCAGAGCTCACCAGGTAGGCGACAACGTCGTAGCCCTGCTCCTTCAGCCACACCAGGATGCAGGAGGTGTCGAGCCCCCCGCTGTAGGCAAGGACCACCGTGCCCTTGGACTGAGCCATGGTGCTGCCAGAGCAAAGGAAAAGAGGGGTCATGAAGCCCCTGCCTTTACTGCAGCCATCAGCCACGGCATCAGGAAGGATCAGCTGAAGCAAGCACCCTCCCAGACTGCAAGGAGCCAGGGCTGGGCTGGTGGTAAGAGGAAAAGCCACAGCGCTGTGAGCACGGCCAGGTTGTGGCTCTCAGCCAGGGAGGACACCCTGCCTGTGCACCAGCCTGTGCACCCCGTGGTGGCTGGACAGCCCAGGGGGCCAGGACAGCCAGGAGGGCTGTTCTGCTCTTACCTTTTCTTTTCTTACAGCCTGCCCCACGCTCTGCACGTGCCCTGCAATGCTGGGGGGCCGGGGCTCAGGTGCAGGCGCCCGGCCGTGGCAGAGGCACAGCTCAAAGCCTTGCTCTGGCATGACCCACCACGTCCTGGCACTCTGCAGAGCTGCCACGGGCTCAGCTCCCCGTGCCCATCAGGGCTGCAGGGCTGGGGGGCTTGGCAGCATCTCCTAGAGCCCAGCCCAGCCCCAAGTCTAATTAATGCTTACGGGGCATTTGTTCTCATTGAGCTGCACGTTTCCTGCCGGCACAAAACTCCTACGTGGGGATTCAGCACCACTCACCCTCCAGCCAAGGATATGGAGGACTTCAGCCAACAGGAGATGGTGAAGGATGCAGCAGCCTGGATCTCAGGGGAGGGCTGGGGGTCCCGGGCAGGAAGGGGCTCTGCACTGTCCCTTCAGGGCCAGGCTGTGAATGCCAGGGCTCCACAAAGAGCCGAGGCCAGCTGACCCTTGGCCGGGGGAGGCGGACGGCGGAGCTGGCCAAGCCCTGTCCGGAGCAACTTGCACAGTGCCGCTGCAGGGTCAGCAGAGCCCTGCTCCTGCAGGCCGGGAAGGCGCCGTGCTGCTGCTCCGGGCTGACCCACCCAGCCCCGCTCCCTGCGGGATGTGTTTGTGCCGGGCTGTGCCCCAGCACCCCGCTCCTGCCAGCATCCCACAGGGTGAGGCTCGGAGCCAGCCACAGCCGGCCCTGCCCTGCTTCTGCCGGGTCCTTGCTGAGGAACAAAGGGGTCTGGCAGCCCCATCCCCTTCCCCCCGGCTCCCCGAGCCTGCCCGTGCCCGTCGGGCTGCCACGCCGGCAGCACCCGGTGTCCTGGCTTGTGCAAGCCGCGTTTCCTTGCCAGGCTGTGCCAAGCTGGGTCCCTGCCCAGCCAGTTCCAGCCGTCCCTTCCTCATTTTTACAGGAATTTACAGGAAGGCAGTCGCAGTTCCCAAAACGGCCCAGCCCAACCCTGACGCTGCACCTACGGCTTCTTTTGCGAAAACTTCCTTTCTTTAGTCCCAAACTCATCCCCGCTGTGGCCACCGGCATCGCTGTTGTGGTTGCCAGCCTGAGTAAGCACCTTCGAGACCAGGAGCACTCGCTCTACAAGCGGCCCAGCAGGGTGATAAGGAAATGCCTCCAACTTTTGCCTGCTCAGACACGTCCCAATGTCGCAATGCCCGAGGGGCTGGGGGGCACCGGGTCCTGGAGACGCATCCTGCATCCCAGAAAGGAGGTGGAGCCAGCAGCGTTCCCAGCTCTGCAAACGGGGCTCGTGCCAAGCCCAGGAAGGGAGAGCCCCGAAGTTTTCAACGTGCGGTGGCGATAAATCAGAGCAAACAAAGCTCAGTGAGGGGGAACGCGGCGGGACTTTCTCAGCCCCTTATTATTATTCCGTAGCAATTTCCGTGTGAGTTGGGGCAGGGATTTTACTGGATTTTTACTACGCCAAAGGAACACCGCGCTTTCGGTTTTAAAACCAAGGAATAAATATAAAGAGGGAGGAGAATAAAAAGCCTGAAACTTGGGTAAAGAGAGGAACTGTCTTCGCCAGGCGGGCTGGAAGAACAGCCGGGCTGCTGCCTGTGGGCTGGGATGGAGCAGGCAGGAGGGGCAGGGACAGGCAGGAGAGGCAGGGACAGGGGCAAAGACAGGCAGGAGGGGCAGGAGCAGCCTTTCCAGCAGCACAGGCATGTGCTCACTGGTGCTGGGGTTTTCTTCAACATCACTCCTTCACCTCGTAGAGGTCCCATCCTGTCCCCCAAAATCCCCAGAGCAGAGTGGAGAGGGCACGAGGTGGTACCAGCTGAGGTTCCCCTCCCCGAGGGTGGCCAAGGGGACCTTCAAGGAAATAGGACTCACTTGGAAACTCCCGCCCATCCCAAACTGAGCTAGGACGGGCTTGAGTGCAGTCTGCACAGCGCTGGGAAGGGGCTGGCACCCCACTGCCCTGCTCCAGCACCCAGGGGTGGGGGACACCCGTGGGTGGGTGGAAATGGGGCAGACAGGATGAGGGGACATCCCCCAAGTCAAAGGCTCCCCTTTCCCCTCTCCCTCTACGCCGTGCCCACACTCACGCACTCCCGGTGTCCCGCTGGTGCTCTGGCCCCGTGCCTGGAGCATCCTCCCCCTCCTCCTGCTCCTTTATAGCGGGCGGGGGCGGGCGGAGCTGCCGCGGGACAGTCCCCCCTTGGGCACCGTCCCCGGGAGGGGCCCTGCGCTGCTCCTGCCCGCAGAACACGGGGAGAAGCTGCCCCCGGGCCGGGATGGAACCAGTGCCCAGCCCCATCCCCTGCACGGCCACTCTGGGTGCAGCCACCGCTGTCCCCCCACTCCTGACCTCCTCAGCAACCTCCACAGAGTCACCCGCCCCCGAGGAGTGGGAAATGGGGGCAGAGGAGAGGTGGTGCTCTGCAGCACCTGCCTTTCCTCCCGGGACCAGCAAGAAGGTTGGATTTGTCTGAACCTCCATCAGGAGGCAATGCAGGAGCCAGGGTGGGCAGGAGGGGACAGGCAGAGGGCTGCCCATGGGGCCAAACTCACCTTTCCCCCTTGTACGTGCCCAGAGCACCCCAGACCTACAGGGGGACAGGAAAGCTCCACTCCAAAGGACAGAGATTTTTAGGGGAATCAGGTGCAGCTCCAGTGACAGAATCTGAGCACAGAAGGTGTATGGCCACCATCAGCCTCTGTGGCCCAGCCCTGGTGGCTGTGGGCTCGTGTCTCCTGGGGCCAGCACCCCGCGTCCCACCCATCAACCAGGACTGAAACCAGGACTGAAAACAGCCTCCATCTTCACCATGTGCAGAGAGGCCACGTCCTGCTCTTGCTGCTTGAGGGACTTGACACCGGGGCAGGATTGGACCTTCAGGAGCTGGACATTGGCCTTCTGGCATTGCTACATCCAGACAAGCTCCCTTTTATGGTCCAGGGCCAGGCAGGGAGGTGCCCAAAGCCCTGGGAACTCTCCAGCATACTGAAGGAAGCTGCCTTCTTCAGGCACAGCTAATATTTAGCCACAAAACACCTTCATAAATCAATAAAAGTGCACAGAAACCAAGCGGATTTAAAAAACAAAAAACCAAACAAACCAAACCAAAAAGACTATTCCAGTTTAATACATAGTTAATGCTGGGGTGCCCCACACCCTTCCCAGCCCAGGAAATCCCTCCCTGCACCCTGGTGAGACCCTTGCTGGCCACTGTCACCCCACTCATCTTCCCACCCCCCACTTTTGGGGATTGATAGCACCCAAGGCCGTCCAGAGCTGTGTTTGTTCTGGGATCTGGGACCTGATTGCAAGAGATTGGTGGGACATCTAATCCCCCTGGGATCCTGACTCTCCTGCTGAGTCAGGGCCCGGCCCTCCGTGAAGGGAACATAGCTGAGAGGCGAGGGGGTGTTTGGGAAGGACAGAAAAAGCACAAACTCAGCGCTCCCTGAGCCACGTGCCCCACCGCTGGGGTGGGGAGGGACAGGAGGAGAAATGACCCTGCGTCCCCTCCTGTCCCTGGGCTGTGTCAGTAAGGGTAGGGGGAGACAGAGATGAGGAAGAGGAAGGTGCTGGGTGCTCGCTGCCCGCCTGGGACCAGCGCCTGCACCTTGAGCCGGTGCGTGCGGGGCTCCCGCAGCGGCCGCACGGTGGAGATGATGCCCTGGCCCCGCTCGGTGCGGAGGGCGAAGGGGCTCTCGGGGTCGTGCTCCAGCAGCCTGAAGACGGGCCGGTGGCGCAGGGAGGTGGCCGGGGTGAGGTGCAGCACGTCCTGGCGGGCGGCGATGCCCAGGGGCAGGGGGAGCACCTGGTACTGCAGCGTGGGGGGCCCGGCCGGGCCGCAGAACGGGGGGCAGCGACCCGTGCACAGCCTGCAGGAGATGGGGAATGCGGGCTGTGGTGGGTGCCGGAGAGTGGACAGGACACTCGGAATCGTGGTGACACGAGGAGAGAGGGATGGGCTCTCCCAGCCCACAGCACACTCACCCTGGGCTGAGGCCTCTCCGGTACCCGGCTGGGCACGGCACATCCACGCACCGGGCACTGCCGCGGGTGTTGAAGCACATCTGGCTCGAGCCACACTGGATTGAGCCCTCTGTGCACTCATCCACGTCTGCAGGGAGAGAGGGGACAGGTCTGAGGGTGCTGAGTGCCCATGGCTGAGATGGTGGCTCAATCCCCAGCTCCCTCACCCTCCTACATCTGCCTGGACACTGAGGCAGTGAGACGAGCACTCAGACTGTGGAGAACTGAGGCTGGGAACAACCATCCCAAGAAAGGAGAAAGACTTGCAGCCCCAAAAAGATAACACCCAGGGCACCATGGGAACGGGGCACCCCCCTGGCACCCTGCACTGACCGTGGCAGGTCTTCCCATCGGACAGCAGCCGGTAGCCAGTGGGGCAGAGGCAGCGGTAGCTGCCCGGGCTGTTCCTGCACTCGTGCTGGCACTGGTTCAGTGTCTGACACTCGTCAAGATCTGTGGGACAAGAGGGGTGAAGGCAAGAGGGGAAGGATCAGTCCCCTCTGGTGCCACGGCCTTGGGCCAGCCTGGCTCTCGCCTCCCCTTCCCAGCACAGCACAGGGCACAAACAAAGAGGTGGACAGGGCAGCAAGAAGGACACGAGGCACCTTTTGGGGACAAAGTACTCTCTGAACTCCCTTCAACCCCCTTCCCCAGAGCACGCTCACCCGTGCAGGTGCCATTCCTCCTGATGTAGCCCGTGGGGCAGGGGGGGCCCTGGGCACCCATCCCTACATCCTTGGCCACGCGGCGCAGGGCGAGCTGAGTGTAGAAGGATCGTCCCCGTGGGCGGCTGCTCGGGCCCTGCCAGCGCAGGGGAGTGTCCCGGGGCACGCTGCTCGTTGTGTCCGCTCCCTCCATCCCTGCTGTGCCACAGCGTCCGCCCGGCAGCGGGGTCTTGCCAGCAGGGCACAGGCACTCGTAGGAGCCCCGCAGGTTGCGGCACTCAAAGGCGCACGGCGGGGGGAAATGCAGGCACTCATTGACATCTGCGGGAGGAAAGCGGCGGAGAGCTGCAGCTGGATGGGGAAACTGAGGCTGGAACAGGGCAAGGGGGTGACCCTGAGAGCCCAGCTCGTACCCAAGCATGGCCAGCCAGTGCCCAGAGTGCGGTAGCCGGGAGGGCAGGAGCAGCTGTAGGAGCCGGCGGCGTTCTGGCAGATCTGGTTGTAGCGGCAGGTGTGGGACCCCTCGGTGCACTCATCGACATCTGGGGAGCAGAGAGAGGACAGGGTTAGGGGAACGGGGAAGTGGCACCAGCTGCCCCTTGCCAACCTCATGCCCCTCAGGAAGGGTCCGTACCAATGCAGTACAGCTGCCCAGGGTCTGGGATGAATCCCAGTGGGCACTGGTCTCTATCAGCCGCTGTGAATAGAGCAGAGAGGATAAGACATGACATGCCACTGCAGGGACTTTGCACCCTCACAGGCACCCAGAACTGACAACAGATCTCCATCCCCGTCCTGGGGACTCCCCTGGTTACCTGCATCAAGCGAGGCACGGAGCTGGAAGCGGAGCTCCTGTTTGGCTGGGTCATAGGAGGCTGTGATGGCTCTGGCCCGGAGGTGCTGCACCCGGGGGGGCTGCGGCCCCACGGGGGGGTCGAACACGATGGTGTGATTGCAGTGGGCATGGAGGAGGAGCCCATCCCGCAGGAAGCTCTGCACCGAGCCCCCGGAGAGCTGCCCCGCGCCCGTCCGCACGTAGCGCTCGCTGAAGTCCTGGGGAGAGGCAGGGAGGGGGTCGGGCCATGGACCCCCCGTGCTCCCGGCATGGGAGTCGTGGTCCCACGGGGATAATGGGCAGTGCCAGCACCTGCAGCAGCACCGCGGCATCGCCGAAGCTCTCGGGCACGGAGCCGCTGATGACGCTGTCCAGCCGCAGAGTGCCAGCGCCATCCGCGCCCCGGGCCACGTGGGTGACCCGCAGGAGCTCCCCTGCCACGGGGGAACGGTGAGAAGCAGCCCGCAGCACCCCCACACACAGCTCCACCCCCGGATCGGGCGTGGTGCATGGGGGAGATGCCTCTGAGCTTCCCCAGGAGCTGCCCGGGCTCTGCTGTCACAGACCCCTCACCTGTGGCAAACCGCAGCAGTGACTCGTGCTGGAAGGTGCCCTGGGCGAGCAGGAAGCCGCTCCGGGCTGCCCCAGTGGCCTGTGCCAAGGACCAGTAAATGGGGGCCATGATGGTCACCAGCACCCGCATCAGCGGCCCTGGCAATGGGGAAGAAAAGGTGTCACCATGGAGCCAGCACCCTCCTGGGGGGGCACCCAGGCTGTCCCATCCCTCCTTGCCCACAGTGGAAGGTTTGGGGGAAAATAGGTTTGCTTTTGAGGGACAAAAAAGAAGTAAGAACCTTTGCCCCAAGATTTACATCTGACAGGGGGTAAAACTGTCACAAGGGTGAGGGTAGGAATGTCCACCCACCTATGGCAGGTGGAATGCTGCCAATGCTGCTCCGGAGGGCGGCGGTGCTGGACTGAGAGTCACCCAGCACGCTGGCACCCAGGGTGGAGACACCGAGCTCGTGGCCATTGATGACACCGACCAGGCTGCCCTGCACCTGGTGCAGCTCCCCTGGGGCAAATGGGATGGGGTCAGGCAGCAGCACTGCGACTGCACTCCCATGGGACAGCAGGGTGCTTGTCTGACTCCCCTCTCACTAATTTGCATGTCAAAAAAAAATCTCGTTTTCTGGAGGTGAAGGCAGCCAGAGCAAGGCAGGCAATGTCCCTGCCTGGCTGCAGCACAGTCCCCATGGCTCCAGGCACAGTGCCAAGTTGACAAGGGATGTTGTGAGGGTGGCCCTGTGCCTCGTCACACCAACAGGCACTGACACCCCCAAACCCTGCTCTGTATCAACCTCAGGGTCCTGGCACACCCTCAAGCTTTTGTTTCCTTCTCCAGCGTGGCTGGCAGTGAAATGCCACCAGGCACACGAGGGCACAGAGGGCACCTGGCACTTCCTCCAGCCCGGCTCTCTGCTCCCGAGGGGCAGCAGGACAGGATGTGTCTGTGCATTCAGCAGAGCCCCTGGGAGATGGGAATTTAATCACGGGCAACTGAGGCAGGAAGGCCGGGGAGAGGCAAGTGAGGGCTGGCACGCAGTGGCTGCTCGGGCCAGGGTCTGTTTGGGCTCAGGCCTTGAGCTGAGCAGAGGGAGAGGGAGAGGGAGAGGAGAAACCCGGGGTAGAACAAGCAAGGCAATATCACTCCAAACCACCCTGCTGGAGGCCTTACCCTGGGTGTAACAGCCCTGCAGGCAGCCCCAGCCCCCAGGCCAGCCAGAGCCCCCCGGGGCCAGCAGCAGGGACCCACCTTGGACATCGAGGGAGGCCAGGGGCAGGGACCCACCTTGGACACCCAGAGTGGCGTGGGCGAGAGCAGAGCCCAGGGCGTTGCGGGCGAGGCAGGAGTAGCTGCCGGCGTCACGGTGGGCGACAGAGGGCAGGAACAGGGTGGCATTGGGCAGGACACGAGCGTGGGGACCCTCGGGCAGCGGCTCCCCATCCCGCTGCCACTCCACGGAGGGGGTGGGCTCCCCTGACACGACACAGTGCAGCAGCACCTGCTGCCCAGCGTGGACCTTCACCTCTGCTGGTGTCACTGTCACCACAGGGGCACCTGGGCAGGGAAAGGGATGCAGGCAGAGATGCAGCACTCCCCACGGATCAGGGGGAGTTGGAGGGCTGAGAGGTGACATGGTTTGCAGTCCCTTAAAAGAGAGGGCCAGCACTCACTCTGCAGAACCAGGGTGACAACTTTTGCTGCTGTGCCCGCGTCATTCTCCGCCACACACCGGTACTGCCCCACGTCGGTGCTCTAGCAGGACCAACAGCATCAGCACAGCGTTTGGCTTTGCCAGGAAAGCGCCCTGAAATGTGCCAGCACCCCCCAGGCCCTGCTCACCCCCACAGCACGGATGGCCAGGGAGCCATTCTGCAGCTGGTGCAGACGCCCACGGGCCACCACCGGCACCCCGTCCTTGCTCCAGCGGATGAGGGGCTCAGGGTGACCCTGGGCATGGCAGTCGAGGAGGGCATCACCTCCGGAGTGCTCCACCTGGTAGGTGCTGGCGTCCCCCTGTATGACGGGTGCCTCTGGGAAAGGGAAAGGGGTGGCAGAGGAGGGGGTGCTGCCGGGCACCCCAGTTTCCCTGCCAGCACCTACCTCTGACAGAGACCAGGACAGTGGCCCTGATGGCACCGGCGCTGTTCTCGGCGTGGCACACGTAAGTCCCGCTGTCCGTGGGTGCGGCTGCCTCCCGCCGCAGGACGCTCCGCCCGCTGTGCCCCGCCCCATCATCTGCGGGGTGCAAACCCCCAAAAAGGGTGGTTGGCCATCAGCTGGTTACGACCCCACACAGCCAGACGTGCTGGCACCCCGGGACCCTGAAAGGTGGGACAAGGGTGGCACCGGGATCCCATTCTCCCCCAAGTTCAGCGTCCTCTGCCCCTGCCCGGGTACCAGTGACGAGCTGCCCGTTGGCCATCCAGGAGACGCGGGGCTGGGGGCTGCCCGCTGCGGCACACACCAGCTCCAGCCTCTCGCCCCGGCTCAGGGTGATGTCTGTGGGCAGGTGGGTGAAGGTGGGCAGGGTGTGGATGGAGAGGGAGAGCCGGCGGGAGGCCCTCCCAGCAGAGTTCACCGCGGTGCAGGAGTAGCTCCCAGCGTCCCCTTCCTGTGCGAGGGTGAGAGGGAACACCTTGAGTCTGGGCTCCAGCTGCAGCCCTGGCTCGCTGAGCTACAGCTCTGCTGGTTCTTGTGCACATAAACAGCCACAGTTTGGACAGAGCCACTTCCAGCCCACATTAGCAATCTCACAGTGCCCCAACCCCCCAGCCTGTGGCACAGGACTGCACGGGGCTGTTCCTCCTCCAGATGCATTCACAATCAGACAAAAGCCCTTCAGCAGCAGAAGGCACTTGTTCCTCAGCACTCAGCCTCTCAGCGGCCGGGGGCACAGTGCTCACCCGGACATCCCGGAGCAGCAGCTCCCCCGAGGGCAGGACAGTGGCCTTCCCGCCCCGCAGCAGGGCTCCCTCCCGGCTCCAGGACACGCGGGGCTCGGGGACACCACGGGCGGCACAGGGCAGCAGCACCTCCAGCCCCTCCAGGACCACCAGCTCCAGGGGGCCGGCAGCAATGATGGGGGGCACTGGGTGGGGCAGAAGGGCAGGGACTTGCTCACGGCTTGGCAGCCACGTTTTGCTGCGAGGTGCTGGGGAGGGGCTGAGCAGAGGGGGGAGCACTGGGGCTCTGATCGCTGCTGTACCTTGCACAATGAGCCTGGTCCTCCCCGCGGCGGTGCCCGAGGGGTTGCGAGCCATGCACAGGTAGGTCCCTGCATCCTCTGGGGCTGCTCGGAGCAGACGAAGCTGCCCGCTGGGGAGCACCCTCAGCCCAGACCCTGGCAGAAATGAAGGACAGGATGGGGCAGCACAGCTGAGCCAAGGCACAGCTGGATGAGGGGACTGCTTCTCCCACAGAAGTGCCTCTTCCCAAGGAGTCTCCATGGAACAGCTCCAGCGGGCACCACACCCACTAGGACAGCAGCTGGGAGCTAGAAGGACCCATGCAGAGCGACACCCCACACCCTGCCGGGATGCCTACAAACCCCTGGCACCTCACTCTCCCCCTAGGTAAAGGCTGGCAGGTAACGTGGGCTCTGCCAGCCCCCAGCACACCCCTGCTCACCTCCAGTGATGCCAACACCGTCCTTTTGCCAGGTGACCTCCGGCCGGGGGACGCCTGTGGCCTCACAGGACAGCACCGCGCTGGTGTTGACCATCACCATCACCATGCCAGGCAGGGGCTTCAAGGCAGGCGGCTCTGTGAAGGGCAGGGAAGTGCCACCCTGAGAAGAGGGCGCAGGACCCGCAGCAGCAGGAGCCTGGAGCCGCGTGTACCGTGCACTGTGAGCCAGAGGTGCTTGCGGGCCGTGCCCGCGGCGCTCCGAGCCGTGCAGGTGTAGCGGCCGCTGTGCGCAGGCAGCGCCTGACGGATCTCCAGGGCTCCTGGAAAACAGCAGGCAGGGGGGAGGCGGCGGGAGGGCTGGCACGGAGCCGCTGCCCCGCCCGGGCTGTGCTGCCCTGCCTGTACCTCTGGGCAGGACGCGGTAGCCCCCTCCTCTGCTGGCCAGCTGAGCCCCCTCCTTGCTCCACACCACCGTGGGTGGGGGCACGCCCGAGGCGTAGCAGGTGAGGACTGCGGGGGACAGCCGGGTGACAACCACATCCGTGAGGTCATCAGCGATGGTGGGGGGCACTGGAGAAAGGAGGGAGGGAGGTGAGCAGGGCTGTATGGCAAATGTTGGAGAGGGTTCTGTCCCTGTTCATATGGGCACGAGTGTTTCTCTTCCCCTCTTGTCCACCCCTAAGCCCAGCTCTTGAGTGGGCACCCAGCCTCGTGCGGGGCTGGAGCACACCCACATCACACCCCAGGTGGTGACAGATCCTGGGAAAGCCACTCTCAGCAAGACCCCAGCCCCAGGAGCTCACCATGGACAGACACGAGGAAGGCCTTTCGTGCCTCTCCAGCAGCGTTGGTGGCGATGCACTCAAAGCGCCCCTCGTCCCGGGGACCAGGGCTGGAGATGAGCAGTGACCCCAAGGACTGCAAACTGCGTGGGCAGAGCACACATCAGGGTCACCCCTGTCCCACAGGGAGCAGCAGGAGTGGCAAACCCCACCCTACAGGGGAACCCTTTGGTGTGGAGGTGCTGCAGGTACCTGTAGGTGCCAGGTGGGAGGTGCAGGTTCAGGGGACGGCCATCCTTCTCCCACCTGATGTGGGGCTCGGGGGACCCCCAGGCGTCACAGCCCAGTGTGGCTGGCTGCTGAGCCAGCAGGGTGAGGTTGGAGGGCCCAGGCGTGATGGCAGGAGGGACTGTGGAGGGCATGGCAGCGATGAGTAGAAGACAGCAGCACAGCATTGCCCTGATGAAGGCAGCCCAGCAGTGGTGGGCTGCAGGAGGGTGAGCCCAGGGAGATCCATCTGACTCTCCTTCTTACCCAGCACGTGGAGGTCCAGGCCTCGGCGGTCAGAGCCAGCAGGGCTGGATGCCATGCAGAGGTAATGGCCCAAATCCTGTACCTGGACAGGGTTAATTTGCAGGGAGCCACCAGGCAGGAGCTGCAGCCTGAGGAGGGAGAGCAGGTGAACCCTGTGGGGGCTCTGCATGGCCAGGCTGCATCACATAGGGAGCAGGGCAGGTGACAAGTGCCATTGCAGCCACATGCAGGTCTTGCCCACTAAGCTGGTGTGAGGACAGAGCACATCTCTTCACACGGTGACTGGCACACTGTATCTCCTGTTGCTGTGGAGGGTGGCATAATCTGAGCGCCAGCTCCTGGTGCCACCACCCCGCAGAGCCTCATACCTGTCACTGCCAGGCAGGGGCAGGAGCTGGCCATCTTTCCGCCACGTCACCCGGGGCACGGGCCACCCCTGTGCCCGGCACGGCAGCACGGCCGAGGTGTTCAGCAGCACCTTCACCTCCTCGGGGCCCGCCTGGATCTCCGGGGCCACTGCGGAGCACCCAGAGACACCCCCGGGAGCGCGGGGTAAGGCTCAGGGATTGGGGGATGCCAGCGCAGAGCAGCGCCGGGGGCTGGGGGTAGTCCAGCCCTGCCATCCCTGTAATATCCTGGATTGAACCGGGAAGGAGCCGGCACTCAGGGCCAGGGCAGCACTCACCGTGAACCTGCACCCGGACGCGCGGGCCGGTGTCCCCGGGGGCGCTGGTGGCCCTGCAGCTGTACTCGCCACCGTCCGCTGCAGCCACGGCCCGGAGCTGCAGGAAACGCCCCTGGGCCAGGACCTGCCTGCGGGCATCCTCCTAAAACCACCGAGAACCCCGTCAGCAGCCACCAGCATCACCCCCACCGCTGCTGCTGGTGACGGTGCACCCCAGGCCCTGAGCATGTCCCTGTCCCGTCACAGGTACCTGCAGCACGGAGCCCTCCCGGTGCCACTCGATGTCGGGGTGGGGCTCAGCACCCTCTGGGCACTCCAGGAGGAGCTGCCCCCCTGCCACAGCTGTGATGATGGGGATGTCCCCGGTGCTCACCATGCCGGGGGGTGCTGTGGGACACAGGCCAGGAGGGTCAGGGTGTGCCGCGTGCCACATCCCTGTCCCTGTAAGTCATGCATAGGCCCCCACTCTGCAGGACCATCACTGTGCTCCAGATCCCTCTTTTGGAGCCCATACCAATCCCAGAGAAGGATGTTCTGGCTCTCTGGTCCCCCAGGGCTTGGAGCATCCTGCAGCCCCCCCTGCTAGCCCTCTCCTCTCTGCACTGCTGATCACACTACCTTGGATGCTGACATGGAAGCTCCTGCTGTCCTCCCCTGCAGGGCTAGTGGCCAGGCAGGTGTACAAACCAGCATCAGCCCTCTGCACAGCCAGGAGAGGGAAAAATTGAGGCACAAAAAGAAAACCCAGGTAGGGAGAAAATAGTGGAGCTCCTACCTCAGTGCTCTCAATGTGGAGGGTGCTCTCATTCCCTGACACGAGCGAGGGCCCTGCCAGCAGCCGCCCATCCTTCTCCCAGGTGACAGTGGGCATGGGGACACCCGTCACCACACATGGCAGCTCTAGAGGGGTGCCCACAGCGATGGATATCTCAGTGGGATGGGATCCAGCCTCAACACGGGGTGGCTCTGCAAGGCACACAGCAAGGCAGAAGGGCTCATCCCCTCGTTGCTCCCAAAAAACTGGCCAAGCTGCCCTTCCCAAATGCCAGAGGGATGACACACACCCATCACCACGAGGTGGAAGGCTTTGCTGACCTCTCCCACTTCATTCACCACCAGGCATGAGTAAATGCCTGCATCAGCCGGTGCCACGGCCACCAGGCTCAGCTGTGGGCCACCAGGCACTTGGCCACTCTGCTGCCCCAGGGGCTCTCCGTCCTTCAGCCAGGTCACTGATGGGGCTGGGGACCCGGTGGCTTTGCAGGTGAAGGTGACATCGGAGCCCTCAGCCACCATCTGCTCCTCACTGCTCTCGGGGCTCTCCAGGACAGGGGGCACTGGGGAGAAAAGTCAGGTCCCCAGACACTGGGGGTGGGTTTGGCCACTCCCTGGTGTCCTGCCAGCAGCCAGAGGTGGCTCAGCCCTCCTGCAGGACGCTCTGGGACTGCTCTCAGGCTGGTCCTGCTTTGCTCCATCCTGTCTAAGCCCACCCCAGCACTGGAGGAATGGCTCAGGACCCTGCTTGGGAACGGGCTGAAATGCACGTGTGCCCTGCTAGCAAAACCAGTGTCCAGGTGTCCCCTGCGTGCCCTCCCCAGCCCCGCCCTGTACCCTGTATCTCCAGGATGAAGCTGCGGTCGGCCACTCCTGCCCGGCTGGAGACAATGCAGGTGTAGAGTCCAGCATCGGAGAGCTGTGCCTGGGAGATCCTAATCCATGGGGTGGGGAGGAGATGTCAGCTCCGGGTGACCCCCTGCTCCCCAAGGTGACACACAGCCACTTCAGGGTGCAGCAGCATCCTCACGCAAACCTCGGTACCAGCCCCAAACCTGTGGCTGACCCTTGCTGCAGGGTCACTTCTCACCGGAGGATGTGCCCAGCCGAGAGCAGGGTGACATGAGGGGACAGGCGGAGGGGCAGCCCATCCTTCAGCCAGCTCACGTGCAGCGGAGGGGACCCCCGAGCCCAGCACTCCAGTGTCACCGCGGCGGACAGCGCTCCACGGAGCACCCCCGGGTCACCGGCACCTCTCTCGATGGTGGGAGGGACTGGGCGAGGGGACAGAGGGGCTGCTGGGGCTGTCGGGGGTGGGGGTGGCCCCGGCGCGGCCCCGCAGGTCCCAGCCCCGCTCACCCAGCACGTTCAGCGTGTGTAGCCGCGTGTCCTCGCCCAGGCTGTTCCGGGCCACGCACGTGTAAGCTCCGGAGTCGGCAGCTCGCAGCCCCTCGAGGAGCAGGGTGCTGCCATCTGGGGACACCCTGCGTGGGGACACGGGACAGTGACCTGTGTGCTCATCCCGAGCGTGCCCGTGGGGCAGAAGTGCTCTGTGCTCAGTTTACAGCCAAGCACGAGGATTCCAGGGCACATTGCAAGGTCAGGCCATCACCTGGGACCCTGCCAGGGTGACAGTGACCATCCCAGACTCCAAGGTTTAACCCAGGATGACATTCGGTGGGATGAGTGCATCCCACACCGAACAACGGGAAGAAGCAGCACAGCCCAACTTGTCGTGCCCCTGGGGACACCGAGCCCCCGGGGTGTCCCCCCGGACTCACCGGGCGTGTGAGGGGGGCTGCAGCCCCAGGGGCTGCCCGTCCTTCAGCCAGGAGATGTGGGGGGTGGGCTGCCCCTCTGCCCGGCACTGCAGCCTCGCCCTGCTGCCCTCCAGCACGCTGAGCTCGCTGGGCTCCCCTGCGCTGCTGATCCGGGGGGGCACTGCACCGAGGAGAGAGGGAGGCTGAGGAAGAGCAGGGGGAGGAAGGCTCACCTCTGAGGCAGAGCCCGCAGGGACCAGGCTGCCCGGGGGAGCCCTACCTCGCACCAGCACCAGGAAGTCCCTGCGTGTCTCGGCCCCCGGGCCCCGGGCCAGGCAGGAGTACCGGCCCTGGTGGAAGGGCTGCAGGGGGCTGAGCTGGAGCTGGGCCCCCCCGGACACCAGGCCCTGCTCTGGGCTCATCTCTGCAAGGAGACAGGGTGGAGGGGGCTGAGCAGGGCTCCTCCACTGAGCCTTCCCAGGCTCATTGTTGTGCTTCCCCCTTCCCCCCTGGGACACTTAAAGCAAAGAAGGGTTTGTGCAGAGTTCACTGCTGGATTTTCACAGGAGAAAAGAGCCACTGGTTTAGGGGCAAACCCCTGTCCCAGCAAGCACTCCAAGGGCTGGTACCCAGAGAGCTCACCCCCTGCATATCCCTCCATCATGTCTTGTGCCCACATCCCATTGCTTCCAGCCTCAGGAAGCAGGTCCTCAGGAAGCAGCACCTGAGGTCTCTTAAAAGCATGCAGGGAAAAGGCCAGACCCTTCATGCTCTGTCCCCTCCCTGTGTAGCCCTGAGGGTCTCTTGCAGCAGGGTTAGAAGTTGGGAAACTGAGGCAGGGCTGCTTGGAGGGGAGCAGCAGCGAGGCTGGGGGTGGCAGCGTGGCACAGCACTCCCCTGCACACACACCCAGCGGGCGCCCGTCCTTCAGCCAGGTGACATTGGGCACGGCCACACCGGTGACTTGGCAGCTCAGGACGAGGGGTGTCCCCAGGTCAGCTTCAAGAGTCTCCTGCTGTGGGTCCTGGATGCCTGGGGGCTCTGATGAGGATGAGCAGGAACAGGGGGTGTGAGACAGACTGGGGCTCACTGTCAGCTCCTCAGTGTGTGCTCGGGGGGCAGCTCCTGGCTGAGCCCTCACCGCTTACCACGGATGGTGAGGATGAAGCTCTTCTCATCCTGGCTGGCCATGTTCACTGCCATGCACGTGTATGTGCCTGAGCTGGAAAGCTGCAGGTGAGGGAGCTGCAGCACCCGAGAGCCTGGAAGAAGTGGAGAGCAGGGAATCAGGACAGCCTGGAGCAGAACCGGGTCTGGGCCATTATAGAGCAAGCTGACTGATCCCCCAGCACGTGGCCAAGCTCCATGCAAAAGGAGCCTGGCCATGAAAGTCTCATCTTTGAGGTCCAAAGCCTTGGTGTGCCCCACAGGAAAGGGCACTGAGCTCCCAGGAAGCAGCAGTGTGGAGCTCTGCAGGATGCAGCCCTGGGTCCTCTCCAGAGGACATCACTCAGCAGTGTGTCATTAGTGTGTCACACAGACCAAAGGCTGAGCTCGAGACCCACATGTGGCATCCAAAAAGGGGGGTTAGGGGACCTAGAGCTCGCTGCCAAGAGCCAGGGCACAGGCAATCATCCTGGCTCATCCCAGCATACCTGGGGTGACGGTCACCTCCTCACTGAGCCGCAGGACGTGGCCATCCTTGTACCAGGTGATCTCTGCAGCCGGGTGGGACTGGATGTCACACACGAGTGACACGCTGCCATTGACAATGCCATCGATGTTTTCGGGGTCTCTACCCACACTCCAGGGAGCTTCTGCTCCAGTGCACCCAAAAGACAGAGCCAGAGGGGAGCCATCACTGTGGAGGTCAGTGCCTCCCCAGGAGGAAACACGCACCGAGCATCTCGCCTGCTCGGAGCGTGGGGCACCTCAGCCTCCTCACCCAGGGCGAGTGTGACCAGCACAAGGGGACAGAGGCAGCCATGCAGCTCCAGAGCCAAAGGAAACTCCAGTTGGTGGAGAAAGGGGAGGAGGAGAGTAAATCAGTGTCCCGGGGAAGGGAAGATCCCTTACCCTGCACAGCGAGGGCAAAGTGCTTCTCTGCTGACCCGGCCGGGTTCTCAGCCATGCACGTGTAAGTCCCGCTGTCACCTGCCTCCACCATTGCCACCTGCACAGGGGGAGCACTGTGAGGGCTGCCCCAAGCTGGGGAGATGCTGGGGCTCCATGGGGACCTTGGTGAGACCAGGCCAGCCTCATTTTGGATGAAAGAATGCCCCATCCCCTCCATCCCCTGTTTCCTGTGTCTCTCCCCAACACAGCCACCTGCTTAGGGGAACACCAACCTGCAGGACTGTGCCACCCTCCAGGAGCTGGTGCCGTGGGCCAGCCTCAATGGGGAGATCATTCCAGAGCCAGGACACTGTGGGCTCTGGGTGCCCGGTAGCTTCACACCCAAAGCGGACAGTGCCATTGATGGTGGCCGTCACCTCCTCCACCAGGTCCTCTGTGCCACCACGGATGGCCGGGGCAGCTGGAAGCAGGTGGTTATGGGGCTGCCATGTGCCTCAATCCAACGTCCCCCGTTCCTGTACTCACTCAGCACCTCCAGCTCGTAGTGCAGGCGGTCCCAGCCCGCAGCGTTGGCCGCCTCGCAGGTGTACCTGCCCCTGTGCTCCTCCTGCACCGCCTGCAGCTGCAGCACCCGGCCCCCTGTGACACGGGACAGGGTTGGGGCAGGGCGCAGGGAAGGCTCTGTGGGATATCCCCCAGCCCCACCCTGCACGGAGCCCTGTGCCACCTCAGTGACTCAGAGGTCCCATGGGAGCTGTGTGTGTTGGCAGGAGGACGGGGACAGGGTCCAACCTCCTCCATGCTGTGGATGCTCTCAAGCCACAGGGCTGCTGCAGGACCACCCCCAGGCCCCACAGTGGGGGTTCATACCCACTCCCCATTACCTTGCAGGATCAGCACCCCCGGGCCAGGGGAGAGGGGCTCCCCATCCTTGTACCAGGTGAGCTGGGGGGGTGGGACGGCACTGGTGTCACAGTAGAGGGCGGTGGGCTGGCCAAGGACAGCCTGTCGGTGCTCTGTCACCTCCCCATCCTGGTCTTCCTCCCGATAAAAGATCTCAAGGGCTTCTTTGGGGCTTGTTTGCTGCTGGAAGATGGGGGGCACTGCGGGGACAGGCTGTGGTCAGCTCTGGGAACAGGGACATTGACCCCAGGTGCACCCACAGCATCTGCCCTCACTGGAGCTGAGATGTTGTTTTCCAGTAGGCTTAAACCTTTATTCCTGCTCACCCCTCTCTGCTCCCACAGGTGACCCCTGAGGGTCACCCTGTCACCTGGTCCTGCCTGGCTTCAGGTGAGCTCCCACAAGTGACCCCTTGCTGGGACACCCCCTGCTCTGGGTGCTGGCTCTCTGCCCAGGGCTCACCTTGGACGTGCACGATGAAGTCCCTGTCATCTTCACCCACAGCATTGGTGGCCACGCAGGTGTAGTGCCCCGAATCCGAGACACCAGCGGGTTGGATCTGGAGGACCTGCCCTTCACTGAGGATCTGCAGGTGTTCAGAGCCTGCCAGAAGCTGAAGGGAAGAAAGAGAAGGGCAGAAGGAGGATTACACACCCAGGAGTGGGGCAGAGCCCGTATAAAGGGTATCTTCCCACTCCATCCAGCTGGGACAGTCCCCAAACCCAGCAGCTCCTCCCTGGTCACAGGTGGGATCTCACCTGCTTGTCCTTGTACCACCGGATGGTCGGCTCGGGCACAGCCCAGGTCTCACACTCCAGCACCACCGTGCTGTTCACCCTGGTTTTCACCTCTTTCACGCCAAATTCCCCCAAATGATCCTCTCTGGCAATCCAAGGAGGAACTAGTGGGGAAAGACAAAGGGAAGCAAAAGGAAGCCAAAGGAAGCAGTGCTGGCGTGGTTACAGTGGTGGGGTCACTGCAGGAATTGGGAAGGACACGGGGAGCTCCCTCACCCAGGACCTTCACAGCGTAGTTCTTCACAGCCTCCCCGTCTTCGCCAGCCACGATGCAGCTGTAGGTGCCCGTGTCCTCCTCCTGGGCATTCAGGATCTGCAGCCCATGGCCACCTGGGCAAAGGGGCTCTCCTGAGAGGGTCGCTGCTCACAGCCACAGCTCTCTCTCCCCATGCAGCACCTGAAGGCATCTCCAGGGACCTGCTGAGCACCTGCAAGCCTGGCTGGAGGGAGCCTAATGCTCTTCTAGAGCCCAGTCCCAGCCTTGTAAAAACCCCACTGAGGAGGCTCTAGGTATTATCAGAGGAGGCAGCACTTGGAAGAGCAGCATCCAGCTGATGGCCTGAGCCCTCAGGTCCTGCAGGATGATGACTTCTCACCACCCCACTGTGCTGGACCCCAGCCAGACCAAGGAAAGGCCCCGCTCCCACTCCCCATACACAGCAAGGGGCCACCCCAGTCATGCAGAGCCAGTGGACAGCAGGTACCAGGGAGCAGCAGGACGTTTCTGGATGCTTTGAGAGGAACCTCGTCCTTGAGCCAGGTGATGTTGGGAGATGGGTATGGCAGAGCCTCGCAGAGCAGGGAGATGGGGTTGTTGATGATCACTGTCACTTCTTCTGCAGCAGCATCATCTTGAGCAAAGGTGGGACTGGCTGCAGGGACATGGCTGTGTGTTAGATCAGCACTAGCACACACTCAGGCTTCCCAGTGCTTCATCCCCCCACCAGAGAGCAAGATCCAAGTTCAGGGAGTTGACACAACATGTGCCAGCTTCAGACTCTGCCCTGTCCTGCTGCCCCTCAAAACCACAGAGATCCAGAAGACACATTCCCCTTCCACAAGGCACCATCACGGATGGATCCTGCACTGAACAGGTGCCTTCTGCTCCTCTAAGAGGTCTCACAGGGGCTTTGGGAGGTCCATGCCATGCTTTGGCTGCAGGACTAAGGGATCCTCCCCACATGCCTGGGACAGGCCATTAAAGCCCACCAAGTCTGCTCACACCTGAGACCCTGCCTGCATCCAAAGGCAGCTCATACCCAAAACATCCAGCAGGTAATGCTTGGTCTGATTTGCCACAGAGTTGGAGGCCAGGCAGGAGTAGTGACCAGCATGGGCCAGGGAGGCTTGGGGGATGTGGAACAAGGAGCCATCAGGGGAGATGGAGAAGCTGCCAGGGAGAGGGTGGTTGTCTTTCAGCCAGGTGATCTGAGGTTGTGGGTTGCCTGTGAGGGATGGAAGGCGGATTTTGGCCTTTGTGTGAAGTTTTTCCATGTGTGAGCACAGCCTGGCTGGGGTCACAGTCAGAGCTTTTGTGGAAAGCAGGGACATCATCCCAAATCAGAATTATCTCGATCTGGATCAGGATTTTAGAAGCTGCTGGATGAGCCAGCAAGAAGAAAGAGAACTGTCCTGAGTGGGAGGTGATTAATTACTCCCATCACTAAAGGAGAACTGAGATTAGAGGAATTTTAGCCTCCCTTTGGGAAAGATTGGATCTTGCATTGTGGAACAGGCTCCCCATGTGGGCGTCCCCTCCCCAGCGCTTCCCGGACCGCACAACTGCAGAGCCAAGACCCATCCCAAAAGAGCTCTGCAGCCCATTTCAGCTGTCCTCATGTCTCTGACTGGAGCCATCCGTTTGCTCCACACCCCAAACCGAGACTCAGGTCTGCCCCTGAGCCCCATCTCCCACCTGCTGATGCCACCTCCCTTCCCCATGTGATGCTCACCTGAAGCCAGGCAGGACCAGGTGACAGGGTGACCCTCGGGCACCTTGAAGGTGTGCTCTTCACCCGCGTTCTCAATGTGGGGAGGAACTAGGAACACAAACCCCCAGAGACTTCAGCAGCTGGCCAGCTTGGCCTCTGAGCTCACATCCTCAGGACTCCAGCACACCCAGCATGTCCAGTCTTAACTCATGTCTGCTCCTGCAAGGGTGGAGCTCTGAAACCCCAGCAGGAATCCTGCAGCAGACAGAAGACCCCTCCTTACCTAGGACTTCCACGTAGAAATGCCTCCTGGCCTCCCCAGCTACGTTGCTGGCCAGGCAGGAATAGTGGCCACCATCCTGGGCTCGTGCACGGGTGAGCCTGAGCAGCCAGCCCCCTGGAAGCACGGAGCAGAGAGGTCTCAGGGCCCTGGTCCAGGTACCAGCACATCCCAGCTGTGCTCTGTGAGGCTGCAGCTCCACCATGAGTTTGAGCTCATCAGTGTTGGGGCAAAACACGTTCCCAAAGCTCTCATCTCTCACAGCACCCAGACCTCTGACCTGAAAGCACGTGTGTGTGCTCGCTGGGGGTGACAGGAGAGCCATCCCAGAACCAGGTGACGCTGGGCTGGGGAACACCGGTGGCCTCGCAGGTCAGCGTCAGGGATCCTTGCAGGGAAACGCTGACATTGGTTGTCAATCCTGATCCTTGAATGAACTCGGGAGGAACTGGGGATGCAGAGGAAGATGGACATCCATTTGCAAAGCAGCCAGGACATCACAGGAGCAAAGCAAAGGGGAGAACTGGGTCAACCTGGTTTTTCCCACCTTCTTGCTTTGCACAGCTTTAGGACACGAACCCAGAAGGACCATTAGCATCACCTGGAGATGGTGACTTTCAAGGTGTTATGGGACACTTTAAAGAAAATATGTGCCACTTACCTGCACACTTGAGCCCAGGCTTACAGGCATCACACTGGGATGGCCACACAGCCTGAGCCACCTCAGACCTTTTATAACTTAAGCAACTTTGACCCGTGAGGTTTCCCCAAGCCCTTGGGTAGTAGAGGACTTTATATGAGATGATCTGCTATGATGGCTCTGGAAACTCCTGCCTGATGGACACAGTTCCACAGCTATTCCTGAAGCATAACCCTGCTGACCCTGCTACATGCTGGATTGTCCCACATCTACTCCACATCAAGTTACTCCACATCTCCACCCTCCTCGTCCTGCCTGCACCCACCCCACGCCCAGCCACCAGCCCCATCCCACGTCCTTACCGTGCACCACAACATCAAACTCCTTCTGCTCCTGCCCCTCTGCGTTGGCAGCCAGGCAAGTGTAGCGTCCTGCATGGGCCACCTGTGCCCTGGGGATGTGCAGCCGCCTCCCCTGCTCCGTGAGCAGGAGCCCGTCCCCAGCAGCCACGGGCTGCCCGTCCTTCACCCACGTCACCCACGGTGCTGGTGTCCCCGTGGCCTCGCACTCCAGAACTGTCTCGCCACCCTCGATGACAGAAACCTTCCTCGGGGCGTTGCTGCTGCCCTGGACCCTTGGCAGTGCTGCGGGCAGAGGGACACAGGGTGGAGGGGATGGGCAGCCACTCCCTCAGCCATGCACAAGTGGAGGGGCAACGCTGACCCAGGCAGCAGCGTCCCTTCCAAAATACCCAAGGCACCAGGCAATGGCTTTGGGTCCAGCTGGACCTTCACTGGGAGAAGTCACAACACCTCCTCCCAGCCCCACAGGTCTCTGGTTCCCCTGCTCACCGTGCACCTCCAGGTGATGCTCCTTGCTGCTGCTGCCGGCAGCATTCCTGCACTCGCAGGTGTACCTGCCCTGGTCCAGCGGCTGTACATTCTCCATGTACACCATGTCCCCTCCTGGGGACACCAGCTTTGGGCTCCCTGGCTGGGTGGAGAGGGGCTCACCTGCACAGGGAAGGGGACAGCAGCTTCCCCTCAGGCTCCCAGCAGGACAAATTCCCGCCCAGGAACTGATACTGCTCAACAAAAAGTGCTCCTTGCTCCAAGGAGACCAACAGTTGGGTCAGCCCATGTGGGGAGAGATGAGGCTGAGGAACAGGGCCCTACCATCCTTCCACCAGCTCAGGGTGGGCAGGGGGATCCCGTGGCACTGGCAGGCCAGCTGGACAGATTGTCCCTCCAGCACGGACACGGCCTCGGGCTCTGGCGAGGAGAAGGATGGAGGCACTGCAGGGATGAGAGGAGCAGCTCACTGGTGGCACGGGACAAGAGGAGAAGGCAGCTCCTCACTGGAGCTCCAACCTGCTGGATACACACCCCCTGCAGCCCTGCTGGGTGCCACCAAAAACCCAGTGACATTCTCTTGCCCTGGCTTCATGTGGAAACAATAATCTTGTCTCTCCAGCCAAGCGAGGGATGCTTTTAATTGCACGTGGCCAACAGCAGAGGATGACCAAGCATCCCACAAGCAGGCCAAGGTCAGGCTGGCCAGACACAGCCTTATTAGGCAGCCCTGCTTAATGAGAAGGTTATTACCCAACTCTTTCCATTATCGGATGATGTTCTCAGCTGCTCATAGATACAGCTGGCTGGAAAATGGTAACTCCTTCCCATGAGGGATATCATTTTGGAGAAGAAAAGCCTCAACACCCAGAAACCCTTGAAAAACAAAAACAGCAGAACCCAAACAAACCACCCGAGCCAGGACGGCAGACGTGCAAACATTTCCCTGGGAAGAGATTGCAGGAACAAACCCAGAGCAGGAGAACTGGATCTGCTCCACTGCCTGGCCACCTGCCTGCAGGACTTCCACCAACTGGCCTAGAGCATCCCTGAGAAAAGCCAGAGCCTGGCTCAGCCCCCAGAGCTGTGGACATGCCGAGTGGTCTGGGAAGCTGCAGATGCTTGGATCAAGTGAGAAAAAGCATCCAGTGCCTGTCTTGGCAGCAGCCCAGGAGTCACCACTGAGTCCAGGGGGACAGAAATGTCACCAGGCACAGCATGGTCAGCATGCAAAAGGGACAGGGTGGGTAGGTGACCCTGTAATGGGTTCCTGGCAATACCCATCCATGGGGCCGTGGCTTTCCAGGCATCATTTGATATGAACACAGAGGATTGCATGACTGGAATTGCAAACGAAGCAGAGGACAGGGGTTTGCTAGAGCCATCTTCCAGGGATGAATCCTGAGGGCTGGGATAACCCCCTGACTCCACACTCACACAGGATATTCCAGGGGGGAAGCCCCCATCTCTGAGCTGCACGCACCAGTGACCTGCAGGCTGTACCGGAGCTCGGCCACGCCGGCCGCGTTGGAGGCCACGCAGCGGTAGGAGCCGGCATGGGAGAGCCGGGCCCGGGGGATCCCCAGGCGCTTCCCATCCCTGGACAGGGTCAGTCCTGCTGCGGCCGAGAGCTGCTCCTGCCCCTTGTACCAGGTGATGTCTGCAGGGAGGCAGAGCGCTGGGCTGTGAGGAGCGATGCTGCCAGCCCCTCAGCCAGGGAAAACCCCGGGGATCAGGAGCAAGAGAGGAGGGACAGGATTGACTCACCGGGAGCGGGCAGCCCCGAGGCCAGGCACGGCAGGGATGCCGAGCCGTTCTCCGGGATGGCCAGATCCACCGCGCTGGGCTCGATGGCCGGGGGCACTGCAACCCAACACCCGCTGTGAGGGGTTCTGTGTGACCCGGGCTCTCTGCAGCCACCAGAGCGGGGCCCTGGGCACAGCCAGGCTCTTCGATGGCTCTTGGCACACACCGAGTCCTGGCAGAGCACCAGCCGGGGGCCACTGCTCGGACCCCGCTCGGGGAGGGGACCACATCACCCCACGGTGCCACCACTGCTCCCCACACCAGCCAGAGGTTTGGTCCCTGCCCCAATGAGACATTCATTCTTCCCAGGCAGGGATCCCTGCTCCCTGCCTGGTTTCTCACGTGGCACCTTCAGGGTCACATCCTGCTGGTGGAGGGGAAATGGGGCTGGGGGAGACCCTTCAGCAGGAAACACCAGGCAAGGATTTACTGCCGTGCCATGGCCATCACCTCTCAGCTTCATTGACAAAGGACAAGATCCCAAGGGACCAAACCAGTGACCCTGCACCTACCAAAAATCTGGGCCAAGAATTCCCACCCCTTTGGGCCGCCACGTTCTTCCCAACACACGGGATGGACAGCCCACCTCATCCCAGGTGCTGCGCTCACCATGCACTGAAACCTGCACCTCGGCCTGGGCCAGCCCTGCCCAGTTGCTGCCCTGGCAGAGGTAGAGCCCCTCGTGAGCAAGCCCTGCTCGGGTGACCAGCAGAGTCCCACCGTCCTCGGACACCACCACACCATCCTGCCCGTCCAGGGCGTGCCCATCCTTCAGCCACCTGCGAGCGAGGGGACAGCAGGTCCTGGGTCTGTCCTGCCACCACCCACGCCCTGTCTCTGCACACCAGCAGGGTGCACGGTGGGGTGCTGGCAGCAAGGACTGTCCCCTTGTCACCTGGAACGGGGCTGGCAGTGCCAGCAGAGGACTTTTGAGCAGAGGACACCAGGGACAAGGAGAAGGAATGGATGCCTCCACCCTAAGGGACACCCCAAGCCCATCACAGGGAGCACCCACCACTCTGCAGCACTCACTGGATCTGGGGTGGGGGGATCCCCATGGTGTGACAGTGAATCCTCAGGGATGTGTTGGCAACAGCTGTCAGGTGGCTTTCCCCATCACCAATCCACACCTGGGGGGGAGCTGGGGGGGAGAAGGGACCTCAGGCTGGGACCACGCTCAGATCCTGGCACAGGGACATGAGAGCAGCCAGGGTTTGGAGGTGCAGGCCCATGCAGGGCAGGGAGGGGTGCTGAACCTTGGACGTGCAGGCTGTAGCTGAGCGAGGCGTTCCCCGCCGCGTTGGTGGCCGTGCAGGTGTAGAGGCCGGTGTCGGTCACCTGGGGCTCGGCCAGGTGCAGGGATCCTGAAGGGAGGACGCTGAACCTTGGGGGAGAAGGAACAGAAAAGCTGGATGGGAGAAACAGCATCACCCAACCCTGAGCAGGATCTGAGGGCTGAGAGCTCACCATCACCTTGGGACAGCCAAGAGGAGGTCACCATGGCCACCTCCCTCTCAAAGACAGTGGCACAGCTGCCCACGAGGGCAAGTCCCCTTTGCTCAGCCCTGCACAAGCTCAGCACGAGGCAGCACGTGAGCTCAGGGGGATGAAGGAGGACAAGGGTCCCTCCAGAGCACAGTCCCTGCAGCTGGAGCTGGCCATGCTCTTGTTCCCAGCCTCATCTGTGCTCCACAGACATAACATCATCTCAGCCCACGGCTGCAGATTCCTCCTCCTCCTCCTGTGCTCCCAGAAATCACCCAGCATGGACAAGCCAGCTGAGATGTGGGAGCAGCACAGGTCAGCCAGGAACAGCCATGGCAAATCAGACATGAACAGCAAGGCAATACATCCCCCAAGAAGAGCAAAACCAAGATGCCTTCCTGCTTCCCCAGGCCACAGCAGTCCTCAGGTACAGGTAAGAAGTGTTTAACCCCAAGACCAGGGCCTGTGGCTTTAGGGGGTCCCTTCCAACATGGTGCTAACACATGGAGAAAACATTGGAAGACCGAGGCACCAGATAACCTGGAGGATGGTTGGATATGAGTTTATCCTCACCCATCAAATCACATTAAATTACTGTCTCATGGCTGTCATCAGCTTCAACACCATCAACAAATTGATTTGTCCCTCCAGAAGTCACTCACTGGAAGAAAACTGGCCTAAAACCCCACATCCCAGTGCAGACAAAGCCACTGCTGGGCTAAAACAATGTTTGTGCCAAACCTTGTCCCAAGAAGCATCAAGCCCTGGTCCAACACTTCCCACAGGGATCCACCATCCCCAGGCACATCCTTGACCTTGTGACAGCACAAGGCAGGAATGTGCAGGAAGGCAGACAGACACCAGGGTGAGGAGTTGCACTGGAGTTGCCTTTCCTTCCCAACCCCAGCCCTGTGTCCGGGGTAGGCACACAGATGACTGGAAGCAGCTGCTTGGTCCCAGCAGATGTTTGGAAGATGGAAAACAAGCCTGGTGCTCTCCAAGGAGAGCAGAGCTCATGCAGTGCTGCTTGGCTGCCGCAGCTCCTGCACTGAGCATTGCCCACAGGGTGCCAGGGCTGCCCTTCACCTCTCCCTGCCAAGAGCTGAGCCCCTTCATGGACCCAACACCCCCCTGAAGAGACAAAATCCCAGGAGATGGTGGCCCCAGCACCCACAGCCCTCCTTACCTCGTGGTGGCGAGAGGCAGGGGCTGGGGCTCCCGGCTCCACAGCACCAGGGGAGGGGGAGATCCCTGGGCCTCGCAGGGCAGGGTGGTCTCCTGCCCCAGCACAGCCAGGATGGGGACAGGGTCTGGTGCCTGCGATCCATTCACGCTGATCCTGGGCTTCGCTGGATGGAGAGGGAGCACAGCTGGTGCAGAGACACTTCAGGTGCCCCACAGCCCTCATCACTTCTCTTCCCATCCTGCAAACCCATCTGGCACCTGGATTGGTGCTCCAAGGAAGCCTGGAGTGTTCCCAGGTCATTCTCCCCCTGCCAGTCCCCTCTGGAGCTGTCCTAGCACTCACTGCTGATGGAGAGCTGCATCTCCCGGCTGGAGAATCCTGCTGCGTTGGTGGCTGTGCAGAAGTAGGTGCCAGCATCCCCAGGGGACGATGAAAGGATCAGGAGGGTCCCATCGGGGTCAAGTTGGTAGTGTGAGCTCAGTGCAATGGGCTCCGTGCCCTACAGAGGAAAGGGAAGGGAGGAAGGCAGGGATTTTCCCACGAGCTGAGCATCCCAAAAGCAAGAAGAGAGCTCTGGACACATCAGAGCAAGCCATGCCCTGGTCCCAGCTTCCCAGGACACTTGGTGCCACCTCCCCAGGCAGCCACAGCCACACTGGAGAGCTACACCCCCTTCATCACATTGCCCTGAACCCGAGGGTGGCCCCAGCTGGGCTGGCAGGGTCACACAGCCCACCTGTCCTGTCACCTACCTTTGCCCAGGTGACAGTGGGGGGGGGCACGCCGGTGGCATTGCACCGCAGGGTGACAGCCGCTCCCTCGGTGGCAGTGACGAGAACAGGGCCAGGCTCGATGCTGGGAGGAACTGGGAAGGAAGAGAAGCCCCTCATCCTGCATGGCCAGAGCCACGTGCACCACAGGAGCAGAGCACAGGGAGCACCCACCCCGTGTCACCGCCGAGCGGGGACACCCAGCTCCTGTCACTCACCGTGGATGACCAGGGACACGTCCTGCCTGTGCGAGCCGAGGGCGTTGGTCACCTCGCAGGTGAATGTCCCTGCATCCCCCTGTGCTGCCTGGTCCACGTGCAGGCTGCCATCAGCCCGGATGGAATAGCGGCCACCTGGGGCCACCTGGGCATGGGCAGAGAGCAGAAAGCAGGACAGATGGCAGGGTCAGACACCAACATGTCCCTGCATCTTTGGGGCACATCCAGAAATGAATCCTTGAGCAACATCCTGATGTGGAGATAAACCCACGTTGCCTTCCCAACACAAATGCTCCCTTGGATTCTTTCACCAGGAGCTTTCTCCCCAAAGGTTGGGGCACCCATCCTGCAGTGAAGCCCCACCAGAGGGAAGGTGTCCATCTCCCCACCCACCCACCATCCCAGCAGTTGTGGAAGCCTCACCATCTGCCCATCCTTCAGCCAGCGGCGGGCTGGGAACGGGCTCCCAGCCAGGATCACGCAGGGCAGGGACGCGGGCTGGCCTGGGAGCACACGGACCACGGGGGATGCCAGAGCTATTTCTGGGGCTGCTCGGAAGAGGGGAAAGGGAACCAGTATTAACCAGTGATAAACTGGCCAGGAATGCTCAGGAGAATGGGTCTAGATCACCTTTCTTCCAAGGTCTGGATCCTGGCTCAGCATAAGTGAGCTCTGATTCCACTCCCCCAGGAATTCGGGGATATTCACTGCAGTTTGGGTCAGCATGTGAAGCCAAAGAGGGCTTGGAAGGGCATTGCCCAACCCCTGCCCTGGGGTCACTGGGCACTCACTGTGGCCAGCTCAGGACCAGAGACAGCTGCTCTGGTCTGCCACTCACTCACTGCCAGCACAGCTGGGATCAATTCCCTGACCAAAGCACGGAAAAACAAACCCTGTCCGGTGACTGTGAGCTTGACCTCTGCGTGGATTTTCCCAAACTCATTCTGGGCTTCACAGATGTAGATGGCTTGGTCATCCAGCGAGGCACCTGGAGCACAGTGGGGAGAAGCCTCAGCCTGGCAGGGCTGGAGAGCCCCGAGCAAGCTCCAGGACGGGGACCACCCTCCCCTGCCCCACCACCATCCCCAGTGGGGACAGACCCCTCAGAGCTGGAGGCTTGCTGGCTGTTACTGCACAGCTGAGCTTGCACAAGTTAAAAATACAAATAAATGCATGCACACTCGGCTCTTACTGTCAATGAGGAGCTGGGCAGTCTCCAGCTGGCTGGACACACCCCGAGGTCCCTGCCAGCCCACCAGGGGCTTCCCGTCCTGCCTGAACCAGGAGACCTGTGGCAGGGGAGATCCCTCGACACGGCACAGCAGGCTCACACTGTCCCCAACCTTCACCTCCATGTCGCCCAGGGGCTCAGGAAAGTGAGGGGCAGCTGGAGGAGAGAGCAGCAGAGAAAGGCCTCAGGCAGGTCCAGCATCCCATCTTCCCCACAGCTGGGCCTGGAGAAGGGATGGGGCTGCCAAACCCAATGAGCCAGGTGCCCTGACAAGTTATGAGTCTGACTTAAAGCATTTGGTGCTTTTCCAAAGCTGTCAGAGACGTTGCAGTTTTCATCTCTTCCAGTTACACTCATTGACCCCTGGCTCAGCAAAATAACTTGCACTTTTCCATCTTTAACTGCTTTAAACCCTGCTGCCTTAACACAGAGCCTTCCCTCCTCCTCCTCATGCTCCTTCATCCCTTCTGCCTCCAGCAAAAGGTTTTCACCTGGATTTTCAGACACACAAAAGTCTGCCCCCACCTCTGCCTAATCCCATCGAATGCACTTTGCATCCCCAGCTGCATCCCCAGCCCTCACATCCCCGTGCAATAACAACTGCCTTGTCCTTTCCCACTTGCTGAGCCTCCTGCACCTTCCCAAAGCTCGGAAATCCTGCCAGGCTTCCTCCCATTTGTACCAAACGCCAACACCTCCCTGCCGGGGAGCCCGGGAGACGCGGAAAGCAGCAAAGGGGAGCCGAGGAGGCAGCAGGACTTACAGCCCACGTGCAGCTCGGTGCTGTGGGAGGCGATGCCGGCCTCGCCCAGGGCCCGGCAGCCGTAGAGCCCCGCGTCCTCCCGGCGCACCGCCTGCAGCCGCAGCACCGCCCGCTGCGCGCCCGCCGGGAACGTCGCCACCGCCTGCTCCCCTGCCCCGAGACCCTGCATCAGCACCCCACGGGCCTCTGTGGGTCCCTGCTGATGTCACACCCCACGTGGGATGTCCCCGCAGGGCAGCAGAGGCGTCCCAGTCCCGGTCTCACCTTTGTACCACACGATGTGGGGTGGGGGTGCCCCCGAAACCCAGCACTCCAGGGTCACATCCTCTCCCACCAGCACCTTCAGGCTGGGTGTCACTGCCAGGATGGCAGGAGGTTCTGTGCCGTGGGGAGAGATGTCTTTGGTCACTCTTGGGTGTGCTGGCACCCAGCCTGAAGGGACCTTGGAGCTGTCCCCCAGCACCCTCCATCACACACAGCCCCATTCCTGCTGTGCTGACCCCACACCCTTCATCACACACAGCCCTATTCTTGCTGTGCTGACCCCACACCCTTTATCACACACAGCCCCATTCCTGCTGTGCTGACCCCACACCCTTTATCACACACAGCCCCATTCCTGCTGTGCTGACCCCACACCCTTTATCACACACAGCCCCATTCCCCCTGTGCTGATCCCAGCACCCTCCATCACACACAGCCCCATTCCCCCTGTGCTGACCCCAACACCTTTATCACACACAGCCCCATTCCCAGGGTGCTGCAGGTGAGCAGGGAGCAGGTACCAGTGAACTCCAGGGTGACCACTTGCTCATCCCAGCCCAGTGTGCTGCTGGCATAGCAGCTGTAATTCCCTGCATCCTCTGGGACAGCAGACCTGATGTGCAGGGAACCCTCAGCATCCCTGAAAACCCTGCAGCAAATGGGAGAGAAAGGGAGAAATGAGCCCTGTGAGAACAGAGATGATGGAAAATGTGTTGATATAAATGAGCAGGTTTCAGGCCATGCTGGGCTTGTGGTGGATGTGGGTCAGCATTTAGAGCCAGCTGCTGCAGGGAAGGACTTTGCTTTGAACCAGGGAAAAGCACTGAGAATTGGGCTTTTTCATCTCAAATCTGCAAAAGCCTTCCCCAAAGTCAACTCCTGCACTCACAGCCTGTAACGGGCAGGAGTTGAAAGGCAAGAAGCAGAAGAAATTAAGGGGAAGTACAAGGAGTATTTCGAGACTTGAGCTCACACCAGGTGTGCAAAGTGGGGACGGTGACCTGGATAAGGCAGGGCGGCTTAAAAATAAATATGGGAAATTAAAGCCAGCAGCACGCCAAGGATCTCAGGAGCATGGGCTGGGATACTGCAACCCCTTCCTCTTTCCAGAGCTATGGCTGCCCCAAGCCTCCCTCCTCCCTCAACCCCTGCAAGGGGAGCAGCATCCCTGTGGGACAGGCAGGATGGAGGCTCCTGTGTCCCCGGGGGTTACCTCTCATCCTGCTGCAGTGCCCAGCCCCAGCGCTTCCAGGTGGTTTGGGGCTGGGGCTGGCCCCCGGCCGTGCAGTTCAGCCGCAGCTGCTGGCCCCTGCTGAAACGCTGGGGACTGGGGTCCACCTTCACCCACGGCGCCTCTGCACGGGGTTGGAGCAGGGCTCAGCCCCTGGCTGCCATTCACCATCCTCCCCCAGGCCAGGGTCCCACACAGGGGCACAGCCTACCCTGGATGAAGAGCCACAGGGAGGCGGTGGCAGTGCCACGGGCGCTCTGTGCCACGCACTCGTACAGGCCCCCGTCCCCCGGCTGCACGTGGCTGATCTCCAGAGAGCGGTTCTGCAGCAGCCGGGTCCGGCCGTGCCCTGGCTGTGCTGCCTTCCCATCCCAGCTCCAGGTCAGGTTGTAGGGCACGTCCCCCAGAACCACACAGGACATGACCACGTCTTGGCCCGGTGAAGCCGTGATGTTGCCCGGGGCGATGAGACGTGGCGGCGGCTCTACAAACACGGGATGAAAGGGTTAAAGGATCCTGGGCCCAGCCACAGACATGGAAAGGGCTCTAAGGCCTGGCACCAGCTGCCCCCACCTGAGACAGAGACGTAGGCACGAGCCCGAGTCACTCCGACCTTGCTCGTGGCCGTGCACTCGTAAAAGCCTTCGTCACTCTGGGACACCGCAGGGATCAACCAGCTGATGTTCCCTGAAATCCTACAAAAAGGGAGAGACAAAAATATGGATCACCCCACCTTGGGACTGCCATGCCACCATCCTACTCCTACTCCCTGGGACTTTTTTTTCATCTGAGTCAGGCAGAGGTGCATCTCCACTTGCTGGAGACCTGTCCCTTGGAATTTCCCTCTTGGGATGCTCTGAACCTGAAGGCACCCACCCAGCACACAGCACCCCCTCAACTGGCACAGCTCAGGGACCCACATGGGTCCCTCCTGGGGCTCACTGGGCCATACCAGAGGCTCACCTGAAGAGCTGCCCTTCCCTGAGCTTCATCCTGCCACGGCTGAGCTGCAGGTGGAAAGGGATCTCACTCAGTGCAGAGCAGGAGATGAGCTGTGGCTCACGGCTGTAAGCCTGGATATTGCTGGAGATGTTCACTTTAGGTAGACCTGGAAGGGGTTGGGACTTGCAGATGTACAGCACCCTTGGAAGCTCACTGGGAGCTGCACTGGGAAGCAGGATGACCAAGGAGAAACCAAAGCAGAGGCAGTGCTGGAGCTCAGCACCCGTGGGTTCCACTCACCAGGGACCACACTGGTGTAGGTGACCCCTGAGAGGCGGTGCAGGGGGTGGCCCTGGGCATCTTCACCCTTCACCTTCAGCAGAAAGTCACCTGGGGGGACCCAAAGTGGTGAACCCACCCAGAGCTGCGTGCTGGAGCCGGAGGAGGAGTTGAGGAGGGGCTGCGCCGGCAGCGAGAGCAGGACGTGGCCCGAGGCGTTGAAGAGTTCGATCTCCTGCAGGCGCCCAGGCGGCCTCAGACCGCTGCAATTCACCAGCACGGAGATGGGCAGACCTGGAAAGCGAAAGAGAAAAAAAAACACCAACCACATTCCCGGCTGCAGAACGCCCAGATGCAGCATCCAGCCCCCCGGGCAGCACCATCCTCACCCTGCACCGGCCGCTCTCCCGGCTGGCTGGTGTCAAATTCCGGCTGGCTGGAGAAGCTGGCTCGAAAATTAACATTGCTGATGCCCGTGATCCTCAGCGAGTGGCGGCCACTGCTCCGGGTCTGGAAGCAGATTGGGAATCAGGTGCTGGGGGCAGGGGAAGGGAGGGGAGATGGGAAGGGAGAGGTTGCAGCCGGCCCCTTTCAGCCTGCTCACACATCCTCTGCCTGGCCAGAGATGGATGGGGAAAGTCCACACCTGGAAAAGCCTGGCAAGCTAAATATCCATCAGGGAAAGGCAGAGGATTGCAGGTCTGCCACCACCCTACCGTGACCAGCCACATCCCCGGCTCATAGGGCTCCACGGCCACCACCACGGCTGAGTTGGGGATGCTGAGCAGCTCCTTCAGACCTCGGCCTTTCTCCAGCACCTTTCCTGAACAGTAAGGGAATGTCTTGGATGGGCAACCAGGTCTGTGCCCTACAGCAGGCAGGAGTCACCTCCCCCAGGGCTCAGGGTAGTGCAGAGCCCATCACAGCTCACAGCCAGGGCAGCAGGGAGAACCCCCAAAGCCAGAGGTGAAGCAGCCTGGGAGGGGAGCAGGGAGATGTGCTGGTGTTTACTGAGGGCTTCATAGCTCATCACCTTTTCATCTGAGTTTTAGGGCAGGGTTTGGTGAACCCCTTCCTGCTTGTCCTCACCTGAGGTATTTTTGGGGGCCAAAGCACCACCCTCCCCCCTTGTTGTCCCTCTCTGGCTCCTACCTGCCGGATCCCGGACCTTGATCCCTGGGGCAGGGCCACTCAGGGAGATGGTGACCTCCTTCAGGCTGGGATCAAAGGGGATTTGCCACGTGTTCTCCCCCCCATCCTCGTGGTCCGTGGACAGCAGGTGGACCTTGGAAGCCTGAATGGCCTCTTCCACCCACTTCAGCACCTGGGGGCAGGTAGGGGAGGATTAAACCTGGATGTCCCCTCCCCGACTGGCACGGCCTCACTTCAGCACAAGGGGCCAGGTGTCCCCACTCACCTCCGTCACCTGCTGCTTGTCCAGGTGGAAGATCTGCCCGGAGCTGGTGGCAGCGATGCGCTCGTACACGCGGTACCCGGGGTGGCTCCTGTCCCCGCAGTCCCCCGTCAGCACAAACACCACCTGCCACAGCACAGCCCCGTGACACCCCAGCACCCACGGGAGGGGACACAGTCGGCATCCACCAGCACCCCAGCACATCGAACCGGCGCGGGGGGTGCAAAATTCCCCCCAGTGCAGGGGTTTTATGGCTGCCGGGCCGCTCACCTGGCTCTGCTTGTGCTGCAGCAGCCGCAGCAGCTCCTCCTGCTGCTCGTAGTCCTTGGCCCGGGCATCCGAGAAGACGTAAATGAAGGAGCCGGGATGCGAGATCTCCACGGCCACCCTGATGGCCCCCACGCTCATCTCGGGGCAGTCCCCCCCGCCCTGAGGGACACAGCCAGGGACGTGGCACAGGCACCGAGCCACCGAGCTCAGCTCCCGGCGGGATCCACCCAGGGCATGCTCACGGGGAGGAACCACCCCGTGTTTCTGGAGTCATTCAGGATCGCACAGAGCCGGGCCTGTCTCACTAACGATGGTAATTAAAGCACCCATTTGGGGATTCCTGCTCACAGAAGCCGCTGGTTTCCCACAGATGGCTTTAGTGGGCACATTTGTGCCCGCCCCTGTGGCTGCAGAGCCAGCCACCCCAGGGAAGCCTCCTGGCACAGACAGGATCAGCTCCCACTTTCCCAGGGCTTGGCACCCCGAAGGGCTGGGAAACCATTTGCAGCCTCAGCATTACACCTCCTGCCAAAACAGCTGCATCCGAAGGGAAACGCCACAGGGATTTAGCAATTCACAGGAGGCAGGGCAAGAGTGGGGGTGGATAAAGCAGGATTAAGCTCCTGGGGAACATTTCAGCTGGCAGAAAACAGATAAAATCATTAAAAAAAAAAAAACCAAAAAACAAAAACCAAAAAAACCACAAATCGCGTCCTTGTCCCTGAAAACTCAATTATCAAGCAGTGGTTCTAGAAGATGAGATTTTTTTGTTTCCATGGAGAGTCTGTGCAAGCTCTCCTGGGAACAGCCCTTCCCATTAGGGACAAGAGCTGTGGGCTGGGAATTCTCTGCCCTGTTGCAGGACTCTGGGGCACAGCACCAGCATTACCCATCCTCTCCACTGCCACCCCCGTGTGCAGCCCCCCGCCAGTCTGGCTCAGCCTGACCCCCATCACACTTGTGGGGAACACAGGGACTGCTCCCAGAACCCACCTCCATGCAGGCCAGGCTTCCCCCCAGGGGCCAGGCACCAAGCCAGGCCTGGCAGAGCCGTGGGGCTGCGGATGTTACCTGCACGTGGAGCTCCCGCAGGCGCTGCTGGAAGAGCTGGGGATCCGTGGTGAGGGTGACAGGTCCCACTTCTGCAAGCACATGGATGCCACCACCTCAGTTCCCTGATCCCAGCACCAGCTTTTTCCAACACCACCCACGCTGCTGGTGCTCCTGGCACCTGGCTCAGCACCTGTGGGACTTGGGGTCCAGCACCTACCCTGGCTTGGCACCAGGAGAGAAGTGGGTTTGGGCAGACCAGCTCCTGTGCCCGTGCTGTGACCACTTTGGCAAACTATTCCTATGCCCAGGAATTCCTTCCGACACGCTGGGTGGTCCCAGCCAGGGTGAGCTGCAAACCCAGTGCCCTTTTCTACTGGGGGTGGCTCCCAGCAAAGCAATGCAGGAATCCATTCGCTGCCTCGGCCTCCTTCCCTGTCTGGCTCAAATGGTTTTCACTCAACTCAATTTTTTCTGCTGAAAGTAAAGCTTGGGTCCCACTCTCCTTGTAGGAGGCCAGGGCTCTTTTGGGGAGCAGCTGCCTTTTTATGGGTGTGCACAAAAAAGAAGACAAATGTAGGGGCAGAAAGAAATTATTCTGGTGTCATAGCAAGTTACCAAAGCCTCTTAGCAAGTGATGTTTTTACTGAGGTGACCTGGAAGCAGCAAGTCCGTGTTGTGGACTTGGACAGAAATACCCCCATGATTACTCTGGGGAGATTAGAGCAGGATGGGAGGGGAAGAGCCACCCACAACAAAGTGTCAGCACCCCTGGGATTAACACGGTGGAAACAGCCCACCCTGTGCCCACAGGGTGCCTCTGGGACAGGAGCCCCAGCCCAGCTCCCAGCTGTTGAGGTGCCATCCCCACCACAGCAGCCACCAGGGCATTAAAAACAGGGAGAAGGGAGAGTGCAAGCACTTGTGAAGTGCATGCTTCAAACCCAGACCCAGCCAAAACCCCAGCCCAGCTCCCCACAGCCCCATCCCTGGCAGGACACATCCCCACCCTGCCCTGGACCTACCTGGGTCGTGGAAGGGCACCAGGGCGTAGTTGCTGATGGGCTTGGTGCTCCTGCTGAGCGTCCGCTCCAGGATGCGCGAGGCCCCGTCCATCACCTGCACCAGGTCGTCGTACATGGAGCCGGTGACATCGAAGACAAAGGCAAGAGTGGCCCAGCCTGGCGGGCTCTCGGCCAGACTGAGGGCCAGCAGCATCCAGAGACCCACAAACACCCCTCCGTGGGGTGGCATCGTGGGGGAGACGCTCAGGTGTCAGGAGCAGCCTCGCGTCCTTGTCCCTGCCCTTCCCGCGGACCCGCTGGGCACTGTCCCCACTCCGGGGGGGGACACGCTGTGCAAGGGGCCACACGCGGCGGGGACGGAGCAGGGACCCCGGGCAGGGAACGCCCAGCCCGCCGCAGCTGCGGACCTGCTCCTCCAGCGCTCAACTTCTGGGAGGGAGGAGGGAGGGCGGGAGGAAAAGCGGACTTTTGGAGCCAGCGACGCGGCAGGGAGGTGGGTGGGAGTTGGAGGAGATCGGGATGGAGATAGAGGGATTGGGAAGCAGATCCTGCAGCCCACGGGATTGTCAGAAACTCTGCCAGTGCTCCCTCGCCATTCCCGACCCCCTGGGTCGGAGAGACCCTGCTCTGCTGGGGGGAGCAGGGGGTGAGGGGAGGACACGGGGGTCACAGCTGAGCACCTGTGAGGAAACGCTGCCAAAGCCCAGCGGGGGAGAGACAGCTGCGAAAGGAGCCCCGAGCGCACAAACTCCTCCTTGCTGGGCTAAGAGTCCTGGAACGGGGCTCTGCAACGGGGCTCGGAGGTCAGGGCGCTCTGTGGGGGGCTCGGGTGGGCTCGCCCACGCAGCCACCCCACGAACAGGGAGCAGAGAGCCACAGACAAAGCCGGAGCCAGGCCATGGGCTGGGACAGGCAGCGCTTGGCCGGGAGCGGAGCGTTCCTGGCTCCCCTCGCAGCGCAGCGCTGAGCTCATGGCTGCTCCGCAGGGATGCTCTGCTCTTACTCAACTCCCCCGCAGCGGGACCCAGAGCGCAGCCACGGCCAAAAGCCGGCTCCAGGTGAAGCTGTGCACCTCCTGCACCCCCAGCAGCAGCCCTGCTCCTCCCAGATGCAGGAGCTGGGGGACTTCGGGGATCACCCATTTCGTGACCCACACGCAGGACAGTGGGGCCATCCTGTGCGTTTCTTTATCCCTGCAAGCGTGGGCTCAGCCTAGCCCAACCTCAGAGTGGGTAAGGACATCCCCCTCACAGCAGGGCAATGACACTTCTGCCCCTGGGGCTGTGCCAGTCCCCATCCTGTCCCACAACCAGGGCTTGCACTCCCAGCCCCACAGAGCTGAGGGGAGTCCCCCACCCCACAGTGCCACAAAACCTACCTGAGAGCATCCCCAGTCACCAACCTGCATTCCAGCTCCATCCTGCACCCTGGCAGGGAGCACCAGCACTGCTGGCACAAAGAAACCCCAACAGCTTCTCCTCATCACCAACCTGAGCCCAGCCAGACCTTCCCACACCCCTCAGTGCTCCCAGTCCCTTGAGCACCTATGCTAGCTGGGCTTTAACCCCTTCCCTGCTGACGGTTAAGGCACAGCCTCTGGGAAACCACTGTGGTTTGGAGCCTGTGCCTGTCCTTGCCCACTCCATGGGAGAAATCCCTGGGAGCTCCCACCATGTGCTGGCACAAAGCACCTCTGGACAAAACCCCCTGCACAAACACAGCCTCCTTGTTTGGACCATTAGGGCATCTCCTCTGGTCTCCCGAAAATAATTAGTCAGCCTCGTTAGGAGAGCAAACAAACACAAGGGACGTGGGCTGGCAGGGAGGCCTCGCAGAGCTCGCTTCCGGAAGAGTTGGCAGCGTGGAATGGCCAGTGCTGCACGGGAAAATCCCAATCCAGGCTGTGAATTCCCCCGTGAGCCCTGCCAGGGCCGGGGGGGCTGCCGAGGGGCACTGGGACACAATTGTGGAATATTCGTATCCAGATTCCTCTGCAGCCACTGTGTGCCAAAAGTGAGCCAATGGCTCCCGGCCCGCTGCGTTGATGGAGGGCTCAGAGGGGACAGGGACAGTGCCCGTGGGCACAGGGCTGTGTCTTCATTGCAAAAGGAAAAAGGGATGCAGGCGCTGTGTCAGGATGGGACCCGGAGAGGGAAAGCTGTGTCTGGGTAAAGGAGGTGGGAAGAGCAGAGTTATGGGGGTGAAGGGTGCCTGGAGCTGAGACCTGGCAGCTCATCACAGGTGTGGGCACAGTGCCTGCCTGGCTGCCTGCCCACAGAGCCCAGAGCATCCCCACTTACACCTGTGCTGGTGCCACCACAGCCCTCTGCTTGGGGCATGGGACAGTGACACCCCCAGCCCTGCTTTGGGGGCTCCCATGAACCCCCCACTCCACAGCACATCATCACATCACAGACCACTGCCACTTCGTTACTGTCATTAAGCTTTTATTTCCACTGTCACAAAGTTCCTGGGTTTTGTTTTGTTTTGTTATTAAACTGTTTCATTTGCTTGGTTTGCTCTTGAATTCATCTCAAGACAAGGCAGCGGGGCATGCAAGCCGAGACACCGGCACGGACGCACACACAGCTTCATCTTCACAAACAAGGCTCTTTGCTGGAGCTGCTGCTTCTCAGCCCAGGGCTCGGCCTCCCCCTGGGCAGGGCTCACACCTGGGGCACAGGGCACCCAGCCCGGGGCTGGTGGCCACAGGAGCAGAGAGAGAAGGGAAGGACCTTGCTGCTGGAATGGCAGGGCTGATATGAGTAACTGAGACCCCAAAACTGCTGCACCCCAAATGTGCACTGAGACTGGGGCCATCAGCTCACTCCTTTGCCCTCAGCCCTCGCTTCTGTCCCAGCCAGACCATCCCCTCCAACGCCTTTGGGAAGGAGAGGTGACAGAAGTTCTCACTAAATGCCCCAAATCTCCTCCTTGGACAGGGGACAGTGAGCTGGCTGCAGGTCATTCACCCATCCCAAATGACCCCCCCAACCCTAAATAGATGGGAAGGGGGCAGCTCTGCCAGTGATTTCAGCTGCCCCCAAGCCATGCCTGGCCTCGCTTCAAAGCCAGCCCTGCTCCAAGTGGGGCTCAAACCCAGATCCCAAGACTCCAAGACAATCCCACCCTCTGGGCAGCTGCATCCCTGCCCACAGAGGTGCAGTGCCCTGGGCTGGGATTCCCACAACCTCAGCCTCCCCATCCACCAGGAATGTGTGTCCTGATGGCACAGGAAGAGCCAAGAGGCACCTGCTTCTGTGGAGAAGGGTGAGATGCAGCTGGTATGTGGCACAAACAGGTCTGGGGTCTCCCAAAAGCACACATCCCCCTCCACCAACCCAAGGGACAGTGCTCCTGGGAACAGCCTGGTCTCGTTATAAATTGCATTAATTAGCAGCCTGCACCAGAGGAAAAGCCCTTGACTTCTCTCTCTCTTGGGTCCTGGTTTGAGCTGTGAGGAGAGGATGGGGGGAATCTGCACCCAGAGCCCTCTCCCACATTCTTGCTCCTGGGGGAAACAGCTCAGCCCAGCCCAGCTCCAGAGCTCAAGGAAAGACAGATGCAAAGCAGCAACAGTCAGCACACAGACAGAAAAGTGAAAAGAAAGGAAAGTACAGACATGGCATTTAATGGGGCAACACCGACGAGGACAAACAAGAGGGGGGCACATGCCACAGTCACCGGGGCTGGACCCTGACCTCTGCCTGGCTGTGCTTTGGGCCCCCTCCCATGGCCAGGGCTCTATTTGGGACAGGCACCAGGAAGCGGAGTAGTAACAGAGACAAACCAGGGCTTGCTGCCTGTTTGATCAGGAGCAGGTGTAGGACAGGCTGGGATTAAAGGCTTACCAGAGGCTGGGATTAAATCCCAGCCCAGCGCTCCCGGCGCTCCGCACCTGCCCGGTGCCTGTGGGTCCTGCCAAGCCCCGTGCCCGCAGTCCTGAGCCACATCAGCACCCCTGCTCGCCAGGGCACAGACACCAAACTGCTCTCCAGAGGGGGATGGCTCACCCCAGCCGCTCCACTGATGGGGAAACTGAGGCACGAGGAGGTTAAGGCTGACATTTCCAAGCACAAGATGCTCCAAACATTATTTTCAGTGATACCAAGATGCTGCAGATCCTGGTGGTGTTCAGGAGGAATCAGGGACCCTCAGTGCTCCCCAAAAGGGAGACTGGAAGCATCCAAGCCAGGGTCCCATATCCATGGCCGGGGGGGAACACTGGGGCCAAACCCCTTTGCTCAGGGACACTCAGCGTGCCAAGAGCCCTGGCAGGGCTGACTCCCTGGGGAGACATCTGTGAGCACTGATGGAGCTCAACCCATGACAGGTCCTCCAAAAATTAAAAGCTTTCCAGGGGAAAAGTGTCAGAGTAAATGAGGTTTGCCTTTGCCTGGGAACTATGTCAAACATGGCAGGGCCCATCATTCATCAGCAGAGGTGATTACAGCGGTGTCACATTCATTGGGAACATCGACTGGCACCAGGAGGGGACCAGTCTGGCAGATGAGCATTCAACAAGTTGCAGGCACTGCAAAAACCTACCCCAGAGAGTTGCATTTTGGCCACAGAGCGACAAAGAAAAGGAGGTTTCCATGGGAGTGAGGGAGGGACCTCCCCCAGAAGCACCCCCACAATGAAACATGGGCACCCTCAGGGGCAGGAACTGCAGAAGAGGCAGAAATATTGCACGTGGACATGAGGTCAGTCTCCTTGGGGATGTGGAAAGGTGTTTTTTATGGGCATCAAGAAGTACCACAATCACAAAATCCCAAAACAGGGGAGTGGGGCTGCACAGTGAGGAACCAGCATCCCTTGGCTGGGGCATCTGTCCAGCCAGGAGAATTCAGGGAAGGCTGAATCCACCTTGTCTCCTGCATCGTGAGACACCTGTCAGACTGTCCTCCACATCCAGATGTCACCTCCCACTGCCGTGGGGACAGTCTGTCTGGCCTTAGCCACAGGAGCTGGGAGACAGCTGGGGGGAAAGATGCTGCTACCATCAGCTGGACCAGAGATGGAAGGGTGGGACCCAGGGTGGCTTTAGGGGTCCCAAATGCTTCTTGCACTCTGCTCCTGAGGGAATGCAGATCCCTCCTCTCCCAGAGCAGCTGAGGCATCACCCATGCAACGCTCATTCTCCAGCAGAGATGTCCCACGGTGTGGGTGCTGGTGGGGCTGAGCTGGGGGCACATCCCAGAGGGGTGCTGGGTGCTGATGGAGTTTGGAGAGGCCCTGCAGGCCCCGCTCATGACGGGGGGGCTGCAGCCCAGCATCCCCAGGTGAGTATTCCCAGCCCTTTGCCTCCTCCAGGGTGGGCGCGAGCGGCTCCACTCTGGGGTCACAGCAAAACCTCCCATGTCCCGTGGGGGTGACAGGGTAAGGAGACACCCTGAGCTGTGCACAGCCTGGCACTGCCCTGTCACCTTGTCACCTGGGACTGGGGGACGGAGCAAGACAGAGCAAGGCTCCCCCTCTGCCCCTCCAGCACTCAGGATGGTTCAGCCACCACCAAACACCTTCCCACCGTCTGCAAAGCAGAGCATAGCAAAGGAACCTGCTTGAAAGCAAAACCCAACTCTGGGCTCCGTTAATACTTTTTCATGCAGTGAGGAAGTGAATAAAAGGAAGGAAAGGGGGATGTTCTGGTGCCTGGCAGTTTCCTCACCCTGCCTGACTGAGGGATGGAGCTTGGTACGCTCAGAGTCTGGACTGAGTGAGCCCTCACTGAGCTCCCAAAGGGAAGGGTGAACAGAAAAATGCAGGGATCACGGGAATAGGAGGAAGAAAAGAAGCTACAGCATCCCCTCCAAACAGCAGCCAGCCCACGGAGCTTGGGGTACGGGGGGTGGGAGGAGAGGGGGGAAGGCAGATTTTTGGCTTCATTGTTATTGCAGGCTCCCGGGTCCCCGCAATAGTGTACGAGCATGTAAACCTTACAAATCCTCACCTGGGTGGGTGGACACACACACACGAGAGACAAAACACAGCAGCAACATTTACAACAAATAAATAAGGATATCGATCGTCGAGATAGGCATATAAAAAAAAAAGCCTCACTTTTTTCCACCGAAGGAAAAAAAATAAACCAACAAAACAAAACTGAAAAGCACAATACTGTCTCACCAAAAAAAACCAAAATTATAATAATATAATATATATCCCTAGTGAGCCGAGCCGGGCTGCCAGCGGCGTCGTGGGTGACGCCAGGACTCTGTTCCCAATCGCCGTCGGTGCCTCGGCTCCCCGGCCACCCCACACGGGGGGTGCAGCCCCCCGGTACCTCTGGGCTCCGTCCCCGGTTCCCAGGAGAGGCCCCCGCCGGCGCATCCGCAGTCCCATCCCAAAATGTAGGAAAGAGGGAGCAAAAGGGGCGAGGAGGCCGAGAGGGGGCCCTGCCTGCGGCGATGCTCGACCCGTTCCCCCGGCCCTGCAGTCCTGGACGTTCGCTGCCGCTCAGACGGGGTCCGGGGCGGGTTTTTTTGGAAAAAGCGGAAGTTGGCGAATGGCAGGGCTGGTTCGGAGTGCAGAGGGGGAGCGAGCTCGCGCTTCGAGGGCATCCCTTGCTCGCAGAACAGAAAGGAAGGCCGGGAGGGACAGGCAAGCTTCGCGCGGCGGTGGTCGGATGGCACGGAGAGCATCTTCCCCCAGGCATCTGCAGGAGAGGGTGGGGAGAAGGGAAATAGGGTGAGGAGGACAGCCAGAAATCCCTGTGGCCTTCTCATGTGCAGCTGGAAGGGCAAAGCCAGAAAGAGAATATATACTGAAAATCTCAAAAGTCCAGTGGGGTTAAAATCACCCCACCCCCAGGACTCTGCCTAGACTGTGGTGACCAAAACCACTCCGAGGGACTCTGCACAGCTCCACAGGGTACAGCAAAGACCACAGAGTGCTCAGCCCAGCACCTGTGTGATGCTGTGAACCAGTGTCCCTGACACTGCTGCGCCAAACCCGGCTCCAGGGCATAATATAATAAGATAAAAGATAAATAAAACATTTAATATAATCTGTCTCTGGAGCGTCCCCATGCCCCCAGCACACCAGCTGCCTCCCTTCCTCCTCTGCAGCCACATCTGCTGGTGAGGGTGTGAGCTGTGCTGCAGGCAAACATTTCCATCTCCATGGGATGAGGTCTCTGAGGAGGCTCTGTGATACGTGGTGGACTGGAAGAAACCTATCAGAATGGAGGCAACATTCCCCCTGGCTAGATTTGGGGAGGATATCCGTGTTTTGGTGCTCTAGCAGAGGAGAATCAGCTGCCTGTGCCTGGGGAGGTGGGAATGGCGTGAGGAGGTGGGAGATGGGGCCCTGCAGCCCCTGGCACTGCACTCACCGCCGCTGGGCCCCGGGACTATACCAGCCCATCGTAGAGGGAGAGCGCCTGCACGATGGAGGGGTCGGCCTTGGAGCCCTCCTGAAACTCCTGCAGCGTCAGCTTCCCGTCTGCATTCTGCAAAACACCTCTGTTACTGCACTGCTGCACCCCAGCTGAGCGCCCCGACACCCCGGCCCTCCACACCAGCCCACACATCCTCCCCACCCCGCAGCCATGCAGGGGACAACGCCACCTTGGAGACCCTGAAATGATACAGGGATCCCAGAGGGATGTGGGTATCCCATAATGACCTTGGCAGCAGCTGAGACCTTGTGTTGGTGGGGAAAGGAGGCACCTGCAGGAGCCAAGATGTCGCAAAGGGACCCACAGCACCTCCTAAATCCCTTGGCCACAGGGAGAAAACCCTCAAGCATCCTCACCTTGTCCATCATGGCAAAAATCCGATCCACCCTCTTCTCTGGTGTGTTCTCCTCCTCGGGAAGCTCCACTGTGTTTCCCTGCAGCAGCAGGACAGGGCCAGGTCACACACCCATGTGTGCCCTGCCTGGAGGGTGTCCCCAGGTGAGAATTGTCCCCCCACACCCCACATCAGCACAGGCTGCAAGGGGACAGTGTTGACACTAGAACCACCCTCAGCAACCAGATCCAGACACTGCCCTGGCCATGATGGCCATGATGGCCACAACCCCCACTAAAAAAGGCCAAAGAAGGAATTGGGGATGTTTCAGCATTCCCACAGAGCTGAGCTCCAGCCCAGCAGGGACCCCCAGGGATGGCTTGTCCTGTGCCCCCCCTGCCCCTCTTACCACCATCTGATAAATCGCATCCACAATGTCCAGCATCTCGTTCCTCGTGATGTATCCGTCGTTGTCCAGGTCGTACAGCTTAAACGCCCCTGCAAGACAGAGCAACACCAGGGGGCTGGGGCTGTGTCCCCTGCCCTGGACACACACCCCAGCACCCACACACCCACCAGCACCCCATGGGGAGCACTTACACCTCAGCTTCTCGTCCAGCGTCCCCCGGGAGGTGACGGACAGTGCCTGGATGAACTCCGAAAACTCGATCCTCCCATCCTGGGGGAGGAAAGGAAGGGTCAGGGCGCTGCTGCCACTCCTGCCCAGCAAAGTCCTCCCTGCCCATCTATCCCCTCTGGGGGGGCACAACCAAAAAGGCATCAGGGGGAGGGAGGAGTGATGCAGGTTTATCTCCAGCACTGTGATCCAGCTGCTGGTGCCCAGCGCATATCCCGGCAGGAGCGGCTCTGGAATGCGGGGTGGCTGCACGGACGGGCTTTTGGCAGCGGCACAGAACACTGAGCTTCTCCCTTCCTGCTCTGCCCCTCCATCCCCCTTCCCCACGGGACTCTCCTGAACTGAAACAAGCGCAGGGGCTCGCTCCAGCTGCGCCAATTCAATCTCACGCCCCAGGAAGCGCTGGAATACTTTGCTCCTCCAGTGCCAGGCAGGCACATTCCAAACCCATCCCACCGTCACCACGGGCCCAGCCCTGGCCGTGCCTCTGGGTCCCAGACTTACTTTGTTCTCATCGAAGACATTGAAAACAAAGGTGGCGAATTTGGTGGGGTCACCGAAGGGGAAGAACTGCTTGTAGATCTTCTGGAAGCCGGCGGCATCGAGCTGCCCGCTGGGACAGTCCTTGATAAAGCCCTTGTACCTGTGGATGGAGGGCAGAGCATGGGCTCAGGTGGGAGGCTCTCCCCAGTGCTGCAGTGGCTGGAGCTGGGAAGGCCCCCAGGTGCTCCCTGTGTCGCTCCCATCACCCACCCACAGCACCCCAGCCCTGTGGATGAGGTCCTTGTAGGTGAGGGTGACAAGCAGTGAGTGGCACCAGTGACACCGAGTGATGCCCACTGCACTGCTCCAACCTGCTGCCAGCCCACAGTGGCAACAGGGCCACAACCAGGCTCGTGTTGAACATTGTCTGGGACGTGGGAGGTGACAGGGACCCACTGCCCAGCCAGGACTGACAGCCACGCCACACTGCAGCTGTGCCCTGGCAAAAAACAATGGCACAGTGACCACTGAGTTCTGTGAGGATGGTTGGGCACTGGAACAGGCTCCCCAGGGAAATGGTGATGCCACAGGTCAAGAAGTGTTTGGACAACACTTGCAGCAACATGGGATTTTTGGGATGTGCAGGGCCAGTAGTTGGACTTATGCCTGTGGGTGTCTTCCAACTCAGTATATTCCGTGATAATTTTTGCATAACCCCAAATGAAAGCTGCTCAGAGGAGCTGGGGGGCACAGCAGGGTTCCTGTGTCCTCAGGTGGCACAGCCCAGGTCATTTCCAAAACTCATCAATGCTTAAACACCCCAAAAAGCCCTCGGTCCCAGCTCTAGGCTGGAGCTGGGTGCTGCAAAGGGCAGCTGCACTGGAGGGTGCAGGGAAGGGGCTCAGTGGCTCTGTGGGCGTGGGCACCACGCAGGGAGCACGAAGGGAGCATGTGGGACCACAGGGGGACCACGTGGGGTTCGTGGATATTATGCAACTCATCGCCCAGATCTGTCAGGCGCCCGCTGCAGCGGGACAAGGGCTGGGGGAGGAGGGGAAGGGGGTGGCGAGGTGAGAAAGCAAAGTGCCGGTGGTGACATCTTTTTCATGCTGCTGCAGCTATGACTCATCGGGCTGGGGGGGAAGGAGGAGAGAAAGAGATAAAGAAAGCAAACCTTGATGGTGGGATAGGGAGATGAAAGAGAAGCAGTGGCTTTTCTAGGGCGCTGTGCTCGGTGGGGTGGAGGGACGGAGTGAGAGAGTGCTGCTGGCAAGAAAGGTGGATCCTACCCCTGGCAGCCTCTGCAGGCCCTGCTGCCGAAGGGAATGTGCTGGGACAGCACCAGCCTCCTGCACCAGGTCACCAGCTGGACAGTCCCCATGTCCCCACACTCTCTGGCTGCTCGTATGGGGAGGGAAGAGCCACCAGCACCCAGCCCTTGCACAGGGTGTGCAAGGAAATCCTCTTCATTTTCTGGTCTCCCCTCTATGAGGAGCACCTGCACCCCAGTATGGGTGCCCCTGCCCACCCTCCTGCACGTCCCTGCTCTGCCCAGGCAGTGGGGTGGCTGAGTGCCACCAGCCCCTGTCCCCTGCCCACAGCCCCATGCCCCAGCCAGCTCACCACCTTGGCAGGCACTCACCACTGCTGCACCTCCTTCTCCGTGACTGCAAGAGAAAACAGGAGAAAAGAGAAAAAAGAAAAGACAGAAATTTAGTGCTTTTGCAGTGACAGCTGTTCTTCTGCACTGCCCATCAGTGAATTCCCTGGGGAATGCTCTGGGGCTCCCAGCAATGACTTCCCTGGGGGATGTCCCAGGGCTCACTCGCTCCATGAGCTGCCAAGTATTCCCCATGTGGCAGAAACTGCTTTTGAGGCACAGCGTGGCCCAACCCAGGTGGTTCTGGGGGCCAGAGCTGCAGGTGCTGGGGACTCCTGAAACCAGGGAGACTCCCAAGATGTTTTGTGTTGTGCTCAGGAGGTGCAGAACTACGATGGACCATGAAAGGGACAAGCTGATCATGTCAGGGGAGGATCTGGCCCTGCTGTCTCATCTTCCCAGAGCCAAAACATCCCTGAAAACATCTGCCAAAATATCTGCCTGGAGGTGGCTCAGGGAAGGGACGTGCCCGGCCCTGGCATTGACACACTGAACGTGGGCCCCAGGGCTGGCATCCCACCAGGTACCAGCTGTCTCTGCAGAAACGTCATCAAACCCATCCCAGCACACTGGGAAGCCTCACTGGGCTCTGGAAAAACCCCCAAAACACAACAAACTAGAAACCCCAAGTGTCCCCAGCCAAGGGACAGCTGCTGAGATGAGAAATGTCCTCAGCAGGGGAAAGGCTCTGAGGGATGCAGGATCTGGGCAGGGGGCTGGCACTTGTCACTGCGTGTCCCACTGCAGGAGCTGTGCCTCTGCCTCCCCACAGCGGGGAGCCAGGTGCCAGCAGGTGGGCACAGGGGGGAACGGCCTCATTTGTCATTTCCTCTGCGTCGTGCATCTAAATAATGATAAAAAAGCCACAGGTCTGAAAGGCGCGGGGATAATGAGGCAAGCGGAGATGTCAATGTGCAAATGGCTGATAAAAATAGAGACCCAAGACACACCAACAGATGCCAATTACCTTGGATAGCAAGAAAAATAAAGAAAGCAATTTTCCATCAGGAAGATTTGTAACGTGTCTGGCAAAAGGCGCAGAGCTCAGAGGTGAGGGCTGGGGCAGCCCCCACCTCATCACCAGCTGGATTCTGGCTCCAGCATCCCTGCTAGCAGGAATTTCTGTGCCCAAGGCTGTCCACATGCACTGGAGGGTCCCTCCATCCCAGCACAGGGGTCACTGGAGGGACAGAGCCTTCAATTCCCTTGGAATTCAGCAAAAGCAGCGCCCACTGTAGCACCACAGGGTGTCTGGACAGCAGCTCCCCAGGAGAGGGGATGCAGGCACAGGGATGCTCAGCATTGGGGATGAAGGACACTGAGGGCTTCAGTGTCACAGGAGGGATTTGAGGGTTGTTTGTTTTGGGCAGAGGGCGGTCTCTTGGCAGGAGGGAGCCAGGAAGGACATGCTGCATCCAGCAGTCGAGCTGGGGTGGGCATCAGCCATAGCAGTTCCAAGGGATTTCCCCATCCCCCCCCACAAAAAGGGTTACACAGAACATCCTTCCAAAAGAGAGATGCTGAGTGACATCTCCAACAGGAACAGGCTTCCCTGCACACACCTGCATTGAGAAATCAGCCTGACCTCCACCCTGAGGATGCCCCAGGCACCAGCTCTGCAGGCCCAAGCACCCATGAGCACCCAGGAGGGCACGTGGAAGGAGGATGATGAGGGTGAGCCCTCGGGGCAGGCAAAACAGGCCGCAGCAGCAGCCGGGGCTGCAGTCAGAGCTCGGCTCAGCCCCTCCAGGCAAATCGCCTTCTGCTCTCTCTTGCTCGACTGCTTTTCCCCCAACGTGCTATTTTGGGCCCAGGAGCTGCCTTTCAACTCCAGCAGGAAACAATTAAGAAATTTGTGCTTTTTTTAGTACGGGAGAAATGCTGGTAATGACACGCTCGGGCTGAGGCGGGAGGGAGGGACGGAGCCAGCTCCCCTCGTGCCGCAGCAGAGACGTGTGATGCTCCCGGGAGAGGCTTTTCCAACGGAGGGAACCATTCAGGTGCCAGGCTGGAAATCAGCACAGGGCTCCCAGTGAGGAATTGTTAATGTGCATCCTGGCACGGAGCCACACGGAGCCCCATCCCTCCTCCTGCGCACCAGTGCCTGTCCTCCAGCTGGGTGCTGGGGGATCCGTGGGGTTTGACTGAAGTGGGAGCGTGGCCTCATCTCTCAGCCCTTGGAAACCCACCCACCTCCTGGTTCACCCCTCTGCTGCCACCAAATCTCCCGTGTGCCCCGGGGCAGAGGGCAGGGAACCACCCCAGCCCTGCTCCAGTGTGGGGACTGAGCAGCACCTGCTTCCCTGACCCTGCTGTTTCGGATCCTGATGCTGATTCGGGACAGATGATGACTTCATGGCTGCCGCTCCGACCCTGCTGGGTGCTGACACTCCGAGTGGCACCAATTAGGAATGCTAATGCCCGACTTGCAGCCACAGAAGCCTTGGGCACGCGCTACTGAGTGCGTGGCTGAGCCACCTGTCCTGCGGCTGGGGACAGAGGACACACGGCGGGGACAGGGCTGTCCCTCCGCTCTGCATCTCCAGCCTCACCGGCAGTACCTGCGCCGCGGCAGCTGCTGCATTCCCCTCCCGCGGCATCGATCACGGCGCGATGCTGAGCCGACACACATGGATTTGCAGCGATACGAACCTCGGCCAGGCGCGCCCCCGACGCCCCAGAACAAGGGGGTGACCCACAGCAGCCCCACAGAGCACCCCAGCGGGGCAGGGCCGGGTCCCTGGCCGTGCTCCAGCGAGGAGCCGGGCTCAGCTGCCGTGCGCGCTCCGAGGACTGCCGGGGAGCGCTATAAATAGTGCACGTAGCAGCTTGTTAGTAGCAGCGTGCCCCGGGCTCCTTGGGGATGAAAGGCGCTAAATAAAGGCAGAGTATTATCATTTGTTATGAACCGCAACGCTGGAAGAGGCATTGCCGAGCCGGGAGCCCCAGCGTCGCCCCACGGGCGCCGATCCGAGCGCTCAGCCCTGCTCTGCGGCAGCGGCACTGTGCAAAGAATGGCACCATGAAAAGAACGGGGACGGTGCAAAGAATGGCACCGTGCAAAGAACAGCACTGAGCAAAGAACGGGGACTGAGCAAAGAACGGCACCGTGCAAAGAACGGGCACCGAGCAAAGAACGGCACCGAGCAAAGAACGGGGACTGAGCAAAGAATGGGCACCGAGCAAAGAACGGGCACCGAGCAAAGAACGGCACCGTCAAAGAACAGCACCGAGCAAAGAACGGGGACTGAGCAAAGAATGGGCACCGAGCAAAGAACGGGGACTGAGCAAAGAACGGGCACCGAGCTAAGAACGGGGACTGAGCAAAGAATGGGCACCGAGCAAAGAACGGGGACCGAGCAAAGAACGGGCACCGAGCTAAGAACGGGGACTGAGCAAAGAATGGCACCGTGCAAGGAACGGGGATGGTGCAGAGAACGGGGACCGAGCACAGAANNNNCAGAGAACGGGGACTGAGCAAAGAAGGGCACCGTGCAAAGAACGGGGACCAAGCAAAGAACGGGGACCGTGCAAAGAACAGCACCGAGCAAAGAACGGGGACTCGCCGGGCGCGGGACGCTCAGCGCAGGCAGCGGGGACAGGGACAGGCACCCAGAGCAGCTCAGGAGCTGCCCCACACGGCCAAACCGCACCCAAGGGCCCTCTCTCTGCACTGGTCGGTCCCTTCCCGCTCCCACTTCAGCCGGCAGGAAGGTTTTGGTGTCTCACATCTCACAGAGCGCAGAGGGGCAGAGCCTCCAAGCAGCCCCCAGCCCCCCCCTCCCAGCTGCCGGTACCCAGCTCTTCCCCCAGCCCTCTCCCCCCACCTCTCCATCAATCCCAGTGGCACAGGCGAGGACTGACAGCTCCGTCACCACCCGCCCTTCGCGTGCCCCCTCTCCTCCCACCACCCAGCTGCCACTGCAGCAAGAATCAGCTCTGGTTAATCAGTGCTCAAGCCTGTTAATTTGTGTTTTCCAGGCAGAGAGAAGAGGAGAGGAGAGGAGGGACCCGGGACTGCAAATCCCCCTCCGTGGCCCTGCTGCAGGGAGCTCGCTGGGATGGGGTAGCAGGAAAGGAGGGCGGGAGGGGGCTGGATTCGAGTGGCTCAGGGACCTCTGGTCACGGTGGGATGCGTGAGGTGCCGTGGGATGCTTCAGCTCCGCGGGGGTTTGTTTTGTACTGCCATCCCTTCCCTGTGTGCAAGGTTTGGCACGGCCGTAGGGCCGGACCCTGAGCAGGACTGGGCACGCTCAGCTCAGCCCAGGTGTGCCAAAACCACGGGCACGGCTCGGTCCTTACGCGGGTTTGGGTTCCCAAAGGTTCAGCAAGCGCTGTCCCCACGCAGCAGCAGTGAGGAGTCTCCACCGAGCCCCCTCACGTTCCCCCTGTCCCAGCTGGCAGGGCAGCACCGTGATCCCCTGGGGCTGTGGGCACCGCAGCCTTATCAGGGAAACCAGTTAATGATTTCCAGGCACAAAGTGGCTTCCCCCACCACCACAGGTCACTCCAACTATGCCAGCTCATGGCCTGTGCCAGCCCACGGGCAACTGGTCCAGCAGCACACACTGGGTCAGGGAAGGGCAGTCTGAGGCATTTATTTCCCCCAGGGACTTGCCATGGCTCCTTCACAGGGCCCCCGGGCATCGCAGTCTGGGGGAGCCAGCACAACACCCCAAGATGGGGCTCCCATCGGGTTTGGGGCTGCCTAAACCTGCTGTGGGTGCTCAGAGCAGAGCCGAGGCCGGGGGAAATCAGGCGCCCACAATTCGTGCTCCTGCGTGAGTCAAGTGGGCGCTCAGGCGTGGAGGAATGGGGCATTTATGCACGCACTAACCGGGCACCCATGCCTGAGCCAGAGGGGCGCTCATGCAAAAACACACCGGGAGATCATGCGTGGACTAATTGGGTACTCGTGCATTAATTGTGTGGGTGCTTCTAGGTGAGCTAATTGCGTGCGCTGCCCGGCTGCTGCGGTGAGAGTGCAAGGGCCGCTGATGCACGAACCAGCCGCGGGCTCATGCATCCATTTCTTTGGGCATTCATGAATTCACGGGGCGCTCATGCACGGATTAATTGAGCAGTCACACGCCCATTCGCTGGGCACTCCTGCGTGAGCTAATTGGGCACTCATGTGTAAATTAGTGTAATTAGGAGATAACACACTTGTGCGCGTACTAATTGGGCACTCAGGTGTGAATGCGTCAGGTGCTCATGCATGAATTCATTGGACACTCAGGCATGCGCTAATTGCAGGCACGTGCGCCAATTAATTGGGCACTCATGCATCAACAGCCAGGGCGCTCATGCACGGAGCAGCAGCGCTCGATCCAGCGGGAATTCAGCGGGCAGCAGTGCATAAATCCAGCTGGGTGCTCATATGTAAATTAACTGTGCGCTCATGTGTGTGTTAATTGGGTGCTCATGCGTGAACTAATTGGGAGCCGATGCGGCAGAGCCTGGGGTGCTCATGCGTGCATAAAACACGCGGGTGCTGCGGGGTGAGCCCCGCACACCCTGCAATCTGTGCCAAACACACTCCGCCCCTCGCCTCGGCGAAACACATATTTAAGAATTTTCTGAGCGTAAATCTGATCTAAACTCCACTCTCAACATCATCACAATGTTAATATTGACCAATTAGGAGCTCCCCGCTCCCTCCCGCCCGGCTCGGCAGCGTGTGCGTGCGCTCGCTCCGGCTTCACTGCAGCCCCTGCGATCGCAGCGTCAGCATCACAGGCTGAGCAGCCTCTGCAGAATTCACCTCTGGTCCCTCAGAGCCACCCCTGGGCTCGGTGCAGCAGGTACTCGGTGCAGACTCCACACCTGCAAACACGGACACAGCGAGGTCCCATCAGGGGACCCAGTGCCAGCCCCTGGCTCTGCAGGGTGAGTTACCTGGGCTAAACACATCACAGCCTCAGTGGTCATTCCCAGTTCCAGGCCTTGTCCCTACAACACACTCAGCCGAGAGCACGGCAGCAGCTGCTGCAGGTGAGGGCAGTAGCTGTGGGATTTCATCCAGCCCCCAGCACAGAATGGGCACCTCCTGCCGAGAGAGGAAGATGCCCTGTGTGCCGGGGCTGCCTGGGGTCACCTCTCCAGCCTGGGCTGTCAGGTGGCTTTGTGCAGTTTGGAGGGGTCGGGGAAGCACTCCAGGGACAGCTGGAGCATTAGCACGAGGTTCTTCCCAGTGCACTGCCCCAGTTCCAGCACCAACCCCCAGCACAGAGCCCAGTGCCCACGGGAGCTGCACGGGGGTGGAGGGAAGGGGTGAACTCTTGCAGGCTGCCCTCCCCTGGGACTGTCCATCAGCCCATCCTGGGGCACTCAGAGCTCACTCAGGTCCCTGTTTGATGATGGTTACTTTTAGGATACATCACACATCAGCACTTTGGAAATTTGGGTACTTTGGTCACGATGATGTGGTCTCATTAAAATTCAGGCTGAACTCCTTAATGATGTCATAGTCCCCTGCTCTCTGCCAGCTCTGGGGCCACCAGACCACCCCTGGTTGGGCTTTGCTCCTGCTCCCAGGCAGCACAGGGACAGCTCTGGGGAAGAGGCAGTAAAACACAGCTGTGGCACCAGGGTCACCCCCACGCAAACAACTGTTTCTGGAATATGACTGATGTAATTTTCTTTTGCTCCCAGCTTGCCCCAACCACAGTTCCCCCAACCCCATGCCCATCCGTGCTCCTGGCCACATTGCCCACACACCAGGGTGTCCCTGTGTAGGAGCCCATCCCTGCAGCATCCCCAAGGGATTTGGGAGCAGCCCCAACCACGCGGGCACCAACTGAGTCACAGCGGGACATCCCCAGCCCAGCATTCCCAGTCTGGCTCCTCTCCCCACCAGACCAGACACCACCAGCACCTCAGCAGGTCCAGGAGCCTCTCAGACGTTTGGAGCTCAAGCCTGACAGAGTTATTGGTGTCATTTGTTGCTCTGAGACACGGAGCAGCACGCGGAGCACTGCCGGGGGTTTGGCACTCTCCTCGCCGGCGGTTGCCATTAGTGCTCTGCCCTGCTCCCAGACTGGATAAACAGGTCCAGGAGCAGTTCTCCTCTCCCCCGGGGCTGCTACCAACAGGAAAGCCAATATGCAGCTGAAATCCTTTTTAGACTTTATTAAATATTTAAGGGCCAGACATTAGGCTTTGGAAATTTGGTTTAGGGAAAAAGCAGCAGTTTGAAGCAAAGGCAGGAGAGGAAGGGCAAAGACAGTGCTTTCATTTGGAAATTAATGGATTAATGAAGCACCCCCACAGCAGGAGCTGGTGGCTGCAGCAGGTCTATCCCAGGATTGAATCCCACTTCCCCATGAGCCAACACAGCCATCACTGGAGGGACAGAGGATTCCCAGCGCTGCTGGATGCCAGGATGGAGCAGTGCCCCTGCCCGGCCATCCAGGGGACAGCTGTGTCCTGCCACCTGCTTAAATCCATCCCTTGGCCACAGGGATTTCGGTGTGATCTGCTACTCCAAGGCACCATCCCCAGCCCAAGGAGCAACTCCTGCCCTGGGCAGAGGAGAAAACTCCCCTCTAGACCGGCATGGGAAGGAAGTGCCTCTGTCTCAGCCATCACTCTCTGGAGCCGTGGGAAGGTCAGGAGGATGCTCAAGGAAAAGCTTTGCTGCCCTCCTGGTCTCTCTTGCAGGAATCACCCTGCACTCAGGGGTGACACAGAGACCCAGAGCAGCTCCACCAGGTCCAGCCATCGATCAGAAGATGCTGGAGAAACAGGTGGATGAAGCACAGGCAGCTCTCCTTCCCGCAGGAGGTGTGGGGAGGGCGCCCTGTGCTGGCACCACCGGGCTGGGGAGCCCATGGCAGTGATGGTGATGGAAGTGGCACAGACCATGCCCAGGCTGAGCACCCCGTGGCCACCCCTGCCCAGGGCACAAACCCTGGCTTCCCTTGGCATCCAGCTCCCCAGAAGATCCAGGAGAACAAGGAGGGGAAGGAGGAACAAAGCGACCCCACAAATGTCACCCCGAGAACAGAGCGAGCGTGCCCGCGGGCTCCTCCCCGAAGCAGCCGCTTCCTTTGATGCCTTCAGAGCTTCTTGTTTCACAACCTTAATTATAGCGGCAGCAGCAAAGGTCAGGAGAGTGGTTAAGCAGATCCATTAACATGTCAGGGGATAAATGAAATGTGATTCTTGTGATGCCGGAGCAGCAGCGGCGCGAGCGTGGCCGGCAGGGACTCGGCTGCTCCGCTCTGCCGCAGAGAAAACCCTCAGGATGATCATGTCTCCCCTTCCCACCCTGGCACTGCAAGAACCTCCCAGAGGCTGCAGGGACTCATCAAAACTTGCTTCTGAATCCCTGAAACTAGTTTTGCTTGCGTCTACCCATGGACCCCCAGGTCCATGTGCGTGCCGGATGCTCTGGGTCGGATTCACCGGAGCAGGTTGGAAAAGGAGCTGGAGATGCCTCCAGAACACCACAGCCCTCCAGAGGCAGCACAGCAGGTCCACATTGACCTTGAGGTGAACCTGCACCACAGCAACCCCCTTCACAGCTCTAGCTTACACGTGGCTGCAGCACAAACAGGCCCCAGACAAACTGCAGCCCCTGGGCACCCTCTGGCACCTCCTGCCCATCGTCCCCAGTGCCCCAAACCAACCCAGCCTTGGACACTTCCAGGGATGGGGCAGCCACAGCTTCTCTGGGCAACCTGTGCCAAGGCCTCACCACCCTCAGAGGGAAGAGTTTCTTTCTGATATCCCATCTAACCCTGCCCGCCGGCAGTTTGAAGCCATCCCCACTTGTCCTGTCACTCCAAGAACTGTTAAAAGTCACCCACCCTGACACTTTCACCCAGCATTTGCCACTGAGGGACAATGGGTCCGTAGCCCCCCGGCCAGCTCACCCCTCTTTCAGCTGGATGAGCAACAGGAGGGATTTCAACACAAACCAACCTGGCAGAGAAACCCAGTACCTGGGGCCAAACACTTCGGAGGCTAAAAATAAACCAGCAGCAGCGGGGGAGCGACCAAGGTCCCTCCTCAGCTCCTGCCCACTGCCCCAGCCAGCACATTTCCTCAGCACTGGGGTGGAATGATGGAGCAAAGCCCCAGCCTGGCTCAGCCAGCAAGGAATCAATCCATTTTCCTGGCTGAAAACTGCTGCAATCGTAGAATTTCCTCCCGTTTCCCACAGAATTTCACCCGCCACCACACACCCCGTAACTACAAATCAATATGTTTATAGTTTGCTCTTAAACTAATGCCCTTTAATTCCCTGCATTACTGCTGAGCAATGGAGCCAATTCTGTGGCTTATTGTGAAAGAGCAGAAAACGATGATGCCGGAGTGAGTTTAAAATCCACAAAATAGATCACAGTGGGTGGGATGCGGTTCTTGGGAAAAGAGCATCTTCCTCGCACCCACTCTGCAGCCTGGGTGTCATTTTGGCACCCTCACCGTGGCTCCCACACCTCCACCCGAGCCCCTCTGTGGCCTCAGGAGCACTGGGACTGCCACCCCCGGCCATCGTGACCCCAGCCTGGCCCCAGAGCCACGCTGCTGCACCGACAGAGCTCTGAGCATGCCTGATTGCTCAGCTATTGCAGCCTCAAAAATAACACAATGCTGGTTCTGGACATGGGCAACAGCCGTGCAAGGGGAACCCTGAAAGCCAATCCTCCCCAGATCCACTGGGAAAAAAGAGCTGATATGTGCTCTTCTGAAACACGTGCACATTTTAAAAACTGCTTCATGATTTTAAGGGTTACTGGCCTGGGAGTGCTGCTGCGAGTAGGGACATTCAGAACTGTATTTCTCTCCAAGTTTCTCTCCCAGGAGTCCACACCAAGTCATTTCCAGCCAGGACAGGTATTGTGCCCTCACAGCTGCACAAGCACACGTCACACTCTTCATTCAGGCTGCAGTCACACCTCAGGATCTTCACAAATCTCCAGCTGAGCAGAACCCTCTGACTGTGGCCCCACAAGGTTCTTAAACACAATCCCAAATCCCACTGTGGCCTTAAGCCGTGAGCACCTGGCCCAAGTTAAGCTCAGGTTTAAATCCCTGTGGACGAGGATGTGATCCAGAGAGGTTGGTGGTTCCTCCAAACCTCGGGAGTTGCCACCTCCTGGGACACAACACCAAACTGCATCACTGAGCTACCCCAACGAGGCATCAGGACGATTAATAAATTAATTATTATAAAGCACTTTGAGGGCTTTCCAATGAAAGGATCTATGAAAGCACAAAGAATTACATAATTTATTATTCAGTATTATTATCACTCAACATTGGTTTCTCCTGCACGCTCCTGTGGGGCACCAGCCTGGTCTCCAAGGAGGGTTAAACAGCCCTGCAGACTGGCTGTCCCCACCAGCACTGTTCCAGCACCTGGCAAATGGTGGAGCTTGGCACTGCCAGGTATTCCTGGGCACTCAGGTGCCTGGAGACACAGAAAGGCACACAGAGATGGGTCTAAACCAACAGGATTTGGGCAGCCAGCACTTCAAAGAAGCCCTTCTGTGCCTTTAGGTGTCCAAGTGCCATTAAAATCTGGCCCCCAGCACTGTAAGTCAGGAGCAGAGTGAGGAGGGGAGCCAAGGGATGAGGTTTCCAGGCTCCTGCCTTTCCATGTCCAGTTCCCAGCAGGGCCTGGGACAACCTGCTCTCAATGCATGCAGCAGAATATTTCTCACAGCTCACAGAGGCCGCTGACAGCAGCCCTGCAGTATCCTCAGCTCAACCTCCCTGTCCACAACTGCCCTGGCACCTGAGCCTTCCCATGTTCCTCTCCTGGCTGCTCCCATCTCCTTCTTTTCCCAGGATTGCTGCAGCCGAGGCACAGCCAGAGAAACACCACAAATAGGAGATGGAGAGCTCAGAGAGGACAAGGGACACGAGAAGCCACCAGGCACTGAAGAGCACTGAGGAGAAACAGAGTTCCTCTGTGTCCCATGGAGGGGAGAAATTAGCAGAAAAGCCATGTGGGGCAGAGAGAGGGGGTGACATTTCCCTCTGATCCTGCAGAACTGAGAGGGGCCTTTTTGGTATTTGCTTTGTTTTGTGTGGAAATTCATACAAGCAGAAAATGATGCAATGGAAGGAAATCCCAGCGTGGGAGAAGCCCTTCACATACCACAGCCACGGCTCACACTGCCACGGGAACATCCCTGGGACAAATGCAGGTTCCCATCAGTTTGGGCTGCTAGAGACATCTGCCCAGATGTGCTGCAGCAACAGCAGAAACAGCACCACACACAAGGCAGGGACAGCACTTGCTTGATAAGGTGGCAGCCAGGACATGGGTCAGACAGCACAGGCCAGGGATGCTCTTGTGTCTGCCAGAAACGTGCCTAAATATCAACCTGCTGTAGAAAAGAAACCTTTTCTGAGCATTCTGAGCAGGCCCCCAGAAATTGTTGAGCAGGGCATGGATTTGTGTGTGTGACTGTGCCCTGCTCCAGGTGTTCCACCAGCCACAGCACAGGGGTCTGGATCAGTTCCTCCCACTGTACTCAGCACAGCCCTGCCCTCCTACCTGCCTCTCCTCTGCCTGGCCCCCCCAAAACACAGAAGGAATTTGGTATCCTTCCAATCTCCCATGCTCTGAAGATAAACCAGAGGCTCTCAGCCATGCCTGGGAGGGCTGTGGGAAGTGCTTCACCAGACAAGGGAATGCACGCTCGCCTTGACAGCTGCAGAAAAGGGGCAGAAGCACTCAGCAAAAGGAATTAATCCCAGAGATGAGAGGTGGAATGAGCAGAGCTCAACAAACAGATCCTGGAATTAGTGACAGCTCTCCCTGACAGGCACCACACCAGCAGTCACATGCTGCTGGGGCACGTTGGGATGCTGCAGCCACACACAGGGCCACGTGCTGCTGGGGGCTGCTGCCTCACCTGCACAGGTACAGGGGCCTTTAAAAAGAGGCAGCGAGAGGTCCAGAGCAGGCAGGCAAAGCTCCAGACAGACTGGAAACTCACTGAGGGAGGGATCAGAGCACCACAGTTTTCTTGGAAAGGGTGCAGTGGAAAGGGGAGGGCACCTAAAAGAGAGGAGCAGAAAGTTGGGAATTAAGTGATACAAAAAAGCAATGACCTGCTGGTGTTATCCAGCAAAGAGACGTCCCTGTGCCCAAAGACATCGGTTTCACAGGCTGGCTTCGGCTGAAAATAAGACGTGGGGCACCACTGCCTGTGTGCCCCGTGTCGGCCCCACTGCTGTTGGCACCTTCCTGGGCAGAGGAGGCACCCCAGGAGTGCAGAAAGCCCAGCACAGAGGAGATCAGCAGCAGACTGTGCTGTGCTGGGGCTGGCTGTTCCCAGATTCCCGTCCATCAGAGAGCAGCTCGGCACAGCGGCTGCAAACCGAGCGGGCGGTTGCAGCACAGCACTATCGGCACCTGGCCCGGCGCGGCTGCACTGAGGACACCAAAACCCAGCTCAGCTCCCGCCGGGGCTGTGCCCACCTGGCACTGCCACCATCTCACTGCTTCCACCCCCGGAGCACTTTGGGGAAGCCCAGCCGGGGTACCCCAACCTCTCCTACCGTCACAGCCGGCTTGGCAATGCGGACGTGCCCCCAGCAGCTGCCCTCCTCCCGCCTGCTGTGCCACGGCACAGAACAACCCCGCGTGTAGGGTTGTGCAATGCACCAGTATTGCCTCTTCTCCATATGGGAGAACTTGCTGCATCCTCATCTATTGCCTTTTTGGGTAAGCGCTGCCGTGGGACTGCAGCAATGACAGAGGGGAGAGCTCGCAGGTCTGCTGCACGTTTGGGGAATATCTGCGACCTGCAAGCGACGAGAGAAACTTGAGCCACCAAAGCCTTTGTTTCCTTTGTGCATCCTTCAGGGAAAAAAATGATTTTGCTAAAACTGGATGGCTGAGGCATCAGCCACGTTAATTAGATTACGGTGGAGGTCCAGACGGGAAAGCCACTCGTTCAGAAAATCAGGTTATTAAACCGATACTGAGATACTCAGAAAAATATCGAACTCGCCGATATCGGTCTCTTCTCTCCACTTCAGAGCGCAATAACAAAGGGAACCCCTCCAACTAACGCACCCAAACTTTGGAAGGCACCCAGACGCTCGCACCCTGCTCCGGGAGCTGCTGCCGGGCTCCGGGGAGGCAGCGCGGGGACGACAATGCCCGCGGCGGGCCCTGGGTACCGAGGGCCGGCAGCCCCGGGAGGGATGCTCGGGGCAGGGGCGGCGGGGAGGGCGCGATGCTCCGGTGGGCGCCGCGGGCGGGCACGATGCGGCCCTGGCCCCGCCGTTCCCGGAGGCTCAGAAATAGGCCACGGATGATGGTTTTTGTAAAAAAAACCCCAGCGCGTTCCCCTGGCCCGCTGCCCCTCTCCGTGTCTCCGCTGCCTTATGGGTTTTTTCCTCCTCCCAGGCCAATCCCTGAATTCTTCCAACAAAGCCCGGCCGAGCCTGCGCCCTCCCCGGGAGCGGCCCCGCAGGAGCCGCCGCTCGCCGCGGCACCGACCCGGGGTAGCGGCGGGGCCGGGCGGCAGCGCGGATCCCATCGCACCCCCTGCATGCCCCCGGCAGCCCCCCGGCCACTCACAGTACGTTTTCCTGGTCAGCTCTTCCACAACTTCAGGCTTCAACTTGCTGTTGGATTTGCCCATGGTGGCGGCAGCGCCTCTGAGCCCGCCGCCTCCCGGCCTCGCTGCGGGGCACGGAGCGGCGGGGCCGCTGCCTCGCTGGGGCTCCCGGCCCGGCTACATCCCGCGGGGGGCGGCGGCGAGGGCGGCGGAGGGGTCTTTGTTGGCGGGGTTTGGCCGCAGAGCCGCGCTGCGGGGCCGCGCTGCGTGTGCGTGGCCGTGTGCGTGTCCCCGGCTCCACGCGNNNCGGAGGGAAATGTCGGGAATCGGGGTCCTGCTTGGGGAGGCTGATGGGCAGCGAGGGGATGAGGAGAGAGGGGAGCTGGCGGTGGGAACAGAGTCTGGAGCAAGGCTGAGCTCGGCGTCCGGGGGTGACCTTGGTGGGACATGAACGCCTCCAGTCGTAGAAGCATTTTCCAACCCCTGGGCTCCCCAGATGAAGAGGGGTCTGTTCCCCATGTGGAGGAGTTGGATCCGTGTGGGTCCCTCTCAACTCAGGATGTTCAGGCTGAGAGCTGGGGTTGTTCAGCCTGGGGAAGAGGAGGCTCTGTGAATACCCCAGAGCCCCTTCCAGAGCCTAAAGGGGCTCCAGGAGAGCTGGAGAGGGACTAGGGCAAGGTCATGAAGGGACAGGACGAGGGGGAATGGCTTCACACTGACAGAGGGCAGGGTTTAGATTAGGTATCAGGAAGAAATTCTTCTCTCTGAGGGTGGTGAGGCCCTCGCACAGGTTTCCCAAAGAAGCTGTGGCTGCCCCATTCCTGGAAGTGTCCAAAGCCAGGATGGCTGGGGCTCTGAACAATCTGGTTTGGTGGAAGGTGTCCCTGCCTGGAAAGAGGGTTGGACTAAATGATCTTTAAGGTTCCTTCCAACACAACCCCTTCTGTGATTCTACCATTCTCTAACACCAGGGCTCCACTGAGCCTTCACTCACTCTCTGCAATGTGTACATAGAGAGATGAAGCTCAACCACTTCAAAAGCCCCACAGATTCAACCTACAGCAGGTTTGTGGTGCAGCCAGGAAACCATACAAGTGTTAAAAGCAGCAGCACAGCTTTTCCCCACCTCAAACCCATGCAGGGCTTTGTGCCTCCACAACAGCTCAGAGTCTGTGTGCAGTCATTAGCTGTACCCATGCACACGATAAATACAGTTTTCTTCCCGCCTGTGTTGCAATGAGGGCCCTGCTGGAGCTGCCTGGGCATGCCTGGACTCCCGTGGTAGCAGCCGAAGAGGGGGAAAATCTGTGCCTGGATACAGCCAAACCTGTCTGTGAGGCTGTGGAGAGCATGCCCGGGGTGTTTGCAGAGGACACAGAGGAGCACAGCTGACACAGCACTGCTCTTTGTACCTTTATTGTTTTTAACCAGCCAAATGTTGCCTGACACTCACTTCTCCAGGGATACAATCCCCAAGTGGATGTTTCGAAAATGCCTCGTCCTCCATTACCCAGCCTCACACAAACGAGCTCATTAAGGCAGAAGAGGATAAAAACATCATCACCATGTCCCAGCAGCGGCACAGCCTGGGGGATGAGCTGGAGGGATGGCACTCAGCGACAGGGGAGTGGCAGCACGTGGCAGTGAGAGCTCTGTGAGGCCGTGTCGCCCCTCCAGCATCCCTCCCAGTCACTTCCAGCATTTGCATGGCTTTTAGGGACCAAGGCCTGCCTGCAGCTCCAACATGGGCCTCAGCAGGTTCCAGTCTGGTCCCCAAATGTGCTGCAAAAATGTCCTGTGTAGCCCCTTCTTTGCTGCCCATCAGCAAAACTCCTCTATTTGCAGCATTTCCCTTCCTCTGTGGTCCCTGGGCTGTAACCACATCGCAGCAGGGGTGTCCTTTTGTGAGCAGAGCGTGACCTGTCAGTGCCCGGCTGGGGGTCCAGCGGGGTCCCAAACCTTTCCTGCACAGCACAGGCGTTCTAGCACAGGCTCTGCTGCTGCAAAACTGATGTTGAAAGGATTTAATTCTATTTAAAACTCTACCCTGCCTCCACTACGTGAAACGCTGAGAACTCGAATCACACAGACAAGAGGAGAAAAGTAATCGGAAACTATGCAAGCCAGTCACTTTCCTTTCCCAATTATTAGCTTTAACCCTATTACTGTTTAAATAACAAACCCTAGTGACATTTTCTAGGATGAAGTGACATTTCTACAGGCAGAGAAACACAGCTTCAGTCTGGAAAGACTCCTGGGGCCGACAGGATTGAAATCTGAACAGCGACTGGGACACAAAACAATCGTGCCCAGTTGAACGTGGTCAGCATGCCCAGGAAGGAGCTGGGTTGTTTGCTCACAGGAAAATCCACTGCAGGCCAGTCCTTGAGAGTAGTTTTGCTTTATAAATCCCCCTGGCTTTCTCTTTCAAGACAAACCTCAGGCATTGCTCACATCTCCCACCACCAGCAACTGCAGGACAAGCTGAGAGCCAGCCCAGCCCTGAGCTGTGCTGGCTTTTTGATTAAACAACGTGTGCTGCTTGCAGGGCCTTCACCTGTCTGATCCCCACAGTGCAGCCATGGAAATGATGCTTCCCTGGGCGAAATGTGCTGCTGCTGCTGTGGTCAGAGCGGGTTCTGCTCTGAGGGAAGCTGTTACCCCTCGTGCCACGCCAGTGCTGGAGGTTGGGATGGATCTGATGCTCTGACTGTAAAAGCTGGGAGCTGTGTGGGCTGCACAGCCGAGTCTGTGTCTGCAGAAAGCTTTTTCTTCCTCCAGTATCTACTTGAAAGTGTTTAATAAAACCTTGGAGTTCTTTTTCCCCAGGACACAGCAAGTCTGTCAGGCTCAGCCACGCAGCCTTTTGTTCCACGTGGGCTCACCAGGCTGTGCACATTTAATCAGCATCCTCAGACGCCATCACGGGGGTTTTCCCCAACGCATCCTTCCTGATTTAATTGCCAGGATTGCAGCTGCCTCGTGGGAATAGCACTGCACGCAAGCAGCGAGATGCAGTCTGTCCTGATCTCGTGTGCTCACTCTGTGCTTCGTCACAAATGGACTTTTCTTTCCCCCTTCATCCTCCTCACTGATGTGATCAGACCTAAAAATATCATTGGTGTCACAAAGCCCAAGCACAGCACCCACTGAGTCCCACCTTGGGCATGGCTGGAGCTGTTTGTGGGGCATGAAATTGGGGATGGGGTAGTATCCAGTCTGGCACACTTGCACTCTTGGATGTGCTTTGAGGCAGGAGCTGCCCCAGGAAAAGGAGAAGAGAGGCAGGGGATGGACTCTGGAAAGCCCATCCCATCCCCTTCCTCGCTCCTCCCCTTCCCAGGGCTGGACGAGGTGCCACTCGAAGTCCGCTCAGGCTTCAGGCTTCTCCAAACCGCTTTTTCCTACTGCATCACGAAACCCACACATCCACCCACCCACCCATCACAGTTGTCTTTGTGGCCAGTGTCACCCCCAGTCCTGTCAGCTTGTGAACATCTCCCTTCCATATCCACCCACCCAAAAGCAGATCGAGAAGATGCTCCAAAACCAACAGACCACATGAGCGAGGAATCTGTGACTGGAGACACCAGCCTGGCAGTGAACTCACGGAGCAGAGCACACACAGCCTGTAGTTTGTGCTTTTTTTGTGGAAAAGCCAAATTTTGCTCAGAGTTTTCTCGTGCCAAAGCAGGAGTGGGTCAGCAGGGGAGTGGTGAAGCATCAGAGCCTGGAATAGGGAAGGAACATACACACAGAGGAGATTAATTATATCAACTAGAAAAGTAGTTGCTATTTTAAGGTTAATGCTTGAGCGATCTGACTCAGTCAGAAAAAGAGCCAAAGGAATTATTGCCATCAGTGCTGGCTGCTCCCCCAGACAAGCCATGGCCACCACTGGCACGGAGAGCCACCAAAATAGCTGCTTTTTCAGAGGGTTTGGAAAAAAAAAATGCCGTTAGAGTGACTTCAGCATCTTGGTGCAACAACCACAAGCACAGGAATGCATCAGCTTGTCCTGGGGACACCCTCGGCTTCCCAGGCATCACCCACATCTCAGATTACAACCATTTCACATACACATGATCTTAAGCCTGTGAGCAGTGTTCAACGGGACTCCACAGCTTCCAGCTCACCAACCAGGGTGCTCCTGAAGCTGTTTTATGCTTGACAAGATGTGAGTGAGCTGCTCTTGCTTCGCCCCTGGTATCACTGCAGGTCACAGCAAGCACCCAGTGCTGACATTTACCAACTGCTTTGATAGCTGAGCTATATATGACTAAATAAGAAAGCCCTCAAAAATCAAGATTTATAACGCAAAGCACTCCAAGACTGGGACTCCAGCAGCTCTAATGGCTATCACTGCCATAAATTAATTTCTATGGCACAGCATTTTAATGCCGATACATCACATGGCTGCAGAGAAACGCAACAGACACAAAACACTCCAGGTTTTTGGGGAAAGTGGCAGCAGGAACGGTGCCCTGCAGGTTCCTTCCCCAGGAAATGGAAGTGCAGATATTGGAATGATGGCCAAATGCAGCGGAAGGTCTGGAAATCAAACTGTGCCAAGGCTGCACGTACAGCTGTCACTCGAGACCGACACACAGCCAGTGTGCTGAGTGTTACAATTTGCTACGCTATTAATTTCTCTGTTAAATTCTAGTTTATTTTTTGAAGCCTGTATTCTCTCTACAGCCTCTGGGGCTGTAATTGTCATGCTAATGTAGGAACCCGGGAAGGGTGGCTGTGGTGAACTCATCAGCTGTTCTCCCGTTGCCTGCAGTTTGCAGGCAGCCCTGGGCTGAGACAAAGCCAAGCAGGAGGAGGTTTTGTGGATCTTCCTTCGATCTTCCTTCATGGCACATCAGAAATCCTGGCTGGCAAGTGGGAAATCACCCTTGTTCTTCTCCTGCTGTCCTTGTCCTGCAGAGCTCAGCCCAGCCACCTTGAGCCAAGCCTTGATTCCAGACAGACTGAAAATAAAAGGCTCCTCATAAGGACAACCGAGGAGTGCTGTGCACTTTGTCTGGGTGAGATAAGATCACATCACAGAGGCAGTAGCAGCATTTTGCAGCAAAGACTCCCGACAGCATCCACCAGCACCCTCAGGGCTGGAAAAGGGGCTGGAGAAGCTGTTTTCCACATTGCTTTCCACCCACTGCAGGTGACTGGAGCACGGCTCACCAGGTCTGCTGCCAAGCTTCCGCAGGGGGTTTTAATAACAAACCCACATCTCTGAGAGAAGCGTCCTTAAATCTGAAAGATTGGATTTGGAGCAGAACAGAGCTTTTAAAAAATATACATATTTATAAGAACATTCAAAATAACGGGAAGTCACATGGCTTCCAGCTCTTGTGTGATCCTGCCCAGATGTTTGCTCTGAAGGCAGCTCAGTGGCTGTTCCGTGCTGAGCCCTGAGCATGCAGAGGGCACAGGGAATGGGTGTGGTGGTGGGCTTCACACCACAAACCAGACAGAGATCAGCCTCTTGATTACTCATGAACCCTACATTGGCTCATCAGCCCCTCGGTGCCTGGGGTCTGTCTGCTGAGGAGGACATGCGGAGGCTGGGGCAGGTGGTGCTGACCTGCTCTGGTTTTAAGACAAGACACAAGTCTCTTGAGCAACCTTTGTAAGCAAACTGTGCAGTCAGCAGTGATGTCTGCCCACCCCAAACCTACCCTGCAATCGTTAAAACGAAACCAAACAAAACCACAATCCTCAAAAACATTCAAATATACAAAATCGACCTCATCGACCCAGATCTATTCTTCAAATTTTGTTGCTGCTTAAGAGTTTGAATTGTTGAATTGAATTGTTTGAAGCCTCCCATAAGGCTGCTCTGATTCATGGCAACACTTGGGCATTGTGTGCTTGGTAAATCCCAGCAGATATTTCCGCTCAGATTTTGCAGCAACAGTTAAAGCCCTGGCTGGCTCAGAATACAGATTAGGGCACACACCAACCAGCTTCATTTCAACGTGTTCCTCTTACGGAGCAGCCAGGCTCACTCAAGGCATCTATGAGGTTTAACAGTAAAACTAAAATGACCCCCCCAAACCAGGAATTATGCACGCAAGATATTTCCCACTGAGATAAGCAAATGGAAATTGGCTGAGCCAGGCATTTCATCCAACTCACAGCCCACGAGGGGTCATTCCCTGCAGTGTATTTAGCAATGATTTGTCCAGCCCAGTGTCGATTATCTAAAACAACACAGAACTGAATCCATTTCTCCAGGGAGATTGTTTGCAGCCAAACTCATTGGCAAAAGGTTTCTCCTAACATCTTGTTTTCCTCTGCTTTCGTTGCATCTCGCCTCTCCACAGCTCAGCCTTCAGCCACACCAATTCCAAACCCATTTCTGTGGGTTACCCCCACACAGGCATTTAGTACTGAGCTACATCTTCTTGGCTTTCTTTAATCATCACTTAGTCAGGCTTACAGCTTTAATTCTTGTAATCTTCTGCCATTGCTCAATTCCTTCATCTCAGTCACTGCAGCTGCTCTTTGTAGCCCCTCCAATTTGGCTACTGCCTCCTGGTATGAGATCCACCCCAAAATGAACAAGTTTGGCTTCTCCTGGGAGAGGCAGATCAACACCTTCACAGCTGTGCTGGGTGAAAGATTCCTTCCAGCTTCACAGAGCTCCTGCAGAACAAAGATGCTGAGCAGTTCAGGAAGAGGCAGCTGGAGCACTGACAGTGACTCTTCCACACCCACTGCAAGCAGAGGGTGCAATCTCAGGGAGAAGCTGGCAATGGGATATCAGGGGATATTGAGACACCTTACCCAAATGACTCAGGACTGAAGGTATATGGAACATCTGCACCCCAGAGCAATGTCCTCAGGGACTAAAATCCCCCAAACTTATTACTACACTTACAGGTGACCCATGTTTTAACTGCTCCTTTAATCAAGGATGCTCTTGCCAAGCTCAGCACAATCATACCAGGAGAGAGCAATAAAAGGAATTTCATGCTGCTCTTCCATTTCAATCCTCATCTATTCCACCTGCCACCCCTGTAACAACCTCACCTCACATGCCTGTTTATTTTTTTTTTTTCAGGAATACAAGAGCCATCTCATGTATTGTGTCTCAGCCACCCCACAGAAAATATCCCACAGGGGAGAAGAGCCACAACAAAGCGGTGTCACCCCCAATTACCATTTTCCATGGATGAGAGGGGAGAAAAGGAATGGATGACATGCACTTTTTACTACTGAAGACAGAAGAAAGCCCTTGTCTCCTACCAAGGGCCCCAATATCAGGATCAGCTGTGCCAATAACAAGCTGTGTTATTACCTCTGCTGTACAAAGCAATTTGGTTTTTATTGACCACTCGCTATACAGGGCACTACAACACTCTCCCCTCATTAGAGCCTGTCAGTCAGAAGGCAAAGGAAGGCAAAAGCAGACTTAAGGAGAAGGCAGCTCCTTGCAGTCATGAAGATAACCTTGCTCGAGCAAAAGCATTGACAGCAGGCAGCCAGGACTGCAATGAGGAGCTGCAAATGATCAGACAGCTGGGAATTTCAGACACTGCAAGAAAAACCTTAGTGCAGGTAGAACAGTTTACCTCCCCTGGGCAGGAAAACACCTACAAAATTACATCCAAACACAGAACACTGAGGAAAGTTTTGTTAGCTCTGGTTTTGTTTCGTTTGCTCCCTGTGCAAGTCTGCCAGATGACCTCTGCTTGCAAGCTCAGACCTCAAATAGTGGAAGCTCTTCTTTGTGTCTCCTTTGAGAAAATTGTCAGGAATCAATTTTTCCATGCATAACTTCATTTGGTCTCCTTCTCAAGTGAGTGTTCCCACAATTTAGTCCCACCTTACCCACTCCACCCTTAACATTTCACCTTTCCTTATGGCTGAGGGATGTTTGGCTCAGTGCAGACAACTCTGGGGATGAGTCCCAGAGCTGCTGCCAGGGAATGAGAAGGGGAAATGTTTTAAGGCCAAATACACAACAGACAGAATATGCAGAGGATGTTCAGTTTGGAGAAACCTGCATTAAAGAGATTTAGGCCACTCCAGTGCAACAACCAGCGACCACCTGCATCAGGAAAGTTTGTTCTAACCTACAGTGAGGTATTAGGAAATCGAAATTCCAAGTACTTTTTATAGTTTAGCTCCCTGGTAAACCACTACCCACCCAGAGGCTTGAGGCAATGCAGAACTGGCTGCCTGGGAGAAGACAGGCTATTTCTGACATTACCCCTTGGTAGTAGGATGAGAACCACAGGCTGAACTGTAAGAAACATCCTGAAGACTGGAACTTTGTGCTGAAGGACATATGCTTTTGAGGGATGGGGGATTATCAGGAAGAACACAGGACTGCTGTGCCCTCCTCATCCCTGCCAACACAACCAGTTTGCAGAATTGAAATGCAAGGTTAGATCCCAACACCTCAGGAAGAGCACAACTACAGATGTCCCAAATCACCATCAGTCTAACATCAAATAGGTCAAGGACTTGCCCCTCTGAGACAGTGTGGCCAGATCCACCAAAGATATTACTTTAAAAGTAAGTTTCTATCCTTAATTTGTATCTGGACACCAAGGTTCCGAGCATCAGCTCCTTGTGTGCCCTGGCCTGGCAAACTGACACCAGAGCACACACAGACCACGGGCTGGGGAGCAGCAACAAGCCCAGATGCTCCTGCATTCCTGCCTGCTTGAGACTGCAGGAGACACAGGGCTGGGAGAAACACTCTTGTTCAAGACTCAGTCCACAAACTACTGCCTAAGTTCAGCTGACAAACCTAAATGAGCAGCTGGGCACATAAAAGCACAGCTCCAGTACCTGGAGCTCAAGAAAAGGCACCTCAGTGAACCTCACCGGGTCAGGAAAAGCTTTTCCCTTCAAAAGAAGCTTTCCACTCAAGTCTTGTGATTTGGCCCTGTATCCATGATGCAGATGTTGACGGCTGGAAAGAGAAGTTGACAGAGGGAAATGCAGACTTTGGGATCAATGGGTCAAGCCTGGCTGCTGGCAGTTCAGAAGGAGAAAATGAGATGCATTAAAAACTTCTTTCTGGTCAATCTTTATTTTACACATTTGCATCACAGCAGGGAAACCAAGTTACACAGACCATCCTGACTTGTCTCTACCTTGCTTCAAATACTGCTTGCTGTTCTTTTAATAAAGTTTAAAAAAATACTGAAAAAAAATCCATTTTTACATTTGAACAGGAACTGAGGAATAGGATATTTACAGGTCACCAAAACCCCAGGAACTGGACCTTGATGTACACAGAGAAGTCTTTTTTAGTTCTTCTGGAGGTCATTTACAAACTAATTCAAAGCTACATTGTACAAGGTGCCCTAAAGCTGCTTAATGACACAAGAGGATCTTGAATTAATTATTAATAGTTCCTAAAGGGCAAATGAAGCTATTTAGACCTGTACTCTGTTTTAACAGAGCAGGTACCAGCTCCACTGGCTACAGGATGAAGTGCTTCTGATGATGTGGAGGTCAGACTCTACTTTAGTACACAGAGAGCAGAAGACTGAGTGAAAGCCCACAGGGAAATATTTATTAAGAGTTGTCCTTTCTAGAGGATTGCTGCAGTCAAAATATAAATGGGTTCTTGAGCCAGTCAGCCTATAAGGAGTGACTCTTTTCTCAGCCACTTTCTTCCTACACCACTCAATCCCTGAGTATTGGTATTTTCCTACATCCTGCTCCAGCCACTTGGGAGCACAGATCATGTGCAGTTCTCACTGGATCATTGCTATATCCAGGCAAGACACTACAAAGGGAAAATGCACAGCTTCCCAATATTGCTAAGGAAAAGTGATTAATCAGCCCAAAAGTGTTGTATCCAGCAGCTACAAAAAAGAAGCCAAATTAATTCCATTTAGAACAACATTTTACAGCAAATCAACCGCAGGAACACAAAGAAACATTGGTCAAGTGTCTCTGGGCAGCACCACCTCAGCTTTCATGAAACATTGAGGCTACTGACGCTACACACAAGGTCACAGTTTCAGTGTGAGTGCCACTATGTTCAAACCTCACTGCACCTCCCACTCCTGCAGACCACAGCTCCTCACGCTTTGTACACAGGTGAAAAACGGGGACGTGCTCTAATGAGTGAAGCAGAGATCATAACACAGGAGCTATAAAACATCTTTCAAGTGACAGCAATCTGTTAGCTAGCATGACAGGTCAAATTGAAGGAGACAAACCAAATAGGCTAAAGGGAGAAAGATTTCCTTCCCTCTCCTTAACACCTAGGGAACTCCAGTCCTCAGAGCTCAATAGATCCTACAATACCCAGTATCTGCTTCAAATTGGGCACTTTTCAAATAAACAACAGAAACTCCTCCCTTCTCATCAATTTGATTGTCAGTAGCTCAACTGCTTTTCTCGAAGAGGAACACACAGTAAGGAAAAAAGACTTAACACTAAAAATCTACAGGACTTGCACCAGATGTGCACACTGGAGCGATCAGGAGAGTTACAGTGCTCAAGGATACATGGTGGATGCACACTCATGCTAGACAGAGTCCACTTAGCTTAGAAAAAATATATCTTCCACACTACAAGCTCCAGACAAAATGCTGCAATGCAGCAAATTTTTACAACATGCTCTCCCAGGGCATGCCAGCATGGAAATCCAGGGACAGGGCACTCAGCTGGAGGGAAACACTGAACAATGCAGTGCACACATCACAACACGCCGAGTTAAGACGACAACATGAAAGAGCATCTTAATAGGACAGCATGTGGCTTCTTCAACTCAAACTGCTCCACTCCGAGCAGGCAGCAGCACTGCTCCAGATGACCCCATTATGTCTTGCTTTCTTTTAGTACTTCTCTTGATGAGCCATCAAGGAAAACATTTTCCAGCCCAAAGAATTCAAGAGTCTGGCAGTTGTACTGCAAGGAGGAAGAGCAGCTACGGCAGGAAGGAGGAGTGCAGCAGTGGCATGTGCATGTCAGCATCCACAGGGATTTACTGGGGCATAACCTGCATTACAAGTGAAGACTGAACCAATCTCATTTTTGTCTGCAGAGGGAACCAAGTGCTCTGCTGCAGCAGCATATGGGAAAGCATTCAAACCATTTATTCCCATTGCAGCAGAGCTGCTGTTCCAGGACTCCTTTCTCTCTGCTGCTGGGTACTGTTGGAATTGCTTCAGCTCCTCACTTCGGTAAAAACGACAGGGAAGCAAAGCTGCACATCCCTAAACGATCTGTAATCCTCAGCAGCTCCTCCACTTCCCTCCCTGTGAGAGGCAGAGCTTCCTACCAGATAAGCAGCCATCAGCACGTGGAAGGCAAGCACTGATGATCCTGCCTGGGAAGCTCCAAGCTGCTGCACTCCACCAGCCCTGCAGTCATGCAATGCCAGTCATGCAGCTCTGGGTTTGCCTGGGAAGGAGGGGAGGGAGCAGCCCTGTCTTTGATGCTTTGCAGTGCAGCACTCGCTGTGCTGGAGAGAAGCTCAACTGCAGGCATCCCCTTCCCCCTCCAACATCCCAGCTGCCATCCCATCCATCGAGACAGACTCCCTGTCCTGATCCAAGGAATTGCACCAGATAAAATTCATTTTGGAAATGGCCACAATAAGAATCTTTTGGGTTTTGACTTGTCAGTGACTTTAATTTTCCTTCCTAATGCTCAGGTCTGACCATTTCCTGCTGCTTGGCATCCTGTGCAAAGCACCAGCAGAAGCTGGTTGTAGAGCTGACTGCTGAAGCTCAGGGCTGAACTTGGAAAAAGCTCTTGTAAAAAATGGAATTCCAGAATACTGCTATGGCTTTTCATGCCAAGACAAAAAGAAATGACCCATTTTTTTGGCTTCTTACTGGTCAGCCAGGGACTTGGCAGATAAACCTACACCATATGCAGCTTTTGTAAAAAAAGTGCATATTTAAAAAAAAAAAAAAAGAAACCTGAGACTAAGGTAACAGCACTTGCCAAATTGTCAGCTCCACGGATGCTGAGGTATGGAATAGGCAGCTGTTTGGAACCAGCTCAGCATTCCTTGGGATCACAGCACAGCCCTCGTGGTTCTGGGTGAAATGCCACACCTATGACAACTTCACATTTCATTCACAAAAGGATAACAGGCTCTAGAATAGCATTGTCCAGATGCACTTTGCTCCTCACAGCACATCCTTATCCCTTACATACCTCAGTGCCAACATACTTCAAGTCTTCAGTGGGCTTCTCTGAACAAACTTTACAGCCTGAGCAGCCCTTTGGATGCAGGGCATGACAAGGGACTGCAGAGGATGACTTTTCCAAGTATTGCATTTAAGTCTAAGAGCTGGGACTGCCTGTGTTTGTTTATGGTCCAATTTCTCACACTTCAGCTAAATATGAGTAGATTTCTTCCTCCAGAAGGCCTAAAAGGCCCATAGGTCACCAAACAGCCTTTCCAGTGGTATCTCTTCTCACTAAAACTGTCTCACTGCAAGGCAATGACAGCAAACTCAAACTACCACTGCTGTGATCAAGAACTGAGGAGGAAAACACAAGAGGATTCTGTAGCCAGAGACAAATGCTCTTCTTCTTGTGCTTTATCTGAAGAGAAACCAGTTCCAGGTATCAAAGCAGGTAGATTTGTTTCTACTACCTCCACGGTGCACGGAACCAACACCTGGGAAAAGAAGTGGGGCAATGGGGGAAAGTGATGCTGCTCCTCAAACAGCAAGTCTTGGTACAGACAGCTCACCAACAGCTCCACAATCCCTGCTCAGGAGTGAGGAAGCAGTTGAAGATTCTGGAGAAAATCCTCCTTCTCAGCTTGAAGAATAAAATAAACTACTGGCTAACAGTCCTCTAATCAGCTGTGCCCAGAAATGTAGTCCCCTCCAAAAAAACAGTTCCTGAATGACTCTGTAAGCCATGCTGGCACATCCAGAGCTCTGATGATGCCTCTCCCTGACCCTGGCAGAAGCTCCACAGCACCACATGTCAGTGTCTCTGCATGAATATTAAGGCTTCAGTGGGTCAGTAACTTATAGTTGATTTGTTTTTGTTAAAGCTGATCCTCATTCGACCAGTGAGCCACTTCCATTCTTCCCCAAAAGACCACTCATTTTTACTACTACAGCTCTGGACACCAACTGCCCTACTGACACCCCCAGGGACTACAGAGAAAACACATGTGGCATTTTGGAACGTCTGTAAAGACTCCACTGCAAGTCTGCAGCTAACAGTCAAGGATTCCATATTCCCCTGTATCAAGGTTCTGGTCATAATCTTCTCCTCTCCTGACAAAAAAAAAAAAAAAAAAACCAACCAAAAAAAACCCAAACAACCATTTAGGGCTGGGAGTTACAGTTGCCTGTTTTTGATGGCAATACCACTTTGACCAGTTAGCTCATCTCAAACAGCAGTGTCATTAAACTTACACAGCCAGAGAGATACAAGTAGCCATCCAGAGAGGCCCAGTAACTCAGGGTTAACTGTGAACCAGAGATTTATGCTGCAGTAAAATGGCTAGACAGATTTCCACTGGAGAGTCTGGTACTGTTTATACTGTGCCAGAAAGGAGTGACTATTGAAATACCTTGAAAATATTTTATGAAGCAAACCAATGTGCTCTGGGTCACAGCTTGGAAGTAAACATTTAGGCAGACCCCTAAAAAGCAAGCATCAGTCTTACACCTCTTGTGTACTTCTTGTTGTGTGGGGGTGAGTCAAGAGCAACTCCATGGACAGTGGAGAATGTACATTAATGCTTATTGCACTATGGGCTTAGTGCTTTAATGGAGAATAGTCACTCATTTCCTGTATAGCAACACATCTGAAAACCTGACACATTCAGGTGGACACCTGCAGGGATAAGACAAGAAGATACTTATCACCTTTCACACTTACATGACCAGTGGCAGAAGTCATCTGATCCAATACCCATTCAGTATCTCAAATAACTGCAGTTGTTCCTATCCATTTGTTTTGCAACGTTTCGTCCAAGCCAAAAGGAGAGTTTATAAAAAGAAAAAAAAATACTTACATGTCTTTATCTTCTTTTCCCACCTTCTGACAGGCTTTCCAAGTCCCAGCATTCATGTTACATAGCAAGTGTGTGTGTGTGTGTGTGTATATATATATGAGCATTATATAAAATATATTCTTTACATACACACTGAAGATCCCTCTTCACATTAGTATTACACATTCTGAGGAACGCAACAATTCAGAATAAAGAACCGATCCAGAAAGAGGGGAAAAAAAAAAGCTACCCAAAATCCCTAGGAAAGCTTCACGCTCCTTGCAGGTACCAGGAGATCCCATTTTCTTATGACCAAAGGAATACTTATATTTCTGCACTGCTTTGCTCTCCCTAGACACACCCCGCTGTGCAGTTTCAGTGGTGGGGAGTGCAAGTTGCTCCCTTTTCACTGAGGGTAATATTAATAAATTAAAAAAGTTTCTCTGAAAGTGCTGCCTTAGTCCAGTCCATCATGCCGTGCTTTCCCAGTCGCCCTGAGGCTCTGCTGAACCATTCACCACTTTCTTGACTTTCTTCATGCCCTCCATTACTCCTGAAGTCGTCACCCTAGAAGAGAAGGGAGAAACATCAGACCTTGAACTGTAAAATCCATTTCAGCAAGAGCTTGCACCCATCAAACAACACTTCTCACATCTCTTCACCCACACTGAGCAGTTCCCTTGTTTGATATCTTGCATCACCCTGACACAGCACAGATGGGAGTTGGAAGCACAGCCACTGCCCTTGAGCACCTCAAGGCCCTTCCCATCTATCATTAAACTAAAGCAGCAACTAATATTGGCTCACACTTTAAAAAAGGTAACAGGAGTGGTAAAAGTTAAACCAGGCGTTTATTCGCTAAATTTGAACAGTTCACTTAAAACCCCCCTTTTACTATGCAGCTGATCACCCTTATTTCTGTGACTTTCTTCTGCATTTTAATAGGTACAACATATTACAGAAATACACAGTGGCCAGTGCCCCAGATGAGCCTTGCTAGCTTAATGCACACCAGCTCCTCTTAATAGCAAATGAGCAGCAACAAAACAGAAGGGAGAAGTTATCCTTTTTATACCATCCAAGTCTGGATTTGCCATGGCAATCTGACCATTGAACTACAAAGCCTCACAATACCATTCAAAATTAGGTAGACTGAACTGTTTATCCAGGCAGAACAGCAGCATTCCTCTTGGAACTGCCTTGGCTCTCCAACAGCTCTTCAGCTCAGCAGCTTTTTTCTGTTGCTACACCAAACAGGCAATTTGGATGCACAACACATTTCCTTTATTCTTTTGCACAGTGTGATTCTCATTCCATACAGGTATTTTTGTTCCCCACAAACATGCTACAAAGGTTATTTTGGATGCTGAAGGTAAGAGTGCCAATAGCTCAATGCATCCCCAAGGGATGCCTGGAAGCACACACAGACCTGTCCTGTTCAAAGCTGCCCCTGTTGGTCTGTGACTGCTTTCACCTGCTGTTTACCATGTCAGAGTGCTTTATTTGATCAGAGCTGCTAACAACATCTCCACAGCATCACCCCAAGAGGAGAAGTCACCTTCAGATAACACTCTTCTTTCCCTTAGTTCCATGTTAGATCCCAGCTTCTGTTCATGTACTGTAAAAATCATTTACTCAGCTTGCTGTGTTCAGTGAGATTCCAGCAGTGGCCATAGTGGGATCATCACTAGTTCTCACTTTAGAATGAGCCTAGATGAGCTTGGGCTTAATAGCAAAGAGTCACAAGAGCACAGATCAAATAACTCTTTTCCCTACTAAAATAAAAAAGACAAGTACAGAGAAAATAAGCAGGTTGCTTAAAGGAGAAAGATAGAATTAGTAAGCAATAAACATTTCCTAGAAGAGATCAAACTGATCAGTACAGAGATATGTAAATATTTTAAGTTCTCCCTGTTGACAAAGGTTTCCCACAGTCAGATAGGAAAAAATCTGGGGAAACATAAGCTAGACAAAACCAAAGTAGATGGATAACTAATTGGAAAAGTATGCATTGAGATGTACTTAATGGTTTCCTGTCAAAAATGTAAGAACATTGAGTGTGGTTCCAGAGAGGCCTGTCCTGGGTTCACTTCTACTCAGTATTTTCAGTAATTGCCTGGGTAATGGAATAGAGAACTTGCTTATTAAATCTGCACAAGACACTAAGAGCTACGTACTGGAGAACAAGACTGGAATGCAGAAAGATTCTGGCAAATCAAAGTAACAGTCTGGAAAGTACAGGAGGATGCAGCAAGACAGCTACCAAGTTTACTCTTCAGAAATAATCAACTTCATAATTACAGAATGAGGAGCTAAGTATCCATTCCTCAGGGAGGAGCTAAGATTGCCATGAACTACAAACCAGAAAGGAGCATCCCACACAGCAATGCAGGAGCAGATTCACTGGGATATATGAAGAGGTGTTTCACACACGCATGACACCAAAGCAGTCCCAACTCTTGACTCACAGCTGGGAAGATCCCACCTGGCACACAGCCTAGATGCCATTAGAGAGCCACTGCACACCTGGGTGCTGACAGAAGTAATGCAAGGTTACAGCCAGGAGGGAACAATCCACTTCCCATGTTTATGGGACAGCTCCACACTGAAAGTGCAAGGCAGATCAAGTGACATCCTTTGCTACCAGAAAGGCCATTTACTGTGTCCCCCCTCAGTAACAGCAAATAACTGGGAGAGATTTCTGTGTGGATTCTCCAACAGCAAAGGTTAAAGCCCATCTGAAGAGCTGAAGACACTGTTCTTGTCTCGTGACAAGTGCATGAAGTAGCTCTCAAGTCCCTCCTTTTCTCAGATTGTTCAGTACAACAGACAATTCCTCTGGCTCTCAAAATCAGTCCAGTCATCACATTTTAGTGCCCAATAAAATAAGGGAGCAGCACTAAGGCCAAGCACACTGAAATCCTCATTGTCCTCAGAACAGTCTCAGCACTTCAGCTCTGACCTGCAATTCGGCAGGGAAATGTTCCTCACCTGCAGTCTGCTGAACTGCATTTCCAGCCTACAAATCAGCAGCAGTTAAAATGCAACAAATCCTTCTCACTAAAGCATCCCTCTCCAGAGAGCATTTCTGTGCCTGCCAGAGTGATATCCATCACAAATGAGGCAGAGAAGGAGCTCCCCAAGCACTCCATCACACAGTGGTACGTGCTGCAGAGATTTCATGGGGTTTTTCTCCTGCATTGTATCCAAGGTATCAAGGAATGCCTAAACATTCAGAAGTATCTCCAGCTCTCCACAGTGATGGATCTCAGCTGTCTTTTCTCCTGTTTGTTTTATAGTCCAACAAGAAACACTGAAATACTGGCAGCAGCCAGCCCTTACAAGCTATTGCAAACTGGAGCGAAAACTGATCAGCCACAGAGCAAAAAAGCTGATCTCTGCAAGAAAAAGATGTGTTAGGTGAAGAAAATCACTGCTAATGGAGAGCACAATAAATCAGTCTGCCATGAAGCACAACCTGAGAGAAAGCACAGAACAGCAACCAAGCAGGATGTCAAATCTCAGCACAGAATAAGCTGCCTCATGACACAGAGAGAAACTCCAGATCTCAAGGTATAAGCAAAGATCAGTGTTACCACAACAGTTCCCTGTGTTGAGGCTGTTTTGGGTGTTAAGGAAAAGCAAAGTCTCCACACACTAAGAGGGATTTACCGACTTGAGAACAAAACCATTAATGGTTTCTTCTCCTGCATTGCCTCCTCCAGTGGAAATTATCTTAACCTCCCTGCATACATGAACATCATTCTCAACTAAGACCCATTAAAGAGCACTTTGATACCCAACATCTAAAGCCAGCTTACCATGTTAATGAAATTTAAAAAAAAAAACAAAACCAAAACAACCAAAAATTCTTCCTTTTTCCTTCCTTATCCCCACCTCATCTACTGTTCATATTTGTGTTCATGCCCCAGAAATGGCATTAGGACTGGAAGCCTGACAGCTCTTTCTGCCAAGTGTGGCTGCACCTTTTCAAGCAGGGAACTTTAATCTAACAAACTGTCAGCGACGAGCCTACGTACTGACAGAACTCAAGAGGCTGCCCAGCACAGAATACACAGAAAGCCACTTTGCTGATGATGAATGGCTTTTGAACCTGCTTGAAAAAGGACAGACAGGTCCTTAGCTCAGCCTTAGTCACACTCTTCTCCCTGCCAGGACAACTTCTGTGGAGCCTGGAACAACTGAAGAGATTCCTGCAAAGTCTGTGGGTCCTTTCTCCAAGCCAGAGTCATCTTTGCTATACTTGATTTGTATTTTATTCCCAAGAGTTACAAGGACTTACAAAGAGGGGATTTGTGCCTTGTGTTGCTTCTGTACAGACACCTAATTTGTAGATTTTTCTAGAGACTTTCCAGATTCCCAGTGTCCTTAACAATATTTGCATTTACTGCCAGATCGAGATTTGTATCATTTGCAATGCACGAAAACAGACCCAAACTAGAGAGCTGCACTTAAAATGTCCTTTTTTTTTTAACAGAAGACAAGCATGGAAAAGAGGTTTGATAGCCTCACCCTCACAGCTTTCCCCTCTGTTGGCTCATAGAAATGTTGAGTCTAAAGGAAGTGAATCCTTCTGTTTCAGAGAACCTGATTTTAAACAAAAACCCTCTGGGAGAGGAAAATAACAATAAAACTAACACAGCAGAACACCATGAAGTTTGCAGGGTTTTAGTTTCTGCTATAGCCTGTAAAAACAAGTGGGTATTTATCACATAAAGACAAAACACTTGTGCAGTGGTTAGTCAGGACACTGTCAGATACTTAGTCACCCGCTTAAATAAACCCAGGTATTTTTTCCCCCCACAGAAACAACATTTAATATCTATGAAGACAAAAATAGGACCAGCAAGACCAAATCAATGAGAAATGTAATACACTTCCCCTGCAGCGCTTCACCTGTCACAGAATGTGTATACACTCTGTTTTTCCAAATATCTACAAATGTAACTTTCCTGATGGAGCTGGGGATGGGAGAACCAGACACAGATTATACCCTGCCAAGTGCCCAAATGGAATAAAACTTCTGGTGAATCAGATCAGAAAAATCCAAGCAAGGCTAAGGGGAACAACCCACAAGGCACAACAATGGAAACTCCCAAAGCAAAGAGCAAAATGCCTTACTAGGAAAAGGCTCACAAGGAATTCTAACCCTTGAGTTTTTAGCAACGTCTATCTCATGATGAGATGCAAATCACTGAATTACTTCATTAAACTTTCTCCAGCTCATTTCTGGCAGATTCTCCTAAATTTAGTAACTTCTCAATTGACTAAAATCGCTGTATTTGAAAGGTGTCCTATTATTAGTCCTAGCAAAACCCCCACAAGAAAAACTCATTAAGCACGTAATGCAAAGTTGAAATTCGCTCTAACAGGCAAAGAGGAAAAAAGCTTGTTTTGGTACAATCACAAATCCTGCCAGTTCAGACAGTGACTTCCTGATGTGAATGCTTTTTTACCAAACAGCTTCCAAACTGAGACCAGTTTCTTACATAAAGCATTTAAACACATGTAAGTGATAGTGATTTTAAGGTCACTACCCACTAGTTGGATTCCACTTGCAAAAATGACAGATTTTCTAGACCCAAAGCAAAAATAGCTAAGCATTTAAAAAGATCTTTGTTACTAGCCCTATTTCTGAGAAGTTAAACTCCTTTCATGACATTTCAGTCTGGATGCTATGATTCAAACTTCCTTGTATCAGTTTTGAAATAGGATTAATTTCTTTTTGAGCTAAATATGACAGCAAACACATTTGGACTTTTTTTACCTCTGTAATAAAAACAGTGTTGATTTATTTCACCCAGGTAAAGGAGATTTGCCAAACTGGAAAAATTCTTAGGAACAGGTTTCTGAGCCTGTACATGAATTGCAATTATGCATCAAACCTATAACTACCAAAGGATTATGTTAGCTCTGCTCCTATTAAGGCAGAAGACTCTGGAGCATGTAAAGCTGTATCCAACACTACTGGAGGCTGAATTTCTTAGGGCATTTTTAATTACACATTCAAAAATGCCACTTATTTTGTAAGTCCTCAGAAAAGCACTGCAAAGAAAATTACAGGGACTTACCCTGAGCCCTGCTATATAATTTTTCCAGACTAGCTCAGGTCCTGAAGCATTTGTGGTGCCTTGTGGTTTCACAGCAGGGAATAAACCAGGGAAGAGTATTGATAAAAATCCATCTCCATGGCTCAGTGTTGCTTAAAATAAATTTGTGCAAAGCTGTATGCTGAACACCAAGGCAGAAGTGACTTTACACCCTGTTCACCTATTATTACCCTATTTTTATGCATATATTTTTTATGTTCTGCAGATTAGTGGGTCATTTTTGTTGTTCACTTTTTTAAAAAATATGAACCATTAATGATGAACTGTAAAACTCATTCATGTTCCTTGATCTAAATTAAAATTAGAAGCTTTCTTACTTGATATTTTCATGGGCATCTTTTTGCCCCATGAAAAGCTTTACCAGCTTTTTCCAGACTACTGCAATATCCAGGTCAGAGGCTCCTATGCACACCACAAATCTCTTTACACACACCAAAACAGACACCTCATCTTTAAACGTGGGCAGATCCTCATCTTTGTCATAGAAGGATTTAGAGTTTTTAACTGGTTTTAAACACTACTTTCCTGAAATGAAGTGAATAGGTAAATAAAAGGGGAGAGGGGTTCTTACACAGCTTCCATCTCCAAGTCATCCTCATCATCTTGAGAGAGCTGTAGGTAAGGGTTGTCTGACGCTGGACGGAACTTGTACCCGGTAAGGACAAAGAACACCAGAGTGGCCATTTCATCCAGCAGCTGCAAGGAAAACACGAGACTCAACTTCAGTCCTGCTATGCTCTGTGGTCATGAAACATTGTTCCTCATTCACAAGGTTCAAGGTTTAATGGCCAAGAGACCTGGGCCACAGCAGAAATAAAATAATTCCTGTCTGGTTGTCATTAATCCCAGGCTAAAGGCTGTCAAATCCTTTGTTCTTTCAGTTTTCCCTGTCACTTTAAATATAGCTACAGTTCTATCCATCTCTCCAGAGCTTTCAAAGAACTATGGCAAGACTTGGCTTTTAAAAGGGGTGGGGGGGGCGGGGGGAAGGAATCATCCCTATGCTGCTTGGTATTTTCAACAGTTAATGTATTCCAAGGACTCCCTGCACAGTTACTTGGATTATGTGTTAAGAAACCAAGTATTTAGAACTTCATAGGCAGAAGAAGCCTGTAGATGGAAGAGCAAAAGCCTGTTTTCCCTGGCTCCCTCAGGCTTCAATTACACAGAACAAACCTGACTGATTTTTTTCTCCTTTGCATGTTCTTGATTAATTTCCTTCAGACATTTTTAAATTGAAAGACTGAAAATCAATAATGCAATTACTTTTAGACATCTCATGTATAATCCAGCAGCTTTGCTGGACAAACATAAAACTAAGAACTTATTCTTTCACCTTAAGCACATCAGTGATAAAATCAAGAGGAGGCAGAGTGCAGCACTGTGCTTTGAGATGTTTTACTATAACATGAGGGACATTTTATGGAATTTTGTTGTGCAGTTATATTTAAAGAATAATAGAGAAAAACATCAAGGAATGGATGTATTTTCCTTTGCTGGCAAATACCTGGTACAGCCATTTCCACTGGAATGGAACAGCAATCTTTATGAGAATTGCAATGATCCGTGTGAAGTAAATGTAACACACAATCTGGGAAGGAAAAGGAGAAAGCATGAGAACAATAGCACTGTCCTTATAGAACCTTCTTACCCCAGAGAAATAGCTCCAGCAATTCCCAGAAAACTCATTATGTCAGACTAGCCTTATAAACATTGAAGATATAGGCTGAAGGCTCTACTGCTTGTTGAACATCCAATAACTCAAGCCATTGGTAACATACTCAAGTTCCAGCAGGAAATGCTTTAAGTATTACGATTTCATAGAATTTCAAGAATCACAATTGTAATTTATTACTCTTGCCACTTAGGAGAGCCTGAAATGAGGCCGTTGGAAATCATTAAGAAGCCTGTGTTCTCCTGGGAAACGTACTCATGGCTCCCACTGACTTAATCAGGAACTGCACACATGCATCTCCAGGCACCATTTGGTCCCAAGTTTAATTTTTAGCAAGTTTACAGTATGTTATTCAAGCCCATCAATTCAACTGGCAGCTCAAGCTGTCTCCAGAGGAAATCAGGAAGCGTTACAAATAGCTGGAATTTAAAGAGAGACAGAAGGATATAACCATTAGGAGAAAAAAGGAAGTTGTTTTTAGGATTGTAAGCCAGTTGACCAAGATGCCAAAGCACAGCAGTGCCAAGAGCCTCTACCACATCCACCAACAGCAATAGTTTCCAACAAGTATTCCATCAAAAGCTTTGAACAGCTTCCAAGTTCCCCACATGCATGTGTGCAGGTGTTTTACTTACCATGACATAGTAATGTCTGAAGAGCTTCAGCTTTGCTAGGTTAATGGCAGCTATCAAGAGAACACAAAAGTCCATCAGAAAATAGCTCACATGAGACAATTTCTTTTGATGCTTGTCTGCAGGGTAGGCAAGTGGTCTAAAACAGGACTCAGGTAATACCAGGCTAGAGGGATTTGTACTGACAAGTGCCAGCCTGGCATGTCCACACCCAGGATAACTCGCAGACTGGGGTGAATTCACTCTTAAAAAGGGAACTGAGATTGGTTTTGCACTAAATGTTATATGCATACACCCAGCATTGCAGAGCCTCCCTCAGAACCTGTATATAGCCAACTACATACTGTCACCTCTCTCCTGCCAGAAGGGCCACACCACCTGACACTGCATCCCAGAAAATTCCTGTCTTTTCCAGAGCCCTCCCTGACCTGCTCCATGCCTTCAGGTAATCACAGCTCTGAGAACCACTGCACCTTGCTGAACAGCAGGCAAGCACTTCAGTACCTGAGCAAGGTGCTGTATCACTCATGGCTCAGCCACAACTCCCAAGTGAAACAGGAACCGATCCCGAGCAGTTCCCACCGCGCGTTTGGGCCGCAGCCGCGCCAGCCGAGGCTCCGGGCGAGCCGGCGCGTATTGCACACATCACATCAGCTGGAGCAGCACACAGCATTCACGGCAACCAGCTGAGGTCAACAACAGATGGAGCAGCTGTCAGCTCTGGTCTGAGAGTCAGCTTTTAGATGTGCAGCAGGATTACAAACACAGGCCACTGATGCTTTTGTGACAACACGAGAGGCAAAGAGTCCAAGATGTGTTGACAGCATACAGAGATGCAGTTCAGAGCCAATGAATGTGAGCTGCCAGTTAAAAAATACTGCCACATATTGACTGGTATTCCCTCCAAGTCCTCATAATGTATTTATCAGATGTGGAAGTGCACTACATCGAGCTGAAGTTCACCTGCACCCCCTCACCGAGCTCACCCACTGCAATGATTTATAAAAGGCTGCATATATTTGCATGTAAGGTCTTCCAGGTTCACAAGACAGCAAAACACAGTATTTCAGATGAGGGAGAAGAGAGCTAATAGTTCCCAAAGAAATGCTTCACCTCCTCTGACAAAAACAAAGCAGCTTTTCTTATGCAAAGGAAATGTCAAATGCACCACTGCAAATAAATTCCTGTAGGTTCCCACTACAGAAACTACATTGAAGACAGACAGCATTCTGTTATAAAACTACTTTTATAATCCAGAGATCAAGAGTCCCTTTCCAGTTAACCTTTAGTGTTCCTGGGGTACTACTGAAAGCTCCAGACACCTCAGGCCAGATACAAACCCTCCTCCAGCAGACACACTCTAAGAGTAGCACCCTGACCAACACAAGGCACGAACTGACTGATGATCTCAAGTTAAAAGCTTTTCCTAATAGAGTTGGCAAAAGATTAAAGCAGGTACATATGCATGATAAGTGCACTCAATTGTGAAACAGGGAAGCAACACTGTCCTATTTAAAGAAGAGCTGCATTAAGTGTGACCATGAAGATCTTGTGATTTCCCACACACCGGTTTGCACACAGAAGGATCTATTTTGAACTCAACGCATCCAACTTCAAGAACTGCCACCATTTGGTGCACTGACAGCCCAGGAGAATTACCAGGCTTTGTAGCTGCAGGAACACCAACTCAACAGCTGTGATTCAAACTGCCAGTCTATCAGTGCTTTACAGTCAACACCAGTGAGCTGGGGAGTCATTTCTGGTGGATTCATGCACTGCATAGGATGGAAGGACAGCAAAGCCAAAGATGTGACTGCCAAATGAACATCAACATCTCAGCTATTCATCATGATAATCAATAGCAAAGAGTCATAAATTGGTATATTCACATATCCAGAATGTATAAGCATGGGAAGGAGGGGCAAGGAGAGGAAAAAAATACAGCCACCGCTAAGGAGTCACCTGTGGAAGCTGACTTGCTCTCCTCAACTGCAGCAATATTTCTCTCCACTATCAGATACATAAGTCAGCATTAATGCACGTCTACAAAACTCTGCCAGTTTTTTTTTTTAAACAACTCAAAGTTACAGGACGCACTGTTCTGGAGAAAAATCTAAAATCGTCATTGCTTGGCATCAGCAGCTTGTGAATTGCTTCTTCACAGGCTGAATGTGCTCCAAGCAGTATTATTTGAGTCTTGCTATCATGGACACTCAAAGATTTCCGTTCACCTCAGCCTGGCAGTCCAGACAGCAACAGCAGCACTTACACGGAGCAAGGCTCAGGCAGCAGCTGTCACTTACAACTTGAATCACTTGCAACCCAAACCTGTAAGGCTGTGATAACACAGCAGCAATCACAGCATGCAGTAAAGGTTGGGTAAATTTACATTTTGAGTATGATAACCATTCTGCAAAGGACAGTACTTAACTGCAGAGAAGGAAAAAAAAATTTAAAGAGAGACCTTCCACCAAAGGTTTTAGAAATTAATTCAGGCTCTTTCAGACAGTAATTAAAAAGATAAAAGTCATCCTCCACAAAAGATTTACAATATCTATACCTTGCTTCCCTCAGTTTTCTCCTCTCTATCACCATTTACTTTAACAGCTTGTGCCTGCAATAGCCTGATCTGCATCAATCAAAACAGAGCACACCCCAGTATTTTGATAAGCAGTCTCTTTTTGAGATTGTCCCCATGCTAATTTCCAATGTTGAGGCTGTCTATAAGATGGAAAAAAAAGCTGGACCATCCACTTGCACACCACACAATAGCTTTTGATGAATAAATCTGACCTTTTCAGTATAAGTATGTAATAACAATCACAGGATTGCTGCTGAGGGTGCAGGGAGCTTGAGCCCAGACAATACAGTCAATAAAGAAAAACCATAATGCAGCCAGTGAACGTGTTCAAGGTACAGCTGAGGGTATTTCTTCAATGCTGTGCTTGCCCTACTCACGCTGGTGCATTTGAGATGTGATTTGTGCCATTATCAAACTGTAAATGGAAGCTTTCTGCTCTCCTCAATGATGCAGCACATGTAGATCTAACCCTTGAAAAAGCAGCTCTGAGAAGTGTGGCTCTACAGCCCGAGCTCTCTGCTTAAAAGCATTCCTGTACTAGAAGAAGACGTCAGACAGATACAGCAAGGCTCAGTGTCACCAGAAGAAGGTGGCACAGACTTGTTAATCTTGAATGTCCTGAAGCACATCAGCCATTTGGCACAGAAGTGCTCCACCAGGGTGGGATCTAAGTCCCAAGTACAGGATAAGCTCTGTATCTCCAACACAGAGCTGCCACATCAACCCTGGACAGCTCTCTGGGCACCTGGAAGTGGTGCTGAGCCCAGCCAAGCACAGGCTGCTCTGCACCACACAGGACCAGGCTCTTTGTTCACAGCATTTTCATGGCACAGCAGCAGGAAGACACTGAATACTGCAAATGGTTTTTCCTGACATGGGCAAGCATGAAAGCATTGATCATTATTTGCCCACTGCACAGAACACAGGAATGAGAGATACCTGGGAGCAACAGGCTGCAATGCATTTCCCCTAATTCTGCTGCTGACTGTAACTGCAGTGCTCCAGGAAAACAGCAACCCGTGATCCGAGTGTGCCATGTCACATCTCTCATCACAAACACTTAGGTACCAGCAGAACAAACTGCAGCAATGCTTTCCAACCCCATTCCTCCCTCAGACTACAGAGGATGTGATCACAAGGGCATGCTATGAGATTTGAGAGGTCCAGTGACCAAAAACTTGGGAGTTCCAAATAAAAATGATGTATAAATAATATATATACTCCCTCTCTTTTCTCATTCTAAGATGCCTGTAAAGAAGGTGGTGGCAGTTGAGCAGCTTTGCAGGCTGAATAATTCTAGGTCAGTTTGCAAGGCTGATTTCCTTAAATCTGCAAGACATTTGCAAAGCAGATCTACAAATGGACAGAGAGCAAAGGCTCCCACCTGAAGGAAGATATAGTGACAGATCAAAGAGGTGTAGCTAAGCACTTGCTTAAGTCTGAAGGTGGCGATTTTAAAAGGGGAGGAAAAAAGATTCTAAAAATGGGATGTTGACGCCCACTGCTGTGCAAGATAAGAAGCCTGTGTAGGTCAGATATACTGCTTTAAAGATCACCTTCAAGGGAAAAAAGCAAACAAGCAGGCAGCTCAGACTCAGCCGTGGCACTGTGCCCTGCCTACTCCTCACTAGCAATCCACAGCATCTCGGTATATGAGATCTCCCTGAATAATTATGGCTTTAGACTCATTTCTCCATCTTTCCCACTCTGCTTTTCTTTTAAAATATCTAATCTAGTTTAAATGACTATCAGCTAGTGACTCCAAATCACTTATAATAGGCTTTTTATTAATTGTCTATTGCTAAAACAAAGGCCTATGACAAGCCCAGACTAAAGGTCCAGTAAATCCAAATCTGCTTCATTCCTAGTCCAGTTATACTCCAGTCATGGCTGTCACTTGACTCAGGGGACTGCCACCTAACAAACAGGTGGAGAAGCAGCTGGAAGAGAGCATGACAAACAGTCAGGAAACACCACCAGGATACTGAGCCATAAAGTCCTGGATTTGTTAGTCCAAACAGACAAAAGGTAGCAAAAATAATTTTCCTTAGGTCTTTCTCACCAGCAAGGATGTCACTAGAAGACTCAGTGCCAGGAAAAACAGCTATTGAATATGTAGTAATTCCCCAATACATCCTATAAGTTAATGAAGTCTGTGTGAGAGAAGAGGGAAAGCAGGCTTTGACTAGACAATAAATCCCACCAGGCCAGAGGCAGCCCAGCTAGCGGTGTCTGCACACGATCCAGCCAGCTCTAACCACAGGACACTCAAATTGCATAATGAGAAGATCCAGTAACTTTTACTACTTCAGGAGAAAACTACCTTTAACTGCTGGGGATAAAATGCTTAGAAGTGATTTAATAGTAAGCACTGGTTCTATTTTTTGTTCTCATGAGAAGCTGAGACATGGAGCAGCACCTCTGAAGAACAGGGCCTCCAAGGGAAGCTTATAGATCATGTGTTTCTAGTAAAAGAGAATTCATTGATAAGCCTAACCTGAATGATTTCACCTTTTCACAGTGCAACCAAATCACTTTTGATTTTCTCAACCAGACATTCTAGCAGCATGACAGCACGAGGTAACATTCTGCTTCTGGCATCACATTGCCATTCACTTGCTCCCCGTGGGCTCCTATCAACAGTCTCTAAATAGTCCAACCAGATTGTGTTTCACAAGTGAGTCCCAGCACTGCAGCCACAATCTGCTCTCAGCCTGTGCAATGTTTTCCCTGAAAATCTATTCCTTAGCTATTCTTTTGTTATCAGTGTAGCATAGCACAGTTGCTAAGTCCCCCTGAATACACAGTTACTGAACTTGCAGGATCTGCACAACCAGTAGGTAAAGCTGTAGGTGATTCAAAATCAACATTCGGGATAAAAAGCATCATCACCCCTGGAGAACAACACAAAACAAAGAACTAAACCAGACCTTAAGTGCTGTTGTATACACCACTGTCTAGCTCTAAAGACACAGCCAGTCCCTCTCAAATTACCACTTCCTTCCCTCCACGTTTTTTATACACCACAGTGTATCTTATAGAACTGCCTGGATTTACTCAGATCTGGATTTTATCTGGTATCAGGGACAGTGCACAGGCTGAGCCCATACACTGAACATCCCTGCTGTTGGCCATCTCACTTCCCTCCTTCTCAGAATGTGTGAGGTTTATCAAACTCCACAGCACCATCTTGTGATAAGAACCAAAGTTTGTACACGGGGATCACCTGGGACCACATGGATCTGAAGGGTTTCTGTCTTAATTATGTTCATTAATTGTTGTGTGCTCACCACCAGGACAGTCAGAGCCATTGCCACCCAGCTGAGAACCAGGCCTGACATGTGTCAAGTCCTTGGTTCAGAAGAAAGACTGCTTCAAGGAAATCTGAATTTATCAGACTTTTTAAAGTTAAGAGCATAAATACTCCAGAACATATGCTCAGTGCACGAGGTAAAACGAACCCATCAGTAAATGTCACTGAACCCAAGTGAATGCACTGATAAGAAAGCTACCAATAACATTTATATTACACTTTGATAACTGACCTTTTTTTAACATTTGTTTCTATTAGAAATGAGTAATTTTCCACCATTAAGTTTGGGGTTTCTTTTTTTAACTTGTAGGTTTGTTGTTCAGTGGCTTTTTTAACAGATTGGAACATCAAAAAAGCATGCTAGACTCATCATGAGTATTGTTTAAATTTAACAGATGGCAAGAAATGAACTAATCTGTGGTCTGCACAGAGCTAAGTTCAGTACCCAGCCTTACATTTCACCTAAAATCAGCAGTGAAATGCAAAAGTGTCTGTGAAAGCCAAGGAAATGGCTGGAAGAAGTATCCAGACCTGGCTACAGAATTCCAGAAAGGAGAGACAAGAGTTGAGGGATAGGATTGAAATTAAAAGGCTGTTGCCAACAAATGAAGCTTTGAGGAATAAACCACTGAATGACACAAGATGTAAAAGGCTGCCTGCTTCCAAGGAAGCCAGTGCTGTGCTCCACAGCTTGTACCCAAGGAACTAATCCAGAAGAAATGAGCAGATAAGGCAGGAAAAGCACACTCTGCAGCAGCCACGTTTGGCCTTTCCATCCATCAGCTCCTTTTCAGTGCTACAATAAACACAACTCCACTCCCCACAGGCAGCCCTTGGAGCTGCTGTGCAAACACAGACAAGTCAGGAACTGTGCTATATTGAATGCCAAGTTATGTTTTGTTTCATAATGAGGTTTATTTCCCTCTATTCTGTCAGGAATACATTTCTGCAGAAATTGAAATAAGTGGGTCTATTTGGGCTAATAGTCAGCAATTCTGGAATTCATTCCTAGTTCTGTTTCTGAACACTCAAGTGAGGAAAAAATGGCAAATCTGTCAAGATGATTTGCTCTAGATGTCATGTCTAGCTCAAGCACCGAGAACTGTGCAAGAAGCAGAGAATGGGTTATACACTGCAGTTCTGATAATTAAAGCAATACAAGAAAAAGGTCATTTTCCAAAAGTTATTCCCATGAGCCCACTGAGGAAAAGCAGAGTGGCACTAATAGAGTGTTGATGTATAGTCTTAGTTTGGGTTTTACATCAGCATCACATGTTTGAAATCCTGGCAGTATAACATGTAGCATAAAAGAAGAGAAAGCATACAGATTACTTGCCTTTCCCATCTGTTGCTGAAGCCTCTTGCAAATGTCTTATTGACCTGAAAAATAACAAATAGATTAGTGATAAGTTTTACAGTCCCTTTTCACAGTAGTCCTCTAGATCACTGACAAATTTTGTTAGCTCTTTATGGCTGGAGTATGCTCATAATTAACTGTGCTTAGCACTGCACACACTTCACCCTCATGCCCCCATCTCAGGCAGTCAGCTCAAGTATCTCTATTTCCTTGGGATTAAGAAAGCAGATTGCTAAAACCTACTTCAGCCTACAGAAGGCTTTGTGGGAGGGAGGGAGCAGAGTGAGAAACTGGGGCATTTTCCAGCATAATGCTTTTCACTTGTACAATTAAGCTGAGCTACTCTTCAAAGTACTGCCAAGCATTTGGCATCTTACTGCTCTTTTAAGCTCTTTTCATTTAAATAGTTGATTACACCTTATATGTCTACATAGGCAACTTCTGTAACAGAAACTACTCTGCAGGAATGTAAATTCAGGGGCCAAGTCTTAGTCACCTTGCTCACATGAGTCATCCCACCAGCTGCAGTGGAAAAAGGGGCAGGATTTTATGTCAGGGGCTTCACTGCCAGTTTATGTTGGCACCATGGCAATGCAGAAACACTGGTTGCACACCATAAACAGTCACAAGACAGCTCACAATTGTTCTTCAATTATAATTCCTTTATGGAAGGTAAGTTTTGTACCAACACCTCACCAGTTTGGACATATAGATCCCAGCATCAGGTAGCAAGAACTGTGACTGCAGAAGTCACCTGTATCATAGGAGATTGAGTCCCTCTGCAATTGAAGTTAATATCCCTGAGCTTTTATTCACCATTGCCAAATGCTCTCAACCTCAGAGCTGAAGCATTTTGACTGGAGCAAGGGGAAGGACAAGTGGGTAGTGCAAATTTCGTGGAAGACATCTCTCATCCTTGGCAGAAGGCCACCAGGAGTGTGTAGGGGAAGAGAAGGCCAGCTGAAACCCTTCACAAGTCAAACTGAAGCTTATTTCCATCTACTGAGCGACACCTTTCTCTGAAACACTCAAGAGTTACACTCTAGAATGATGACATGCTACCAGACATTTATATAATGTGCATTTCAGAAAAAAAAAAATGGAGATATTGGAGAAAAAGAGGAATATTCTGTGTTTACTAACCAAGGAGCCAGAAGCTCCTTGATATCCTCCTTTAAACCCAGCTGTTTATCCAATTAAGACAAAACGCATTTAGAAGATAAATGTTCTGGCTAACTGGCAAGCAGCAACAATAGTATTTATCTGAATTATCTGTGTTTTGGTTGAGTTTTATATAACCGACATTATTCCCTGCCAAGTAGAGTGGAAGGAAGGGCGGGGAAATGCTCCCTGTGGGATTATTTCTTATAAACAGTCACATAAACATGCAGCTACTCTGCTTGAAGGCAGCACTGATCTTAGACAACACTACTGTTTTGAAATTTAGCAGTCAAGTGTCTAATCTCAATCAGTGAAGCCAAATCCCATTTTCCAATTTAGAGAGTCAATGCTTGTGCAAAATTTCAAGTTTCAAAAGCACCTACAGTCTGCAGAGTGTTGGCCACATTTAAACTGCCACCCACCTTCCCTAATCCCCACTCTAAAATCCCCAAAACGAGCATCTTCCACAGCACTAGACTGAAATGTTAAGGCTGATGAGGTCTGTAAAAGTTAACAGAATGCTTGACTCCACAGGACCACAGAGTTCTTCTGCTTTGGCAGAGCTGTCAATGCCCATTAGTTCACACGTTTTTCACATACAGCAACTCACCATACCACTGGGAACAGGATGGCTCCACAGCACAGCAAGTCCACCAGGAAAAGGATTTCTTTCCACAGCCCATACTCAGTTGTCCCCTCCTCTGTTGACTCTATGATTATGTAGGCCACGTTTGCCAGTACCTACACAACAAGATATGGTTATGGTTTAGAAACTGCCCAAGGAGCCGCTACAGGTGGGCTGCCAATTCAGCAAAAGCCCAGCCAGTAACATCAACAATTTTTCTGCAGCTCTACATCCAAAAGTCACATGTTCAGCAACTTCTTCATAGGATTTACAGAAATAAAACTGATGGGAAGTGATGAGACCAGCGCTGAGCACTCTGAACCACTGGGAATGCTTCCCTCAGACCCAACAGATCTACAAGTCTTGTTTTTCCCATTTTTTATTTCATTAAGACATTCAGCAAGCATTTCAGCACTGACAACTTGAATTCAACTCCTCTCCTTAGTCATTTAGCCCTGTTTTCTAGCCCAAGTTTTGTCCCACTCCTTATAGCCAGTTTTCATTTGCTGAACCTGTTTGATCACTATTATCTCATGCTCAATATGGGTGAAAAATAGGGAGAACTACAGTAACTTCTGGACTAGGCAATAGCCACCAGGCTCATACAAGCAAGAACTACATAGTACTGTGTGAAGATTTCACAGCTTTTCCCAGTTTGCAAAAGCAGCTCTTCCACATGACTGGAAGTATCAGCACAGCTCAGTCCTCACCTGAAGTGGGATGACAATCATGAAAATTTTTTTGTCTTTATCTGACAGGATGTGTTTAATGAAAGCCCAGCCTGTGCCAATGAGGGCAATAGTGATGAACAGAAGAGCTCCCTTCAGTCTGGAAGAGAAACAGACACTGCAGTGAGAGACTATTTTATTTTATCACACTTCCTCTTCTGCCCAGGTTTCTCCCACTCCCAGTAAAGCCATAAACCCAAACAAATGCTTCCCTATCCATAATTTTGGCAAGCACTTATCCAGCCCACAATAGTGAAGCAGATGTAATTGCTACAACTGTGTATCACAGAGCAATATTGGGCTTCATTCACAATATATGCAATCTTTTCCTGGGGGAGTCATCCATTCACCATTGTGAACAGCAGCAAATACTGACAGCTGTAGCCACTTACCATTCACACCAGGAGCAAATTAGATACTTGAATATTAGTGTGAACAAAGAAAAGTAAAGCATTTGTTATCCTTTTACTCCTCCACCCACAGAAGTGCCAATTCTCTGCAGCTGCCCTCTGTAAGTGGAGCTGTCCCTTCATGCAGGGCTGACTGCTGAGTCTTTGCTACTGTGCTTTGCATGAGAACACAATGATTTCCCACTTTGTTCAGGAGAGAGACAGCCCCAGTGGCAATTGGAATCTATCACATCAATCTTCTGACATACTTACAGGTGAGTGATGTAATAAACAACAGCCCAGCCCTCAATGGGGAATCCCTGAGAAGAGATGTAGTGATAGTCGATCTGGAAGCAGAAAATACAACACTTGACAAGCTGCTTTTTGACACCCCACCCTCTAAAAACAGGTCTGCTCCACATCCACTGCCGGTTTCACTTTCCAGTCAGTGTGTACAAACCCAGCTCTGTCACATTCAGAGAGCACTTCCTCCCAACACATTCTACTTTTGTTTAGCAACAATGAGATAATTTCCATTTGCTCTATTTCCTAAGTGCTAGTGGATGTATCTTGTACAATCTACATCCTTCCCACACAACTCCCCTGCTTAACTACAGTGAAACAACTGCAGTTGGAACCTACTTATTCATTCATTTTTCAGGTTCAGTTGCTTTAGGTGACTAGAGGCTTGCTAGTTTAATTTTCACTGCAAGCCAGATTCACTTCATTGGAGTACTAAAATATTTTTAGCAGGTATAACACCATGGGCATGAAAGTGAAGATCATGGCTGGCACAAACACTGAAGGATTAAATGCTTGCTATTACCTTTGTTCATGAGATATTTCCAGTGGAAAGTTAATACAATTCAACAGAGACATTATCTACGGAAAGTCTCAGAGCTGATAAGGTGAGGTCTGTCACTGTACACCATAATACTTCCTTGCCCTTGCATTTTACAAACAAGGTTTTCATTTATTAATGTTTACTGCAAGCCCTGGAGTGAAGCAGCAGCACAGCCCAAGCTTTCAGGCCCACTGCAGATGGTCAAAACATTAACATCTGTGGAATTCATTCAACCCCCAACCCCTGCTGCTTCAACACTTCAGGCCACGATGTCAATTGTATTTAAAGTCAGAATTTGCTGATGAAAACAAACACTTCCACCAAAGAGCTGCAGTTCAGTTCTAATGCTTCAGTATTAAGACCAGTTCTCCCTCCCAGTGTGCTCTCTCCAAAGCAGATTTCCCTAACAGCATGTCCTGGATTCCATGTTTCTACTTCCTAGCTGAACAACTTCAGGCAGAGATGTCATACGCACCGCGTGGAAGACTAAGGACAATGATTTGGTGAAAGGAAGGGCTGCCATGAGCCAGTGGATCTTAAAGACATCATTTCTGGGAAGATAGGGAAAGAATGAAGAGCATTACTTAAAAGCCAGCAGTAAAAATTTCAGTTTCCAAGGATATTTCTTTAAAACCTGCAAGTGTCAAGCAGTTGCTTCCAAGCTGAGCTGACCATCAGGGTAAAAAGATTCCCCTTAATGCTGTAGTCCAAGTTTCTGCAACATCCTGAGCAATACTGCAAATTCATGTTCTAAACCCTTGATTTTTATTACTTGGGATAATTGAAATTATTAACTAATAATAATATCAAAAAGTATTGCTTATAACAATATTAAATAATAACTACATATATATCTTAACTGTTAGAAAATTTGCTAAACATAATTCAAACCACAATCAAGATATTTATGGCTCTACTGCCATAAGTTGCCATTTCCCAAATGAAGAAAAGTAATCAATTTTTTCTCGTTATTTATTTTCAAAGTCATCACCTTTTGACATCAACCAGAGGAATTTCCTGTCTGTTTTTTGCCACAATATGTACACTACCTGAAGAACTTTCAACAAAAGATTTGGTAACTTCAGAATGACAGTCTGCAATAATACTGACTGAAGCAGTTTTCAAATATAAACTGTGTGTATTAAGTACACAAATCTGAGCCAGATTTTAAGTTTTAAGTGATCAAATCTGGCTGTGAATTGGGCATTACAGGAAGAGGAATGAAAAATATAAACAAACAAGGTAGGCCCCTACCTACACAGACACTGAACTTACCTGCGTTTACGAAGTATGTGGATCCAAAAAGTCCCAGACAGGAAAAAGAAGAATGCCATGGAAATGTAGAGCTTTGGCAGTGGGATTTCACCTGCTGAGAGGTAGCTTTCAGGATTCTTTTCCGTAATATCTATCTGAATATTAAAGGTGTGTTACGTGTGCAGTTGAAAAAAACGCCATTTTGTTAAAAGCACTGAGTTCACAATTACATTTCGCAATCAAATTCACTCGTTCAACGTGAGTTTTCTGAAGTGGTAACTTATGAGTCTCAGAGAAAAAAATCCAAAACCTACTCTTCATCCTCAAGAATCTCAAAGCATTTTCCAAAACTATTCCCACAAGAATAATCTCCTCGGAAAGCAATGCTTCAGTTATGCAACATAATTCAGAAAGGCAAAGCAATTTTCCCAAAGAACAGCTGTTCTCTCTACTAAACACCACAATTTGCCCACCTTTGATTCAGAAACAAGATCTACAATGGGCTGCCAGCCTATTTCCCTGTGACTGAGAAAACAGAAGTATAATTTAGCATCCTATTTATACCCCTAAGTGGCTTAGTCATATGTGCTAGGACTTCAATAAAATAATGCATCGAGTCTGGTTTGAAGTACTGAAGCTGTACTGCATCTCTAAGTACACCCCAGCAGATCAATCATCCACATCTTCCTCTCTTTTCAATTTCTTCAGTGGGTCACAGTGACACACAGCAATTCAGAAAAGCTGGCCTTCTAAACATAACTTCAGGAGCAGATCTGAAGTAGTCTGAGTCATGTTAGGGCTGCTAAGTTTTTATCACCTCCATGTTCCCTTGCAGTAGCATTAACACAAACGTGTAAAGAGCAGTTCAGGGGCTGATGTGGCTGAGGTACCTCAGTCAGTGAGAGGATCCATACCAGACCAGCTCATTATACACCAGCATGAGCACAGAAAAGGGAAAAAAGGGAAAGCTCAAGCTCTGATAACAACCAAAACCACATAGGACCAAATCCTTGTACATCAAAAGAAATGAAACATTTGCTAGAACATATTGCCTTTAGGATGTGTATCTAACACCATAAGAACACATCTTTAATTAGGCCAGAAAAAGCAAAAACACTGAATTCAAATACTGACAATTTACATTGCAACAACAGCCTTAATATCTGCAATCATGTAAAGAGAAAAGTGACTTTTGAGTGCAGCAAAACACAAGCAGCTGTTGTAGCTCCCATCTTGCTACAGGATCAGGTCACAACTGTGTATACTGAATCCAGCCCACATTCAGCCTTCAGATTTTCAGGCATTTCTGCAAAACCAGTATTTTAATTGTTTTTACAGTAGTCACTTCTTTCAGAAATGCCACTGCAGAGACTGGCACACAACTCTGAATCACTTCCCACCCCATATGTGCACTCATGTGCAGTGTGTGCTTGTTACATGCTGGAGCTGGAAGCTGGATGTTGCAGTCTAAGTTAAAGACTTAATTATCCTTTAGAAGCCATACTCACATCAAGACTAAACAGCAGCTGATCGTTAGCTGGCCCTTTCTTGCCAACACACTTATGGAAATACAGGCTGTAGAGACCTTCTTGTTTATCTGAGCTGATGTTAAAAAAGAACTGGAAATAAGGAATAGAAAAGTCAGCATTTTTCTCATTCACAACAGGGTTGCCCTGGTAGGAAGTCATCTCTACTGAAGCATGAAAGAAGTCAGCCATTTGAGGTCAGTTGGTTCCCCTCAGCAAACAGACTGTTCTGAGGATAGCAGCACATCTGGAAGTTTCAACAGAATTCCAGATGCAAAATCACTGCAACTTATCTAGGATTATGCACTCTGGTAATCCAAGCCTTTTAAGTATCAGTGCTTAACTCGGTTCACCACAGAGAAAAGATAACCACATAACAAAAGTATCATATATTTGACATGGCAAAGCATAAAATTTTTATTACACTTGCCCTGCAGCTTTTCTGTTCCTCCCCCAACTATGCAAATTGTGACAGCTCTGGAAACGAGATCTGTGTCAGATATCAGAATTTAAGATGTGTTTGTTTTATAGTAAGCAACCATCACAAGTGAAGCAGGCTGTTCAAACAAAGCATTAATCTGGTTTCATACCAAGCATCTTCCCCTTGAGTCATCAGTCAGGTCACAAGTATTTGTTATCAGCCCTCTGCTCTACTGGCATCACAGTAAATTTTAACATGCTGAGGCTCATAGACCATGATATTTAGAACAGCATCACAAACAAAGCCAATTTAAAAGCAGCTCCCACAACTTATAAAGAAATATTTCCATCACTGATGCTTAGCTCAGTAAATTTTCAGGCAAACTCCTGCTACCAGAGAGACATCTATATGTCAGATTTTACTTTTCCAAAGTAGGGCAGTGAAGGAACTGTGTTTAGACACTGACAGACACCCTACCTGAAACGAAAAAGTTCCTCTGTCATTGTGAACAGGATGTTCTTGTTCTACCATACTCTGGGAAAAGGAAAAGAGACCTTTAGATTTTCTTAGGCAGGTAACTAAAACATTTGGCTACATCGACCAGACAATCAAATTTGCATTCTGTATATTTACAGTGAAGGCTGAGAGCAACAGCAAATACTCTCCACTCTTCTGCTATGATTGTACTGGAATATCCCCCCAGGGTTTTTCTGAAAGAGAACTGCAGATAGTTTCTTACCTGGGAGGATGTTGTACTTTGTTTGGACTTCTTGCCTAGAGATAGAAGTATTAATGGTACATTTAGTGTTTGCATTCAGACATCCTCAGAAACCACCACGTTGTCAATACCTTACTCACATCTTCCTACACCTGTCTGCGTGGCAGTTTCCCAGTTAATCATTAACAGAGATTCTTTCCCAGTCTCTCCTTACTCCCAGAGGACTCTTCCCACAGCCACTATTCATTCTGAATGCATCCTCAAATGCCAGGATATGAGTCTCTATTCTTACACCTCCTACAAAAGCCTATCCCAGAAATCTTTCCAGCCTCTCTGGTAAGAGTGACTAGAGGCAGGTGACCTAAACCAGATGCAAGCTACAGCTCTGACTTTTTATTTTATGACTGAGTACTGTTAATCTCACTGACAAATCTCAATCTGAGCATTAATACATGGCCTGACAAACATATGGAAATCCTAATTACCCATGAGGAAGGAATAAATTCACAGCTTTTGACTAAGCTCCCAGTAAAAATACAAACAAACAAAACACAAAAGCATAGATGACTTGCTAGGTCATCATTTGAACTTGAGGTGACAGGAGCCTTCACTAGAGCAGCATGTCAAGTTCACAGTTGGACTCTACTCCTGTAAGAAGCTTTTCAAACATAAGGTCATCCCTTTCTACCAGGAGGCAAAAGTTCAAGACTTGAGCTTTGCTTTTGGCTCCCATACCTCAGTGCACTGTCCCCACTCATGCTACAGTTTTTACACCAGAGAAAGCAAAACTACAGGTGTCAGATCCATTAACTCCAGTGCCACCCATCCTTGGTTCTTGACTCGTTACAACAGCTGGCCAAGCTTTTGAATGGTATCAAAGCTTGTGAACGTGACAGGCCAAGACAGACTCGGACTACTCCAGATCAGACTGCTCAGCAGTCTGAAGTCTTAACTCTGCCAGGAAGGGATAACATGAGCTAATCCCATTAGAGCTGAGATTATTAAATTGTTTTGTCTGCTGGTCTGGAAGCCAGACAAAGGTTTGTGCTCCTAGAAAGATTACTGGTACAGTTTCTCCTCCCTCCCCATAGTTTCTAAGTGATAGGAGTTCAACTCTTCAGACAGACACAGACTCATACAAATGTTGGCTGGAAAGGACTTGTGAAGAGAAATCCAACTTGTGACTCAAAGCACACCTGTTGTCAACTGTATCATGCTGGACCTGGTTTACTTCATCAAGCATTTAAAACCTCAAAATATGGAGACTGGATTGCACAAATTATCTGCTACAACACTGGAATACCTATTGAGCAAAGATACCTTATTTATTTTACTTATTTTCTGTCCTAACATGCTACCTGAGACATCCAAGACTTAATAAAGGGAAACAGACAGTGTGCCGCTACTAAAAATTGCTTGAAATCATTGTCCCCCTAACCTTCCTTCAACTAGCTGTTGGTGGCCATAAAATTCCCCTTTTAGCCTTCTTTTAACAACCAAGTTGTTAACCCCTCCTCAGAGGCACTGAAGGTCTCTAACACCCATTGTCTCTCCGATGGATCAACAGCACTGGTGAACACAAATCACTGAGCAGGAGACTCCAGCCCCAAAGGCAGCTCTGTGCACAGGTTTACACAGGATGTACATTAAGTTCCCCCCAGGGGACCCCAGAACGTGACCAGAACTCAGTGCTGGATCACAACAATCAGCAATCAGCAGTGAGAGAACACTCAGGTTTAGCTGGCTCACCTTGGTCATCTGTACTTTCGATGGTGTTTGGAGGATTTTTACCAGAATCACTGCTTGGTTCAGAAGATTTTAGCAGCTTGGTATTTAAGGTAGTACCATTTCCCTCAGATACAAATAAAATTTTAGGTAAAAAAGAAGCAGCTTCTGAAGAGAACCGTACTTTCACACTAAAGAAACAAGGAGATTTTATTACAAAATGAACGTAAACCAACATTTTTATTTCCTTTCCAATAAAGGAAAATCAAGTTGTCTTGACTTGGTTTTTGTATCACAAAGAACAGGCAAGAATCAGATCATGACTCACAGCAGAACTGATCGGTTGGGAAAAGTCACACTCTACATGAAACACAAGAGCAGATGAAGAAAATGAAGTTTCTTCAGCTTCGGTAAGCAATCTCACTAGAAATTATGTTACCACACGTGCTCTTGCAAAAGAAAGCAATAGAGACTTGAAGGTACTTCCATAAAAAATATAATTCAAGACAAAAAAATGGCATATTGAGTGCAAAAGTGACCCAAGACATGAAAGCTCATTAAGCTCATTCAGCACAATTAAGGTAGGTTGGTTTTGCCTGCTGTCCCTTTACCCCTCCAATATGCAGGAAGAATTCATGGACCATTTTATAATGCAGATGTTTTACTTTTACACTCACCTCCTCTCAACTGTCACGTAACCCCTTAAAAAAAAACAACCTACATGCACAGAAGCTTTCCAAGCCCCTAAAAAAAATCTCAAGTGTGACATTATCTTCAACTAAAGAACTAACTTTAAAATGTCTTGTACACTCTTTACTCACACTTCAGTTCGGATCTCCAGAAGTAAGATTATAACAGAGACATCTGGCTCTGGTGTCTTCTTCAAGATACAATAATCCACTTCTTCATCCTGGTAAAATGAACAAAACATCTCTGGAATGCCCTCTGGACACGTTCCCCTCCAGGTAGAGGTTACCATTCTTAGTCCAGCAAGTTGTAAATCCATCCTGCCCACATCTAAACTCCCCCACCTTTTTTATTTCTTCCAACCATTCCCAGAGTCAGGTAGACTATGAGATGTCCCATCTTAGAAAAGCAAGCTCACTTCTCTCACTCTTACCAGGTAAGTGGAGAAACCATCATTCCTTGTTCGATCCAAACTGAATCCCACCTATGAGACAATTGAGAAGAATCTGTCAATTGAAGCCAAACCAACTGAAAGAGTCAAAGATACTGATTTAAACAAGTTAATCTACATTTAAGGTAGAGTTCAGGTATTTTTCTCATCAAGTAATTTGAAAAAAAAATACATTCAAACATAACAAACTCATCCATCTCCACCAAGAAAAAACATATGATTCAAATCCAAACTAAATTTGGAGTACCTTCTGTCTCTGAAGGTTTTAACTTATTTCAGTATTATTCCACATGTTTTTGCTTAACAAAAACATTTCATACTTTTATAACAATGAAGAGGTGAAACTGTGCAGCAGAGTAAGAACTCAGGTCTGTTAGCTAATCTAGTACTTCAGTCTCTCTATTAAAACCCCGAATGTAACATGCTATTTAACATGTACAATTAGAGTTCTGTTAAAAATAAGACTGTCACTGTTCTGGAAACCTACTGACACAATGATCACAAGCTGAAGTGCAATGCAACACAGTGTGAAAAAACCTCTCATCAGAGGACTGTGAGGAAATTTATGTTCAATGTGAGTTATAGATGTGTGCATTGAGTTCAGCAGAGGATCCAGTAAGTTAAAGGTTCACCCTCAAAGCAGAATGGAGAGTGCTCAGGGATAAATCTCAATACACAGATCCTCATTAATTGGCTCCTGCTGGTGAGCAAAGCCAACAGCATCATGAGTTTGGATCTGACACCTCAGACAAGTGAAGGGCAATTTCACAGGAGGCTTCATAAGAAGCAACTCACGGATAAACTGTCCATGTCATCAGAGCTCACTGCTGGCTTCAGGGAAAGGCTGCTGACATTGACTCTCATGAAACCATCCTTGAAGAAGCCAAAGGTATTCAGGTGCACCTTCTGCCTCACATCATCCTGTTAGAAAGGAAAGCAAGTTTACAAACACATGCAGAGTCATCTGCTGCAGCAAAGGGGAAGCAGGGTGAGTGATTGACACTTGAGTATTCATGCAAAATGTCTAATTACACAAACAGCAAATTTCTTTAGGATACCTTCAGATGTAACCAACTATTTCACTGGAATGGACCAACTTTTCCAATAACCTGATCAGCAAGACCTTTAAAGAGACATGTTTCTGCTAACTGACTGGCTATGCTACTAGGAAATATGCAAGCAAAATTCTGGAATAATTTAAACATCTGGCATCACTGATTAAAACAGCATACAGCAGAATCCTCCAAAGTGACTGTAGACACGTCAAGACAGCTATTGTTTTAATGGTGGCTACTGTCATTGCCAGACCCTGAAAAGGAAATAGGCTTTGGGGATCTTACCTAACAGAGAGCTGGGATTTGGCCAAGTGTTCACAGCAAATGCACTGTCATCCCCTCAGATCATCTGTGTTAGGCAGGGTCATTGTTTGGACAGGCAAATATTAAAACACTGGAAAATTATGTGGGAAAATAAAATTTTGTGGTCCCAACACCTCCAAATGATTTTTGGCATAAAATAAATAAAAACAGAATAAATACCGAAAACTGAATTGCTTGGGTTATTTTCTCTAGCAGGAAAAATCTAATTCCCTCCTCTACTCCCAGTTCAGCTGCAGAATCATTTCCTTCCTTGAGTCTGGCAAGGAAACCATAGCAATTGATCTTTTCTCATTGCCTGCTCAACTGATAGAGGTTCAAGCACAGTGAGCTTCATTTTTTTTTTTTAATAAGGAGGCCATGAAGGACCTCATGAAAAGTAGCTGACGTCACACACAGCTGCCACATCAGATGACAAAAGGTCACATACAACATCTGCAGCTGGTCCCACAAACCTACTGGGTCACTAATTGGAAGAAAAGCAGAAACAAGGCAACAGAAATCAAAAAACAAATTTAAAATGGAATTTAAAACATTTGACAAGTTGGCAATAAAAAAAAAAGTTTCTTCCTCCTGCTTCTTCTAGGAAAAGATAATCAGATTGCAGAATACTCTAAAAAGAGAAGTCAGCTGCTAAAGGCACACTGTTCTGGAGACAGTCCTGGAAGACTGAGCTACAAACTGTACAAGTACAAAAAGTTCTTTCTCTCTCTGCCCCAGTATTGATTTTGATGTCTCTGCACAAAACGTTCCTGACTCACAAACATCACTCACTGTAATAGCAGGACACTAATCCTGACACAGCTAACCTGTAATCCAGCCGTAATAAGATCACCCTAATAGAATCAAGTTAACCTGGCAAATAACCAGATGGTTCCCTTGACGCTCAGAAGGGGAAAAAAAGTGCAGTGACACAGGGCTTCCAGCAGATCTTTGTTTAACAGAGTATTAGAGCTCTGCTGTCTTTGGGTTCTAGGTCATGGAACGGGCTTGAAACAAGAGCCCATCCTTGTTTCAAGGTTCCTCTGACACTGCATTCCATGTAACTTCCCAGTCACAACAGACAATTCATCCTGGCTCTCTACGGGGCACATCAGATATATTTAACCCCATCTGGACAGAGAAGAATTTGGGGGAAGCTGATGGGGACACGGTGTCATCCAGCCACAAGGTTTTGTACCTTGCACATCTGACCAGAGGCAGCTGCTCAATTCAGAGCACTTGCAAGAGCTCTTCAGTTCCACTGAAATTATTTATATTCTGCTAATTTACTGATATGCTCCCCACCACCAGCAGATAATTAATATACAACACACACCACTTTCCTCCCTGGTTTTATCTCAGCTTTGAGTGCTTAGAGTTTACAGATTTAGTTCACAAATCCTTCAGCTTCACATGATCCCACACACACACAGTCACCAGTTGCCACCAAGCAACAGCAAGAGCATCTATTGCTCCACATATTGACAGCCCAAAGACATTGGCTTACTAATGGGGTTGAAAGAACCCAGCTTTTATTTATAATCACTCAACTACTGACTTCAGAAATATTTAAGTTTACAACAAAGGTGTGAACTCATATAAGTGAATGCTTCAGTATGCAAGTTGTTAACACACACATTAATTTAATTTACATAGCATTTAAAATTAAGCCTGCCCTACTGAGAAGAGATGATCTGGGACTCATCACTAATAGCTTACAGTCAAACCAATACCCAAAGTTCTCAAGCTTTTTTCCATAAAAATCCTCCCCCGTTCTTCCACTCCTGTACAATAAAAAGTGATCCTGGAATATTTGAACAAGGCTACAGGGAAGTGGAATCCATGATCCTGTAGCTTAGAAAGAGCAGAAAAATATTCTCTACCATTCCACCCTAAATCTAATTGGGATCACACTGTCAGTGCAGTGAAAGTTCCTCTAGAGAGTGCTGACTCCTTCCTGGAAAGAATCTTATTATTTGTGTGAGACTAACAGGAAGGCTTATAATTTGTGTAAGACTTAGTGAATTATTGTGAAAGGCATTTTTAATCTGAGCTGTTCAAGTCTGAAACCTATCAACATTAAAAGGCCACAGGTATTTACAAGCAACCATTGAAAACCAGCATCTTCTCTGTAATTCCATGTCTGACAAAGGCCTTCCTTTTGGTCAAGAGAAACATTTCAACTACAGCTACTTCTGGAATCTTCTGAAAATTGTTTCTGTTGGTCTTCTATACCATCCAATTTTTGTAGGGGGTAGGTTTTGTTAGTTGAGGTGTGTTGGGTTTTTTTAACATATCTCATTAAATTAATGAAGCTGATAACAATTGCTGCTAAGGAGGAGCTTCTCTGGCAAGGTCAGTCTAACAGCAAAATTCAAGTAAATAATTTCTCTACTGCAAAAAAAATTAAACTATTTTGTACGCTTTTATAAAGATAAAATGTTATTTTTAGAACTGGAAACTGCTCAGACCGTGGCTTGTTTTTCTGACAACAAAAAAGCTTCACATTAGCACAGTAATTACAAAGATACAAGAATGGAGCTATTCTGAATTAAGCAATAACAGCTTGTTTGAGGAAATTTAATATCAAACACTCCCACAAAACTGTAGCCTGTAGCTTGGCTCAGTGTCAAGGCACACTTGCAAGCAAAGCAGGAGCCACTGGCAAGACCAGGCAGGAGCTTTCATTGTGAAAGGACTCAGTTGTTGGAGGCTGATGTTTACATAAAGGCTGTAAAGCAGGGGGTGAAGGAGGAAGGGAGAGACTGCTCTAATAATAAAGCTCATGTTTATAAAGCAGGTGGGCAGAGGCATTCACTCAGTGCTGCTTCTCACAGCCCTTGGTCACTCAGTGCTGCACCTTGCACAAAACCAAACCCATATCCCACTCTGATGGGAAAAAACAGCAAACAGGATGCAGAAATTGAGCAGGCAGCCCCTAAAAGGGACTAAAGGCCACAATGTTTGCTGCTGAGAACATTTGCTTGAGGCAAACTGGAAAGTTTTCTACTTAAGGGTGAAGAACCACCCCAGGAAAAATCCTTTAGCGCTCAATTGTTTGTCACAAATTCCTCAAAACAATGATGTAACCAGCACAAGCCTCCTAATTTACTGCTTCAGGAAAAAGTTTATTTCTCCTGAAGTACAACAATATTCATATGATTGCACTTTAAACAACTACATAGTCTGGAGAATTTCCTACAAGTAAGACATGAACACCTCCAGCAGTCACTGTATCCCAAAGCCTGAGGTGGAATTCCTGCAAAATCCTGGATTCTCCCTAAACTGCCACAACAGCACAGCAATGCAGGTCCCAGTCATCGACCACTTTATTATCTCTTCCAATGCTTCTACTGGCAGAATGTTGTATGCTGTTGACAACCAAAACAAAATTTAAACCCTGAAGACCTGCAGAGCTTCCCATGAGCTGCACAGAAGCCGTCCAAAGGCCCCAACCCCAGTGCAGAGCTGCTCAGGCAGAGCACATCTTCACCTGACCTCCAGCACCTCCCGGCAACAACCCCGAATAACGAGCTTTTCTCAAATACACTCACAGGATAACACGCCACTCCTTCAAGGCACACCCAACAGCCTGTGGAACCCAAACAGAAGCTGTCAGCATCGCTTCCCTCAGCCTCTGCTCATTGCTCGGTCAGTGCAAAGCAGCTGCAGCCCAACACCCTTGGGAGCGAGCAGCTGCACAACACTGCTAAAACCAAACTCAACCAAAACCCACTTTCAGAAACCTGTCCCTCAGCTCGCGTTCTCTTATCACAGGGCTTCTAACGGAACGGGAAGCAGCTACAGCTCCGAACAGTGCGGTTCTGCGGCCGCTCCGCAGCTTTACCCGCGCCCGAGGAGCGGGAGGGCTCCGGGGATGCGGCCACAGGGAGCGGGGGGATAACGGCAAAAGCAGGACACGGCGGGGCCCCGGCGGGCCGAGGCGCAGGGGCACAGCTCAGAGAGAAGCGAAGAGAAAGAAGGTTCGGGGCACGCAGCAGGACGAAGATAGAGACACGGGGAGAGCAATCCCGGCCCGCAGGAGGTGCGCAGGGCCGGGCCGGCCTCACCGCTCCCCTCAGGGCACCCGGGGGCCGAGCCAGCGGGGCCGGGGGCGGCGCAGACCTTACTTTGAGGGTGAGGTGATGGACGCGGGCGCGGGCCGGGCCCGCGCGGAGCAGCAGCAGCAGCAGC
>VWZP01007093.1:0-45584 GCA_013396995.1 Dicaeum eximium
AAGATTATATAGTTCCAAACCCCTCTTGCAATGGGCAGGACACTAGACCAAGTTCTGCATTCAATCTGGCCTTGAACATTTAAAGGGATGTGGCATCTATAACTTCTCTGGGTATCCTGTTTCAGTACGTTACCATCCTCACAGTAAAGAATTTCTTCCTAACATCCAATCTAAACCTCCTCTCTTTTAGTTTGAAGCCATTTCCCTCTGTCCTGTCCACATGCTCTTGGAAATATTCTCTCTCCATCCTTTTGTAAGTCCCCTTCACATACTGGAAGGTCACAATTAAGTCACTCCGAAGCCATTTGTTTTCCAGGCTGAACAATCCCAATTCTCTTAGCCTTAGGAATGTGGCAACAAGAGTGAGTTTGGCTTGGTAAGGCACACGTACCAGCAGAAAGAGGGCAGGCAGCACTGTGAGTGTAAACAGAGCTTGTGCAACACAGGCCTGGCTGACACCCTGAGGTGTGGAGAGTGCCTCTATGCGTTTCTGTGTTCACATGCTGGGTGTGAGAAGAGCCACAGTTGTATTGGGTCTGGCTGAGATGGAATTCATTTCCCCACAGCATCCTCACAGGGCTGTAGTTTGCTCTGGTTGCTAGGAAGGGGTTGATAACACACACACTTTTTGGCTGCCGCTGAGCAGTGCTGGAGCAGCGTCAGTGCTGTGTTCCCAACATTGCCCAGCCCATCAGCAGAGCCTGGGAGGGGACACCATTAGGAAAGCAGAGCAAAACTGACCAAAGGGATATTCTGTATCATATAATGACAGCTCGGATATAAAAGCCAAGAAAAGGAGGAAGAAGAGGAGGGGCATCTGGTATTTACAATGTTTGCCTTCCGGAGCAAGCACTTCCCACCATGTGGGCCGTCATCTCTTGCTCATGGGAAGTAGAGAATAAATTTTTTTTTTCCCCTTTGCTTCTGTGCGCACAACCTTTCAGCTTTGCTTTAGCACACATTTGTAAGCTGGGATAGCTTTATCCCAGCCTACAAATCACCGTTTCTCGTGTTATTTCCTCTACCCGGTCCAGCAGAGAAGAGGGAGCGATAGAGCCGCTTGGTGGGCACCTGGCGTGCAGCCAAGGTCAACCCACCACAACTGCGCACAGTGCAGAGAGGCTTTTCCTACAGAACTGCATTTGTCACACACAGAACAGAAGCCTCCCTCTGTTACTGTATCAGCTCACTAAGCCAGGGCAGAAATTATTTTGCTGTTGTCTCGTCCCCAGGTGCCAGAAGGCCGTGCCAGTGGGGCCCTGTGCTGGGGTCTGTTTTGCAGCTTCAGGATAACACAATGAACTTCTTTGCTGACCCAGTGTGTCAGAAACAGGAAGCACAACCCCTCACCCACCCTGTTGCACCTACACTTTACCTTGATCCCTTCTGAATGCCGTGCTGTGTGTTTGTATCTGCCCACCCTCCACTTGCCAAGGTCTTTTATGCGTGCAGCTGCCCAGAGCGCTCACCCACAGCCCGGCACAGCGATGCTGCCGATGGGGGTGCAGAGAGAACACATCTCCCAGCAATGTACACAGAACACCCGAGGCTACAGAGGAACAAGTGAACGCAGACCTGCTCCTCTCTGCACACAGCCTTCTGCTCTCAGCGGGCTTTTTCTGCCAGCACAGGCAGCGGCTCCACAGCAGCTTCCCGAGCCCTTCTCTCCTCTCGCAGGTGCTCTGCCGGCTGCTGCCGCTCCCTCCCGAGCAGCACCGAGTGACTGCGGGACCAGAGCCCCACATCCTCTGCTGCGAGTGGGGCAAAGCCGCCCCTGGCGCTCAGCATCCCAGCCGCAGGAGCCGGGCGGGAGCCGATGGCAGCGGGCTGGAAGGGGCTGGGCCATGCGGGTGCTGCTGCCCTTCTTACGGCCCGAAATCCCCCGTGGACTCGGAGTTCACGGCGTGAGGACACTGCCATTACCTTATTGATGTCCCACAGAACCAGCCTGCTCTGGCGCCTGGCGAACTCCAAGGCGGTCGCTCTCCCGACGCCATGACCAGCGCCCGTGATGAGCACCAGCTCCCCGCTGAGAGACTTTCTCCTCACGGGCACGAAGAGCTTCACAAAAGCCTCCAGGTAGGAGAAGAGGAGCGTGCCCAGGAACAGAAGAAACTCCAGAAACAGATTCATTGTTTCCCCGGAGCTCTTTTGAGGACCGCACCGAACTTTAATCTCTTTTGAGGAGACTCGCGGGTTGTTAATTTACCCGCTGCCTTCTCAGCGCGCTCCCGCCGGATCCACCCCCGCACCGCCCGCAGCCCGCCCAGCTGTCCCAGCCTGTGCCCCCGGTGTCCCCGAGCCCCCAGTGTCCCTGTGCCCCCGGTGTCCCTATGCTGGCACAGGCTGAGCGGTGCAGTCTGCAGCTGACAGCACATGCCGGGCGTGGATAAAGAAATGTGGCTTTTAAGGCGTTTTCTGCCCTTCTGGCTAAGGGATGACAGCGGCGTGCAAACCCCTCTGTGTTCTGCCCTTAGTTTTGATCTGTCAGTCGCCCCGACCGTTCATTCTCTGCTTTGTGTGTTCCCACACAGGTGGTAGTGCCTTCCTGTTCCTCTCTCAGGCCCTTGTATCAAGGAAGGAGCAAAACATTTTCTTGTTTGTCATTTGCTGCAGGTGGAAAAGGGACGGAAGTGGCAATAAATTTGCTCTGACAAAAGCATCTTGAAGTTCCATTCAACTCTGTATTGCAATTCTTTTCAATTTTTGTGCTTTGTGCCTGTCGAATCACTCAACTGCCTTGAGCAGTTTTCTTCATGGTCCTTCCTTCCATTGCATCTCTGTGCATTGTCAGCAGGCTTTGTTCCCCGCCATCCTCTTCCAGGTCTCTTTAGGAAAGCTGAATGAGACAAGTCCTTTCAACTTCTGGAACGCCACAGGTGAGCTCTTGCATAGCTATTTGTCTTACTATGTCTTTTATTTATTTATCCATACTCAAACCTTCTATCATGCTGCAGCTGCTTAGTTTCCGTAAGTCCTTTGAAATAGGCATTAAATTGCATGAACTGGGACATTTTTAATCTAATTTAGTCTAAATCATGCAACTCACACTTGGACTCACTTGTATGTATTGGAGTATCCAGAACCTTAAGCAGAACAGGAATGCTTATAGGAAATAGGAGAAACGTACTTTCAGGTGTTTCTTCCAGCTCTATCAATGTAACTCCATGGCCTTTCCTGGAAAGGATTGATGACCTTACTGCTTTACTTTTCAGTTAGAAAACCTGATGTATCGCAGTCATGTTCATAATTTTATTTAAGGATATTTTTGAGCTGCTTGGGGCAGTGTGAAGGGTTCACAAACATCTAAAAACTGACCAAAATCATGTTCAGTTAAGATTACAGTTTTTGAAAAGTATTATTTTTGTCCTGGTGGTTTGGCTGCAGCTCACCTTGTCAGTGAGACACTGGGTCAGTTCCAGCACTGAGATTTCAAGCTAGACACTTCCTGCTCTTGGAACTTGGTTCTCTCCTAATGAACACATCAGCATTTGGGCCAGACCCCAATTACACGGCTCAGTGGTGCTGTCATTTTCCTGGCACAGGGCTCCAGTCAGTGCTGGGCCAAGGAAGAGGAGGCAGGGAGGGCATGGAAGCACCAACTCCAAAAGACACCTCAGCAGGAGGCAAAGCACAGGGCCAGAGTCACCAACCTGACTCACAAGGAGTCCTTAGGCCAGGCTGTGAGGTACCACTCTGCACATTTGGGACTTAGCTGTAGGTGGCTGCATGGAACCTGCTCACATGGACTCCTGCTGGGCACCCATGGGTGACCAGAGTTTGGGCTAAGGTGCAGTTGAGTGTTGTGGCCAGAAAGGGAACTGAGGAGCCTGGGAGGCTTGGTGACTCAATTCTGTCACTGGTGTTCAGAAGATCAAGACTGAAATCCTTGGCTTTTGCATATGTTTCTTTATGCCAAGAGAAAGATTTGCAGCCATAAAAGACACAGAACAGAAGCACAGCCACACATTGAGTACTGCACAAGTTGCCTTGCCCAGTAATTCCTCTGGGCTCTGAGACCCTGGACTAGATCTGGCAAGGCAGGAATCAGTAGTCTCCCCTTCCTTAGGAGTAAGTGTGCTAAGAAACAGACTCTGCAGAAGAGCGGTGTCATCCCCTGGATGGATTTTTGTTCCAATTTAATGCTGCCATCAGAATCTAAATGATACACAGGGCTAGTGGTAATGGCATGCCAGGAGAAGCCAAGCATCTTGTCTGATGTGTGCTACTAAAACCAGTCCTTCCCTAGCCTAAGAAAAGGGCCAAGTCATCCAATGTTGACTTTTCTCCAGGGTCTTTTTAAGCTTTTCCTGTGGATTCACTGGACTGTGACTCCTTTGAGCAAGGATTCAAGTCATGAAACAGGAGAAATATGGAAGGTGGGTACTAAGAGAGGCTAAGCTGGGTGGGAAGTTAAGAATGCTTGCCAGCCATACAAGAGACAACTGTCAAGTACCTACAAATCTGTAAGGTACTGATTTAGCCCTAATGTTCCAGTGAGTGCTAAGCACAAAGATTTTGGCTGGTATGCTGCTTGCTCTGACAGGTCTTTTGAACTTTTGAAGCTGTATTTTTAGACTGTATTTTTAGTCTGTATTTTTAGACTTTTTGCCTCCTCACTAGGTAAGAATAGGTGGAAGTGAACATAATCAAAAAGCCACGCAGATGCTTCAAGTGTCTCACGTGTTACAGGAGTGTCATGGTAGCAAGAGGGCAATATGCAGCTCAAAAAGAAGCAGGGATGCAAACCCTCACATTTTGGCTTGGTTTTTAAATGGAAAGTATGCCTTTGATTGGCTTATAACGTCTTTTTTAATGTCCTGAATTTTGTGAACCCCTTTTTTCCTTTTCTGTCTCACTGCAGAAATCTTGCACTGTGAAGCACAAGAGCTGAAGCTGGGAAGTGTCCTGTTACACGAATGTTCCGTGGGCAAAATGGAAAACACTTGTGTGTTACTTAAGCTCTCAACAGTGCTTCTACCTGTTGCTAGCTAAGAGCAGGAGGAGCTGGGTGGTGAGGGCTCTCCCTTTTCTGAAGAACCTTGGTTTACAGAACAACCTGAGAGGCTCAGGTGACCAGGACAGGTTCCAACTGTGCCGAAGGTGGCAGCGCGTTCGGGCTGCCTGCGATGGCTGCGGGCCAGCAGTGCCTGCAGTGGGTGGGAGTTGCACAAGTGCTGCACAGGTGCTCTGTGCTCTGGAGGGGTCTCTGACCCGTGTGCCAGTAGCTGCTGCTCTCTTGGACCCCAGGCCAAAGACCTTCAGGGGTTTCACCTCCTGTGCCATGGGAGCAGGGCCCTGGCTTGTGATAGGAGCTGTGTGAAGGCTCGTCTGGAGCCCTGCCCTGCACCCCCTGCCCTGGCACCTCCTTTAAGCCCTGGCCCGTGCATGGGCTGCACTGCCTGGCCCTGTACCTCACTGATCCTGATGTGGCTTCCCCGTGTGCCTGGGGACTGCCTCATCCCTGCAGCCTGGGCTGATGTTTGGCAGGCTCTGGCTGATCCTTTCAGCATTGCGGCATGTGCTCCACTGGTGCTGGACCTGGTGACCACTTTCATTGCTGAGAGACACCTTAGGGTTAGAAAAATGTATTTATTTGTAACATGGAATGTTGATGGTGCTAATGCATAATTGATAAATGTTGTAATTAGGCATTACATTACAAACAAGGCTGCATTATTTCAGTAATACTAATAATTCAATAATGCTCATTACAAAGGCACACGAAACTGTAAGTGTTCATTAGAGCACATTTTTAAACTTATTGAGATGAAACAGGCCACCCACCTCGTCTATAAATTGCTTCTTGCAAGATGCTTTTGCTCAGGGATGAGTCCAGATTAACATGTTCTCAAGCAATCCCTTTGCACTGTGCTGTCCCAGACATGGGCTTTGTGGGCATCCTGCCTGCCTCAGCACAACGAGACAGAGGCAATGGGATGTACATTCAAAGCAGCCCTTCTAGAGCTGCATCACTGCCTGGCTAACACTCCCTGTTATGCAGCTGTGTTCCAGCTGCAGTGTGGGATAAGCCCTTAGGTGTGCCTGGGAATGGTGGCCTGGGAGCACCTGCCTGAGCTCTGCTCTGAATCAAGGCAGCTGAACTATGCTCAGCACATGATCTGTTTTCACTGGTGCCTCTGGGAAATGAGAATCAGTTCTTGCTTTTCACTGGGTGCTTCTCTGCCCAATGACTGCATCAAACTTTGGAGTGGTCATCTTCTTCAGAAAGTTCTGGGCACGTTCTGGAAACACCCTGAAAGAGACAGTAACATGAAATTAAAAGTGGGATAGAAACCTAAATTATGGGGGAAAGTGGCACTGCTGGTGAGGTAAGAGCTGCTCTGGGAGCAGAATGCATGCACACATATGAACTAAGTATTAAACCAGGCATTATTTCTATAGCTCTCATCAATCTCTGACTAAAGTCCAGTCTTGGCCTTTTAGGACAGTTCCAGGTATCTATGGGCAGTATGTGAACTGCAATATTGCTGCAGGATCCAGGCTGCACTGGATAATTAAGTTGTGTGAGAGGACAAATCTTGCTTTACATAGCAGAGAGCAATAGAGCCCTTTTGCAGGAATGTTATCAGCCTCTGTGGCCTCACTGCTGACATAAAGAAACAAACACTAATAAGCAGCAGGTCCTCAGCTCTTTCTGGAACTTCTGCTGACTCAGAGGTTACAAGTTTGAACTTTATATACTCAGGTAGTATTGTTGTTTCCACACCAATTGTTTAATTTTCCTTTGTACTTACGTTTCACAAAGCAAAGCAATGTTTAGCTGTGGCGGAACAAAAACCATTTTCTGGTTGGTCACTATTCCTTCCATCAGAGCCTCTACAACTTCTTCAGTCTCCAGAATCTTTCCAATCCTACACAGGAAAGCAAACACGTAAGAGCTGCAGTGGTAAAAAGGGGTGGCACCAGCTGATGAAGGAGGCACAAACTCAGGTAATTCAAATGCAACAATTACATGGGTTAAAGGACATTGCAGATTTCCTTTAGCCACTGTTGTTGTACAGCCAGTTGGAACACAGGCCTAAAGCTGGGGATAATATGCAGTGCCTTGATGCAAAGAAGGAAGCACAGGGATGCAGAGTATTGAGAGTTACCTTATACTGGGGTTTTTGACAAATCCAGTGTTTATAAAAACTGGACAAAGGCATGTTGTTTTTATTCCATCCTTTCCCAGGGCAGACAGCTCCTCTGTCAGAGCTTTATGAAATCCAATTGCAGCAAACTTGCTTGAGCTGCAGGAGAGGAAGAAGTACAAATGAGAAGGCAGAAATCCTATTTTCACCTTTCTGCCACTGCAAATGGCCTAAACTATCATCTGCCTCTTAGTTTAAACAGCACCCGAGCAACTAAGGGCTAGGGGAGGGGTGAGGGCTGGTGCACCTCTGCTCTACCTTATATCATAAACTGTATCCCTTTGTTTCACTATGTGCTCTCTAGTCCCCCAGCCCTTTACCCCTCTTTCCTTGCTATGCAGAGGCAAAAACCTCCAAATAATATAATCCAGCTGAGAGACAGGGCAGGGACTATTCTAACTTTGCCTGTGCCACAGTGTAGTGGTGGATTAGATATTGAAACTTGTGGAGTAATTGTGTAATGCATAGCAGGTATCTCAAAAAGGGCACTTTAGTTGCAAACAGACAGACAAATGTCAGGAATTCTTAGAAAATTGCAACTGAAGCCCATCAATTGATGGACATCCTGTTCTTTTGCATGAGAGAAGATTTTTAGAAGGAATCTCTAAAATTAACAAGGATGGGCAGGGTAGAAATGGAGATTAACCCTCTACTGTTTATTGTACCACACAGGAGCATTTTGTAACACTTTAGTGTGACTTTTGAAATAGAGGAGCGTTATGCAAGCAGAACTGAGGAATAACCTGCCATGGAAACAGGTGTGGGCCTGAGGTTTAAATGAACTCCAAAGAAAGGAAAATGACAGAACCAGTTTATTGATTGCTATGGATTTGGCAGTGTAATCCCAGTAAAATCCCTGGCTGAAGAGTTCTCACACTGCTGACAGTGAGTGACTTTTTAAGAAGGATTATTCCTGGGAAAAGATTGCTCTAAGAAGGAGTGTTCCCAGGGAAGACTGCTGCAGCTGGAGCTGCCATTATAGAAGACTGGATGTGATGCAGGATGGCAACACACAGTCTAACAGGTTTTTGGTGCCTACACTGTGATTTTCCTGACACATTTCAAATAGAAAAGTAATTTGATGTCATGATGGCAGAAGGTCAGCAGGGAGGACCTCATAGTGGGAGGCTGTTATAGAACACCCAGCCAGGGCAAACAGTGTTCCACAAGCAGCTGGCTGAGTCAGGCATTTAGAGGCAATTGGATCTGGTTCTGGATGATGTGGTTTAAGGGGTTACAGTGGCAGTGCTGGCTGGATGGTTGGACTGGATGATCTTAAAGGTCTCTTCCAGCCCCGATGATTCTATGATTCTGTATTTATACTCTACAGTCAATGCCACAATGGTAAAAAGATGAAAAGCTACTCAGTATGGGTTTACTTGACAACACTACAACAAATCACAGAATAACTACATTCTAAGAAGGAGAAGGGAATAGGATACCTTTTTTGCTAAGCAAAAGTCTGCATTGGTGGGGAGAGAAAGCAGGACAGTCTTTCATTAGTATATGTATTACATGACTATTCTTTCATACAAACATTGCTCATTATTCAGTCAGAGCTAATTACATGGTACTCTTTGATGGGAAAGACAATTAAAATTTTTAAAAATTAAGCAAGCTGATTTCACAATCACTCACCAATATGCCACCATGAAAGGAGTCACAAAGTGACCTGCTGCTGAAGCCACCGTGACAATGTGCCCGTAGTTGTTGTCCATCATGACTGGCAGGAAAGCTCTCGTGGTCTTGGAAGTCATTTAAACCAAGAGGCAAAAGACAGGGAACAGGAAGGAGGAAAAGATCATTGTTTTCTTAGGCATACTCAGCACTGCCTCTCAATGTTATTCATTAGGTGGCCAAAGCTATCCCTAAAGCCACGAGCTGCACAGCACCTCAGGCTGCCAGAGCCACAGGATACCTGCTCTGACCACTGGTGCAGCTGGCAACCTGCTCTCCAGAGGTCTCAGCAGCTGCCCATAAACAGGAGCTGCTTTTCACAGCTTTCCTTTGCTGCTTTTAAGGTTTCAGGTGTCAGCAGAAATGCTGGCAGGGTCTCACCCCCAGCACGTACAACAAACCACTTGTCAATCTACAGCTTCTCTTTCCTTCTGCCACAAACAAGTATTGCTGAAACCCTCCCAGCCTGTCAGCCCCACAGCACCTCTGGCAGGGCCAGTGTGTGCTCAGATGAGGCTGTCACCAGCCAGCTCTCATCAGCAAGAGGCCATTCCAGTTTCCCAGCACAGTCTGCTTGGTGCCCCTGTGCCATACAGCTCATTTGGTAATTCACTGCTAATGATGGCTGCTCTAAACATGCCTCCTCAATGACACTCCCAAAAAACTGTACCTAGAGATGGTGGTGGCCCTTACCCACATGTGACCCAGAATGTTGACTTCAAACATCCTTTCTATCTGGTGCTCCTGAGTCGAGAGAAAGTCAGCAGCTGCAATCACACCAGCATTGTTCACCAGGATTGTCACATCCCCAATATCCTTCTTCACCTTTTGGAGAGAAAACAAAAGCCCAAAATTGTGTCTGTCACTCAAGAGAACAAAATAAATGTAAGGGTGGGGAAAGGTGAGCCATAATTAAATTCTTAACATTGCATCTTCAAGGGAGAGGGAGATCNTTGGAAATGCTACAGCACTCTGTGTGCAGAGAGCAGCAAGGAGTGGAGCGCTTCCAAGGGCTTGCAGGACTTGTGTACAACACATCTTCCCCAGTTTTCCTGCCTTCTCTGGAAATCCAGCACGGTTGGGAAAGCCTTTGGCCGTGCCCCTGCTGCCCCACCTTGTCTGCAGCACTGTAGATCTCCTCCCGTTTGCTGCAGTCCACCACGAAGGTTTGAGCTGTGGCTCCCAGCTTCTGGCATTCTGCTGCTGTCTCCTCAACGCCGTGCTGGAAGAGGCAAACAAAGACACCGTGCACAGCTGGCTCCCTGCCACGGCCGAGCAGCAGAGGCTGAAGATGTCCCTGGATTGAGCAACCACTGCCCAGCCCCAGAGCATTCATGGCTACCCAAGGAAAGAGCTGTAGGTGGGGTTGCTGAGAGGACAGGCACTCCCGCCTTAAATTTAGGATCTACATGTAGTGACAGCAAAAATGGCAGGGTGGCAACAAGGGTGAGTTTGGCTTGGTAAGGCTCAGAGAGCAAGGCTGCAGAAAGGGGCACACAGTGCCCATCACAGCACAGCAGGCAGCACTGTGAGTGAAAACAGCTCACAAAACACAGCCTGGCTGTCACCCTGAGATATGAAAACTGGCTCTATGTGTTTCTGTATCTATGTGCTGGGTGTGAGAAGAGTGGTGCCCTCCACAGTTCATAATGTAGAAAGATTTTAATTTCAGAATGATCTTTGATACACAGCTCCCCAAAGTCATTACACCCTCTTGCTAAGCCAGAGCAGAAGTATCCCTGTTGTATCCCTGTTCCCAGATGCCAGAAGGGCATGCCATAGGAACCTGTGCAGTGCAAAGCTCCAAGTCACAAACAGCGTGGGACAGCTGAGCAGTCCCTGTGGTGGGTGACTGGGCAGCTGTCCTCAACACCAGCTGCTGTTTAATGCTGAGAGCCCCCAAGAAGGAGGCCTTGTCAAGGCAGTTGGGTTGGAGGATTCCTGTTGGATTCCTAAATCCTCTGGAATCCACCACGTCCCTTGGTAGTGTATTTCAGATCCTGCTGACACCCACGCTTACAATCTGCTTCCCAGCACTAAAGCCAGGTGTCACTCACTACTAAATTTATACCTTAATCCCCCCATTTCATCCAGTGAGCATGAACAATTCTCTTGTTTCACTGCAGCCCTGTACACTTTGGGAGAGCAGTGCCGTGCCTCCTCCCACCCCTCCCATGTCTGGTCTTAGGCATAATGGGTACCACGAACAGACACTGAAAATGTTCAAGACTATCTTCCTTGTTTATCCATCCTCTCACTCAACTTGTCTCAGATTTGGTGTATTTTTGTTTGTGGAGGGCTGGGTTCTGTTTTGCAGCTTCATGATGAACTCCTTTGCTGACCCGGAGTGCCACAAACAAGAAGCACAGCCTCTCATCACCCTGTTGCACCTACACCCAGCACTTGGCCTGAATCCCTTCTGAAAGCCACTCTGCGTGTTTGTATCTGCCTATCCTCCACTTGCCACGGCTTTTTTGCGTTCCAGTCAAGTAATCTCAAATAAAGAGCTTGGGCCAATGTAAACATTTTGAGAGGTGCCATCTACTTGTGCAGCTGCCCAGAGGGCTCACCCAGAGCGATGCTGCCGATGGGGGTGCAGAGAGAACACATCTCCCAGCAATGCACACAGAACACCCGAGGCTACAGAGGAACAAGTGAACGCAGACCTGCTCCTCTCTGCAAACAGCCTTCTGCTCTCAGCGGGCTTTTTCTGCCAGCACAGGCAGCGGCTCCACAGCAGCTTCCCGAGCCCTTCTCTCCTCTCGCAGGTGCTCTGCCGGCTGCTGCCGCTCCCTCCCGAGCAGCACCGAGTGACTGCGGGACCAGAGCCCCACATCCTCTGCTGCAAGCGGGGCCAAAGCCGCCCCTGGCGCTCAGCATCCCAGCCGCAGGAGCCGGGCGGGAGCCGATGGCAGCGGGCTGGAAGGGGCTGGGCCATGCGGGTGCTGCTGCCCTTCTTACGGCCCGAAATCCCCCGTGGACTCGGAGTTCACGGCGTGAGGACACTGCCATTACCTTATTGATGTCCCACAGAACCAGCCTGCTCTGGCGCCTGGCGAACTCCAAGGCGGTCGCTCTCCCGACGCCATGACCAGCGCCCGTGATGAGCACCAGCTCCCCGCTGAGAGACTTTCTCCTCACGGGCACGAAGAGCTTCACAAAAGCCTCCAGGTAGGAAAAGAGGAGCGTGCCCAGGAACAGCAGGAGCTCCACAAGCAGATTCATTGTGTCCCCGGAGCTCTTTCGGGGACCGAACTGCGCTGGGGCCCCCGGCGCAGCCCCGCCCACAGCCTGCCGAGGCCACGCCTCCGGGGCTCGGTGCCCAATCAGAGCACGCAGGGCGCGGGGGTTGGGTCTGTGGGCGGGGCCAGGCCTGGCCGTGCGGGGGCTCGGCCGAACCGCGCAGGGATAATACCGTGGGAAATAGAGACTCTTACGCTGGGATAAAGTAGTTCATTAAAGTAAAATACATAAAAGTGAAAAGGTTATTCTCTGCCTCCCCGCGGGAATCAGGCCTTCCGCACGCACACCCGTCGCTCCGGAAGGCAAACACTGTAAATAAAGAATGCCTTCCCTCCCCTTCCTCCTGCTCCTTTCCTTATGTTTTATGTCTGAGCTGACGTCGCGTGGCATGCAATAACCCTTTGGTCAGTGTGGGCCAGCTGGCCGGCTTGTGTCCCCTGCCAGGATCTTGCCCACCGGTACGGCCGGGAATGCTGGGCACCCAGCGGGTGCTGTGCGAGCGCTGCCCGGCGGCAGCCGAAACGCGGCTGTGTCACTGAGCCCTTCCCGAGAGCGCTGCACGTCCCGGAGCTCCGCCCCAGCCCGAGCCGCCACCGGGAGCTGCTATTGGCGCCGCTGCCGCCTATGCGGGGCCAGCTTGTACGGCAAGGAGCGGCAAGGAGCGGCATCGGGGCGCGGCATAAAGGAGCGGGATCGGGGAGCGGCATCCCGGAGCGGGCCGCCTCGCATCGCCGGCCCCTCGCCCCGGCCCGGCCCGGGGTTCGCTCGCGGTGCGGTCGCGGCGGGGCCGATGCCGCTGCCGGCCGGAGCCTTGCCTCGGGCGGTGGCCGTGCTCTCGTTCTCCGTCCTGCTGAGCGCCCGGGGCGCTGCCCAGCGCGGCCCGGCCCGCAGGTACGGCGGGCTCTGGCCCGGTCGGGCCCCGGGGTCGGTTCCGGCTGGAGCCGCCGCCTCACGGCCCGGCCGAGATCCCGGGGCTGCCGAGCTGGGCCCGAGCGGGCGGTGTCCCTCAGGGTGTCCCTCGGGTGTCCCTCAGGGTGTCCCTTGGGTGTCCCTCAGGGTGTCCCTCGGGGTGTCCCTCAGAGTGTCCCTCGGGTGTCCCTCGGGGTGTCCCTCAGGGTGTCCCTTTGGGCGCGGCAGAAAGGCAAGGGGGCTGTCCCATAAAGCGGTGTCATTACTGCAAAGTACAAGAGCGGTTTTGCCCTGTCCCACGTCTCTGTTAAAGGGTTTTTTCCTGAACTTCAGGCGTTTCGTGAGTTGAATATTCGGGGGAATTTGTTGTGATTTCATTAGACGTTGGAACGGGCTGCGCAGGATGGAATCACCGTGCCCGGAGGTGTTTAAGGAAGGACATGGTGTCACCTGGTGCTCAGTGCCATGCTCCAGGTGACACGATGGTATTTGGTCACAGATTGGCTGTGATGATCTCAAAGGTCTTTTCTATGATTCTGAAAAAGCTGAGTCTGTTCCGCTTGCTATAATGTACTTTGCAGATTGAGGATTAAAGAGCAGGTTAAAACATAATTAATAAGATTTTTTTTTTTCTTTTAGTAATTTATCTGCAAGCTGTTGGTCCCGTCTTCATCCTGCAAACATGTTCAACAGTTACAATGTGAAGTTCCACCACAGCAAAGCTCTCACCTCCCCTTATCCAGGATCACACATTGAGCGTAGCCAAGTTCCTGAAGATAAAGTGGGCTGGCTGACTGAGTGGGAGGATTATAATCCTGTGGAGTACACTGCAAAGTCTGTTTTGGCCGGGCCCAATTGGGCAGATCCCCAAATCAAGTGAGTGGAAATGGTGGCTCTTTTCCCCTGTGAACATGAAAGCAGGAAATAGTCATGAATTAACAAGATCATCTTAAGTGATGTGTGATTCTGCAGTGATGTGTGAAGGGCAGGGTTAAGGAAAGTGGTGGTTAGAGAACTGAGTGGTTTGGATTTGTTGTGAAGGTCTTTGATACATGATTTTGCTGAGCTGATGATTGATTGGAATAATGGACAGCTGTTGATGCTGTGTACATGTCACCATTCACCATCTGTGGAGGTATTTCACAGACATCTGGATGTGGCACATGGGGGCATGGTTTAGAAGTGGGTTTGGCAGTGCTGCATTGAACTTGGGGATTTTAAAGGTCTTTTCCAACCAAAATGACTCTGTGATTCTACAGTTCTAATCTTAACAAAAATACCTTTGGAACACTTTGTCTAAATGAATGGGGTGTGGCTGGTCTGATGGCCGACTTACAAGCTTTTGTGTTTTATAATTTGTCTCTGTTAAATTCTCTTTTGCCCCACAGCGATGAAGGTTTTTCTCCCAAATTCAATGAGAGGGATGGAGCAGTGGAGAGGAAGAGTCTGAACGGCTTGTATGTGGTTGAAAATGGGAGACCCCGGTGAGTGTGGGGTTTTTAATTTGCATTTTCATTTCAGTGATGTAGTTTCAGTGCCCTTACAGGTCTGTCAGTTCTGATACATGGTCCCTGCTAGGACAAAGCCAAGAGAGAAAAATGGAATCTAGATTGATGAATCTAAGTTAATGAAGGAGAAAAACAACCAAGTATGTGTTGCTGTCCTTCTCTTTTTTATTTAATCTTGATTTGTGTTTTTTTTTGTTGTTTTGTTTTGGTTTTTGGGTTTTCTTGTAGAGTATTTTGAATGCAGGGAAACAAATACATTTAATGTTAAGGTTTGGAAATTTAGCAGAAAATAAACTCCCTTTAGTTTCAGCTGGTCCTCAGCGCTCAGAGGAGCTGGGTGTGGCTGGGCTTAATTTCCAAGTGGAAGCAGTTCAGGACCATATGAGTGATGTAGTGTGGCATTTATTTCAGCAATCCTGCAGGAAGGACTGGCCTCACCGGCAGGGGATTGTTGGGGCGCTGGGGACCCAACCATGCTGCTGATCCTGTTGTAACCAGGTAAGGGGCAGGTGGCTGCAAGGCACCCTGCAGCAGAGAAAAAAACCCATGCATTTTACTTCTTTTCTGCATCTCTGGGCAGGATATTACTTTTCATGGCCCTTTTCTCTGTGTGTTCTCTATGTGTAAGCCCATTCTGCTTTTGTTATGTAAGAAACACTAGCTTGACTCAGTCTATGATAGGAGGAGGTGGGATTAGGATGCTCTTTTTGTCACTGTATACTTTGTTTTGATGTGCTTTTCCCAGCAGGATGTGTGTGTACGTGCTAACCATTTTACACAAAGCATTCAGAAAAGATTGTGTGGTTAACAGAAGTGTGAGCTAGAAAGTGCCATGCTGAAGGCAGAACCATTGTGGAAAATCATCCCGGATGCATTTTACTTCTTCCCCTTTCCAGAAGGATGCTGATGCTACTGAGTTGCTTCCTTGAAAATAAATGCTGGCATTGTTTTTGTTTTCTTTTTGTTCAGACAGCTCTTTGTTTTGCCTATTGGTAGTTCTTAGTTCTTTACTGAAGGTGATGGTGGCTGCTTGTGGCCTTGTCCTGGCACTGATGCAGCCTGTGTGACCGTTCTGTTCCAGCAGAAACATTCTCATCCTCTTAGTGTGGATTGGCACAAGTGCAGCTCAGAGAGCTTTCAGAGGAGCTGCTGCTACCAGCCTGCCTGCAGAAATGTGCCCCATGGGCATTTTCAGCCCTTTTGGCTGAGGAAAACCCTCAGTGTTGTGCCCTTGGTTGCTATCCTGCTGGATGGCATCTGTCAGGCATCCCCAACTGTTCATTCTCTGATTTGTTTGTCACCACACAGGTAGCAGTGCCTTGCTGTTCCTCTCTCAGGCCCACGTGTCAAAAAGCAGCAAAACATATTCTTGTTTGTCATTTTCTGCAGGTGGAAAAGAGATGGAAGTGGCAATAAAGTTGCTCATCCAGTTTCTGGCAAGAACATCCTGCAGTTCGTAGCCATCAAGAGGAGAGACTGTGGGGAATGGGCCATTCCAGGGGTAAGGGCAAAGCTCCAGAGGCAGCTGACATTTCCCTGCTGGTGAAGCCATGAGGCAGATGTGGCACACGTGTGATGCAGGTGGATGTAATATACTAAGAGCCAGGAGTTAAAATGTGTAGGATCTGAGGAATAGTATTTTTTTGTTTATTTGTTTTCCCCTCTCTAAGGGGATGGTGGACCCAGGGGAGAAGATCTCTGCTACCCTGAAGCGAGAATTTGAGGAGGAGGCCTTGAACTCTCTGCAGAAATCCCCTGAGGAGAAAGCAAAATTGGAAAAGCAGCTCCAGAAGCTGTTCAGCCAGGAACACTTTGTGGTGAGCTCTTTGTCTCTTGTGGTAGCCTCTTGAGCTGTGCATGTAACTCACAGTTGTATGGAACCTGAAGAAGGGCAGCTGAAATGAAAATAAGTTGTGATGCTCATGTTCTTGGGGTGTAGGAAACTGAAGGGACTGTTGAAAACTCTGTAAAATGTCTCAGAGGGAAAGAAAAAAGTATGACTGATTCCACCTTGTTTGTTGTGACACTGAGCTTGTTCTGGTTTGTTTGGGGCCTTATAGGTGTACAGAGGATATGTGGATGACCCTCGTAACACTGATAATGCCTGGATGGAGACAGAGGCTGTGAACTATCATGATGAAACAGGTATATATCTCCAGGCATGGTCTGAGTTGCCTTTTACTGGTCCTAGATTTATTGGCCCCCAGAAGTAGTGGAGATAGTGTATTTTGGCCTCTGTTTCCAAAACAGAATAGAAAAGCATTTCCTTGGTTGTTGTCTGTGAAGTCCTGAGATTCTTTTTAAAAACAGAGTGGGAAAAAAAAGCAATTCAGAAGCCTTTATGCATCCCCTCTTAAAAACTAGTATTTTTGATTTTGGGGCCTTCAATAAAATTTTAATTCTTTTTTTCCATAATTGTATGTAAGTTTCAGAATTCAGTTTGTCCTGTAGAACAGTATGTGAGAAAAGGAGCAGTTCAAATGTGAAGCAAACAAACAAAAATCCAGGCAGATGTATTGGCTAAACTTGGGGTAATAAGTACATGTTGTAGTGATGGTTTCCAGTAACTTTTCATGCTGCTGGTGATACCCTAGGAATGGTGACAGGGTGTTAACACCACTACTGCCATTCAGATTTGCCTTAAAATAGTGCAAATATGAAAAAGGTTTCTGGCACAGAATCAGTGAGAGATTTAGTTGTTTTTTCTCTGAGAATCCATTGGAGGTTGCTGCCTGTGAAGGAGCGCTGTGGAAGGGCAGAACTAACAGGATGTGAGAGGGGGAAAAAGCAGGAAGAAAAGATGCAATAGCATGTTCTAATTCTCATTTTTTGAACAGGTGAGACAATGGATAACTTACCTCTGGAAGCAGGTGATGATGCTGGAGTGGTGAAGTGGGTTGACATCAGCGAGAAGCTCGAGCTGTATGCCAGTCACAGCTACTTCATCAAGCTGGTGACTGAGAAATGGGGAGCCCACTGGAGTGAGGATCCTGGCTCTGAGTGCCATGAGTGATGGAAACTGGGAACTGACAGACTCTGAGAGGAGAATACATTTTCCAGCCTTGAAACAGATGTCCTTGTCATCCTCAGTGAAAATTCTGTGAAATTCAGCTGGGAAGAACACTGGACAGTGATAAACAGAGGCTTTTTCAGAGACTTCAGATTGCTTCTTTTGATTTCTTAGCTCATGTGAAATGAGAAGAATGTGGAGCTCTCGCTTTGCTTTCTTGGCTTCATTATTTGCAGCTGTTTCATGATGTCTGCAGATCTGCATGGCAGCACTGACATGGCATTCTGACTGGTGGCAGTTCACAGGCTCTGTATTTTTGCACTGATTCCTTTTCAGGAGTATGAATCTCTTAAGGAGTGAGAGACTTGTAGGATAATCTGAATAATGACTTAAATTAAGTGCTGCATAATAAAGTGAAATTTCTTTTCTGAGTCGTTTCACTTAACATATCTTTGCAGTGATTTTCTGCTTTGAGAGATTAGTTTTCACATTCAATTACTTTTTAGTTTACAGTGTGGCTGGGTTCACATCTGGATGTGTGACTGTGTGTCAAAAGAAAACTGTTGGAAGATGAAACATGTATGTTCCTTTCAAAGGAAAAGGTAATGCCAAAAGGTATTAAGTTTTCTTTCAATCCTTGCTCACCTCATCCTGCCCATCTGATTTCTTCTGTGATGTGATACATCATGCAGAGCAGACTCCCAGCAGTGTAGTTGGGTTTTGAAAGCCTGATCCACTGGAGCAGACCCTTAGTGAGTCAGGGGATGTGGATCTGCAGTCTCTATATAGAGTTTTTAATACTCTGCCTTGCATCAGAAAACCACAAAATGTCATGAATCATGCCTTCTTCAGATGTTTTGGGTTATTAGTTCACTTCTCAGCTGGTAAAAACAACAGGGTTTTTTTTGTAACAACCCCTACTAATCCTTGGAGGATTGACAGGCTTGGCAGTGGAAATGTGTTATAAGAAGAATATTTGTGTATTTTTTCACTGTAGATATTCTGACAGCAGCGATGCTGGAGGAGTACTGAAGCTGCAAACTGAGAGACAGCATAAATTCTTTTTCCTGAAGAAATGGGAACCTGTGGATCAAAGTCATTACCTTTTGGTTGGCAGAGGCCAGCTGTGTACTGGCAGTGTACTTGAAATTTGGGAGCTCTGCTTTCTGCCACCCAACTCTCTGTGGGTTAAACAAAAAGCAAATAAGCAATAGGCTGCAGCCAGGCTGGAAAAGTGCTGCCAAAATTACTTTGTCCCTCGAGACATTTGAAGTCCCAGAGAAAGGATCTTTTCCAAATGGAACTAGCATAGGGCCTGTGCTTTTGTGTAATGTAGAATGTGAAGTGAGCAACAAGTCAGGATTATGGAAAAAAACTGGCAGTGAAACTGGTTTTGCTGGGAAGTAATCTCTGGTTTGTGTAAGAAGTTCTTGTGTTGAAAATAATCACAGCTTAATTCATTGTATCCCAGGGCATCAGCCTGGCACTGGACTGCAGTTATCAACCTTTGCTGGTTCAAGAGCAAATTAGCAGGGGGAAATGGGACTTCCACTATTTAAGCTACCAAAATAGCATTTCTGATTCCCATTTTCTTTTCTTTGGGGAGTGACATGGTTCAGTTGAAAAGTGTTTGCTGATCATCCTTTGTAGGAGTAGCATTTGGGGCTTTTTCCTTAAAGCAGAACATGCTTGGAGTGTTTTCAGTGAAGTGCTTACCTTAAAATCACAAATACGTGGGGAAAATTCAGGAATAATCTCATCCTGTCCTGGGTTTTTTTATGGATGAATTCTGCCTCTCTTGAGGAGAGCAAAAGATGGGCAAAGGTGAAAGAAACAGAATTTTCTTCAACAAAGTTGTGACAAAAGCCATGCATCCAAGTAGACTTCTGTTTTATTTAAGACTTCTATGTGGAGTGTTAAGCTGACAATTCAGTAAATAAAGGAAACAGTTCCCATTTCAGTGGGTGCTAAAATCTACATTCTATAATTCTACAGAAGGGTTTTGTGAACAGCTTAGTCATGAGGTTAGTAGTATTTATTGGTTCAGAAAGATAATGGATACATGTGGGGGGAAACACTGGTTGTTTAACTATGAACCATTTGAAGTAGTTACATTTGTCTGCTGTTAATGAATGTAGAAATTTTCTGCACTTGAGTTGTTTGATAAGAATTCAGTGAACCTTATTCCACCTTTTTCTTGAAAGCTGTTAAGTTGTTAATTACAGAAGTAAGTAGGATTCACCAATTTTAGTGCAGTACTGAGAGTCTGTTCAGCTGGGCTCAGAAAAGAAGATTTTCATTTATGTCCTCTGCAACAAAGAAGAAAACATGATTAACATTTTATGCCAAAGAGACATTTTTATGCTGTATCACTATCAATAAAGTGACTGATGCTATGAATGAGCAATCACTGGCAGAATTTTCCATGTATTAAGATAACTCCTTGCAGCTTTCTTCCTTCATGACTGGTAAATTGTCACCAGAAGAGCTGGAAAAATTCTGGGAAGAGCGAAAGCTCCGTGTGTTTGACCTCTGACCAGAATCAGCCTCCACTTAAAATTATGGACTTGCAAGAAGGATTTTGAACACATTTCTTCAGTCTGCTTGTTTGGCCAAATGCTTTCTGTCCCATAACTCTTCTGGGATTAATGTGGTTAACCCTGTTGACCTTTTGCAGTCTTTGTTAGTGTTCTGTTCTCCTCTCAGTGCAGTAGCCATGGGCTCCTGCTTACAATTTCTTTGCCTTGCATTGAGGTCTGAGTAATGCTCTTGGCTGGAACACTCTGTCAGGTACATCTGCCTAATCTTTATGTTTACCTTCCTTAATCCCAAAGCAGTGGCACCATTCCTTCAAAGCAATGAGTTTGTCCTGGTCTCCATCACACTCCTGGAAGAAGCGGGTAATGCAGTGTTCCATGGGAACAAGGGAGGCTCTCAGGGGTGCCAGCTCCGAGTGGGTTAATAATCTGAAAGAAAGGGCAGGCATGGAGAGCTGCATTTCCTTAATCAATCAGCAGGATTATCAGAGCTCATCTAAGGTGCTAGAAGACAACAACAATGGCTTTATCAGACATGCCCCAGTGGATTTTGTTACGGTGCTTCTGTAGTGAATCTGTCCCAGGTCATTATAAAGATGTCTAGTATCTGATGAACTAAAATGCTTTTGCTGCATGTTTGTTTGTTAGCATCTTTTTTCCTAGAACAAATATTACTTTTGTAGTAATTACAAGTATTGTAAGGAGTAACTTGATCACCACCTCATCATTGTGGAGTTTTGCTGTTAATCCTGAGGATATCAAGCTTGCAAACTGCTTAACTGTGTTCTAAAACAGTGTTCTAAAACAGGTGTGATTGTCCTGAGACATTGAAGGTCTGAACTTGGAAATACAGATCCCATCACTGGGTGATACGAGCAAAAGCTTGACATCTGAGTCATGTTCTCAGAAGCTGGAAGCTTCCTCTGATCTGTAACTATATCTGCTCCTTAAACTGAGAGACCTCTGTGGTGTCAGTTGAAAACATTGGATACCTCACTGTGGATTTTGGCTGCCAGGGCTCTGCCCTTTGTACTTAGCCTGTTTCTCTTAGCTTCAGTAATAACAGGACTCAGTCCTGGCTCAGAGCATTAGTGGTTACTAAGACACTGTGGAGCTTACAGTGTAATACATGATCATGCAAAGCAAGAGGATAGCAGATTCTGGCCTAGGATATGGTCAGGAAAACAATGAGGGGAAAAGTTCTGTGTTAGAGAGGGGGCAATACTGGCTTCTAACAGCTGAGGGACTGTTCTGTATGTAGAGAATCCCTTGAGGTGTTTAGAAAAGTGAAACAGCCAGAGTTTAATCAGCAGATCAGAACTGAATTTTTTTTACAGAACACACATTTTTTTTACCTGTCCACAGGGTGCTGATCAAGCTGGTGAAACTGCCAGTGCACAGGATACACATACATGTGGTAATTTTTCTCAAAGTCGTGCTGGAGCAGCTCAGCTGGGTGGTCACCAGCCACGAGGCGCTTGTCATTGTGGTAGATCTTTTTTACCTGAACTCAAAGAAATTGTTATGTTTTGTTTTGGGTTGAAGATCTGTCCTGAAGAGAGCTATCTGACAAGAATGTGTTTTGGAGAAATGAAACTTGATAATAAAATACCACTAGGGAAATGTGTTTTACTGCTGGTGACCATATGCAGCATGAAAAGCTTGCCTGAGATAGTCCAGGACATTTTTGCTGCTGTTCATATCACCTTTGGCAGTGACTAGAAAGGAAGTGAAATTCTTGTGGCTTAATTGTCAGACTCAGCTAAGGGGGGCAGTAGCCTCAGCTTGTTAGGAGATTAAACCAGTTTTATCACATCTTCTGTCCTGAGGCAAGCAACTCATGTTTTGATATGAGATAAACCATCTCAGAAGTCATCTAATTCATGCCATTTAGTATGAGATGTTCTGGGCTGCTCCATGGAACTGCATGGTCTTATTTGAAAAGGATTGCTGACCTTATTCCTTTGCTTTTCAGTTAGAATCCCAGAAGTGTTCAGGTCACGCTCATAATATTGGATTAGGATGTTCTTCAGCCAGTCTCGCATGCGGAGGGGGAACTGATCCACTTCATGATCAGTACAGGGGGGGATGTCTGTGCCAAAGAGAAAAGCTTTTGGTGACAAGTATCTGTTAAGTCCTCATTCGAGCATTTCTGAGATTTGAGATCTGCTTGCAGTTAAAATTAAAATTGATGGGACTGTTAATACATAAAATTTTGAATGCACCTAATGTGTTCAGTTATAAAGCTACAACTTTTCTGGTGCATGTGCTTAACCACTTGTGCAAGTCACAACCTTTATATATATCTGTGCAGCTTTTGAGCCTAGTTGTGCAGTGAAGCTCTGATCAGTCAGGTGCATGAAAGCAGAGTTTTTGACAGCAAAGGAATATTCTGGCTGGGAATGCATTTCCCCCTCCCATATGCAGCACTCGAAGAGGTTGGAAATCAGCTCTGGCTTTTAGATACTGAATTCTGCATTTAGCATCTAAGTTTGGTTGATGTTTTTTGGTTTTTTGTTTTCCATGGGGGTTTGAGATGGACATTTTCATCTATTAACTCTCTGCAAACACCTTCTGGTCAAGGATTTACAAAAATCTTCAGAGACTGTAGCAATAGGAACATGTAAGACAGTGCAGGGGGAAGATAAGGTCGACAACAAATCGGTGTAAGCACAGGAGAGATGTCAAGCTTTCAGATACTTTTAAAACACGTTTAGGGTTTTGAAGATCTTAATTAGCTGATAATTGATGCACAAGTGGGAGATTGGCTGGCAGATGGGTTAAGGCTACTGGTTCTTTATACCGAGGTGAATTCTTCAAAGAAAAACAAGCTTACATTTGCAGGAGCCCATGTAGTCTAGGTGCAGCTGGCGTCCCATTTTTGTCCCTTCCAGCTGGCATTTGGTGCCAAAGAGTTGGCATGTGCCATCATAAGTCTTGTTATCCGTACCACAAACCTAGAGGAAACAAAACCACCACCCCACCACTGTGCTGAGAAAAATCCTTGCCACTCAGAGGCACTACAGTAATAAAAGCATCATTAACATGTGGGGAATACCACAGGGAGCACACGTGATCAGAAGCATTGCAATAATTAGTTGTTGTGTGAGGACTAGTTGTCTGTACTTGTTTGCCCAGTTTTGCAACACTTAATTTTGTAGTTGTAATACAGCCTCTGAGATGCTGTGGGATTATTTCACTCGGTATTTTTTGGTGTGTACTCAGCATGTGCTCTAAAACACCAAATGGACACACAGAACTTTTAGTGACAGGGAAAAGCTACAAGCCCTGAGAGACTGAGTGAGGAAACTCAGTTACTGTGAGTTACAAGGGTTCATATTCCTCTCAAACCACACTCAGTGAGTTTGGGTGCTTTATACTTAATTTTGCAATCACTGCAATCACTCAAACTCACTTGCATGCTTTTTAGGGCAGAACTATGCTGAATAATAGCAGGGGAATGTGTAACCTTGTGAACACAGGGTGGTTTTTCCCAGTCCTGTGCACGGGGTGAAATACTCACATGCTCATAGTCTTTGGTGGGAGGGCAAGCAGCAGGATCTTGGCAAATGCACTGGGGTTTCCCTTGTTTGTCTGCATGGCAGACTTTGCCTCTTTTGCAGTGGAAATTCTGACATGTGTCTGGCAATCCTAGCAGGAAAGAGGGACTGTTAGAGGTGGTGGGATAAAGACAAGTGTTTGTCAGATACTACTGGCAGCCAAAGCAAAATACAGCCCAAGAGGCATCAAGAAGTTCAAATACATTTTTAAGTTTGCATTTTTAAGTTTGATATGAAGCTGGATCTTGTATTGAATAAAACAAGCCAAACTTTAAATGGGATTTTTGTGAGACTTCTAGCAGTCCCAGGTTTGAATTGGATGGGGAAACAATTTCTTTTTCCTTTTTTTTTTNGTTTGCTCTGTAGGGACTGACATTCACTTCCAGCTTCCTTTGGTGAAATACATCCCATCTGTCTTTGCTGAATCGAGCATTGGCCTTTGTCCCACTCCTACTTGAATTCAAGCTACTGTTCTGAAACTGAAAGCTCTCAGCACAAGGTAATCCCCATTTCTGTATCACTGACACAAAAATTTGTCCACTGCCTACAAATGTTTTTCACAAACAAATTACTAAATCCAAGGGAGTATGGAAGGGATTCTCTGGGAACAGGGTTGGGCACAAGCACTGTTCAGTCATGTGAAATCCTGTGCTGCAAAAGGCAGAAAAGAAATGCAGAGCAGCACATTCCCGAGCTGCAGAGGGTTGGGAGTTACATGACAGCTTTGCTTGGGGCTTACCAAGGAGAGCTTCCTCATTCCTGTGGCTGACACTTTCCATCTCACCATGGGAGCTGCCTGCAGTCTCAACCTGCACAGTCACAGAGGCATAAGCAGAAAGGTGTGGTAAATCTTGGGAAGAAAAAAAAAAATTTAGACAATTTTTTTCAGGTCCAAATTCAGAGCTGACTGAGGCACAGTTTGCTCTGCTTTCAGCAGAGAGTGGTTGCTATGCAAAATGTGTGACATAAAGCCTCTGGTAATATTACCATGCTCTTGTTTTTTGGAGGAAAAAATAGAGTAGGAGGTGGGGAGAGAGAGAGAAATGGGAGCTCAGTAAGGCCTGAGTTTCCTATAATTATTCTGTGGACTCTAGTCCTGCCTTTCCAAGCTGTTCACTTTTGTGTAGTAGCATTTAAAATCTTTGTGAGACAGGAGTGAACAGACTGGCCTAGTAAGAGACTGGGTTTCAGGTTTTGTATGTGTGCATCTGTATTTATTGGTGTGTTTCATTATTACACACCCCACTGGGGCTGGAGCTCTTAAGTGAATGGTGTTCACTTCCTTTCTGGTCCAATTCACATAAATGCTCTGGGTGCAGTGGCACAGCATGAACCAGAGGAAGAGTGAATAGAAGGGGAGATGAGACTTCTGCATATTAAAACATCACCTGTTTTTCTCAGACAGGTCATTTCAATCATCAAGAATTTAAATTTGGAACTGCTCCCTCTCCTCCTTTTTGTAGTATGCAAGTTTTATTTGAAAGATAATTTACCTTATCTTCACTGTCCATTGAATTACTGTTCTGAATGGGGCTACTAATTTTCAGTTGTTGCTTGTTGTCAGAATCAGGTGGCTCATGATCATAATCATCTTGTTCAGAGTGAGCAAGATCTTCAGCCTTTACAATTTGGTAATCCTCAGTCTCTCTAGGAACTGCAGTGTCATCTTCAGGGGTTCCTTCCCCTTCAGGCTCAGTACTGGTGCTCTCCTGGTCATTACTCTGCATTCTCTCCTCTTCCTCATAGGCTGATTCTTTCCAGGAATTGCTGAGATACTGCTCACCATCAGTGTCACCACTGTCTTGACCATCATCATCATCATTACTGTCTTCCTTATCTTGTATTTTCACCACTGTGTCATGATCACTCTGATAATTCACTTGAATATTGTCTTTTCTCTCCTGACTTTGCTGTTTGCTATCCTGATATTCATTATGGGCTTTTTGAGAGAGGGAGATTTCTTCTTTAGAGGACTTCTCCTTCCTGTTCTCCCTCTCTTCTTCCTCTAGGTCAAATTTCTGGCTGTGTCTCTTGGTTTTCCGGGCTGGTTGGCTGGAATCTCTCAGGAGTTCACCTGATTTCATGCTGTTCTCACGTTGCTGTCTTTTGTGCCGGCCACCTTGACGTTTCTGATGCTCTTTGTACTTTTTGTCCCTGTAATCAGTGTCTTCACCCCATTCCTCATCCTCTTCTTCCATGCTTTCCTCTTCCTCACTTCCACTGTTTTTTTCAGACAGGCCCACAGCATTTTTGTTGTATTTCCAGCTGTTGTGCTGCTGATGGAGGCTGGCAGCACGGCCGGGGTGCTCTGGGTGGTTTGGGAGGCGCCGCTTTGCCGCGTTCCCGCGTTCCTCCTGCCTCCGGAGCTGCTCCTGCTCAGAGCTGGCCTGTCCTCTGCCGCTGCTCCCGGAGTCACTGTCCTGCTTTTCAGCAGCCAAGCCTGGTTTGTTGTGCAGTGCAAGGAAATCGATGCTTTTCAGGCTGTTTTTCACTTGATGCTCGCTCCCAGTTCTTCCTTGTTCCCTCATGGTCTGGGACTCATCCCTGTCCTCAGAGCCTGGTGCTGATACCTCTGGTTTTAAATTTCTGTGAGTGGGCAGCAAGTCAGCCTTGTCTACATACCCTGGGTTCTCTTCCTTTGAGGCTTCAGGATGAATATATTCACTCTTTAAAAAAAAAAAAATTAAATAACAGGTTAATAAATCTTGGGATTTATTCGAAGCTGATGCAGTGTTATTTTTGCCTTGTACTGCAAAGCATGGCACTGGCTTCATTTGTTTTCTTTGTATGTGCTCTTCTTAAACTAGCCCAGAGCATGAAATTCACAACTGATGTCCCTTCTCTTTCTCAGAAAATCTGTTTATCTGTCCCTTCTTTCATTGCTGGAGTTTCTGGAGAGATCTTTGCAGCTCTGTTTCAGAGACAGATGCATATGGGTGTCTTGTGAAATCTCAGAATGCTTAATTAGTATTTTAGTCATAACCACAGGCACTTGTAGGCTGCAGTAATTATCACTTACCTCAGAGAAGGGGGATGCAAAACACAACTTCCTACACAGATAAGGGAAAAAAAGGGACCTGGGAAAGGATGAGCAGGTGAAGAGAGGCCATTTTTCACAAGGTGTCATAGCAGTAATTCCTGAGGAGAGCCCTGCATTGATTTTATAGCCCATATATTCATCTACTTTGAGTCTGGTATCATACCTTCCTGGCTGAAGTCACCAGGAACTATTGTGTGTGGTGACAATTATAAGATCAACAAGAGATGTTTGAGTGCCTTTTTTTTTTTCCTTAATCTGTCAAGCCAATAGCAAAAGTAGTAACTTCAGTGGAAATGGTTCAAAAATGCTTGAGGAGAAAGCAGGCACTAAAATGACAGTCAGGTCTTGCTGAAGCAATTTCCTTTCTGCTGCTGTGTGTATTTCTGAACAACACCTATGGATGTGTTGCTTATTTCTTACAGCAATACAGCACCTGATGCTGATTTTTCTTGGGGTGAGTGGACCTAAAGTTTTTTAACATAAATCAATTTGCCAATCAGGAGGTATGTGCTAATGTCTTTTTATATTTAAGATGAATACTGTAAGTTACTTCCTATTGTTTAAAGAACAAGAAGAGTACCTTTCCTGGAGTTTTCTGCCTGTGAGTTCTGAGCTTGTGGTTTATAGGATGGGTCTAAAAAAGACAAATATATTAATATCTACACATACATAAAAATATTGTATAGGTCAATGAGATAACATAGAATATTCTCAGAATGGGAAATGAGGTGCCTGATAATAACAGCATGGTGAGGACTTACTGGAATAGCAAAAACTGGTCCTACAAGACAAATGAAGAGAGCTACAGCCTTCATGTTTTCCAGGTCTTGTAGAGGACAATAGTTAATGGTACAGGGGTAGGGCTTAGAGGTTTCCTTTCTGCAAGAAACATGAAAACAAAACAAGTTAGGATTTGGGTATAATGACCTAGAAATGACTGATGGAAGCAATGGAGTGGCTGCCATAACTTGTTAAGTCTAGAGACCCACAAAGTTGCTCTGCAGTGTCCTGTAAACTCAGATGTGAGACCAGCTTAACTAGAAGACACTTTAGTCTCAGTTCTTTGACAGAGATTAAGCTGTAAGCTGTGTTCACAAACGCCAGTGGATGTTACTGAGAGGCAGAGCTGTAATTGGACATTGGTTGAGTATTTAAATACTTACAAATACGTGTAAGTGTTTATCCACCCCTCTGAGACACCCCTTTGTGAAAAATGCCTCTTTTTTACTGAACTCTGAGGCAGTGCCTGCTTGTGGCATCTCTGTGGCTGAGGTGTCTCCTGGCTGCTCCCCTCTGTGCCTGGCAGGAAGAATTAAATGGTGAAATTCTGCTCAGCAGGTCTCCAAGCTCAGAAGTGCTGCCCAGGCTGCTTGAAGAATGGATGCAGTCCTGCTGCTGTGTTTTCTCAGAAATTGTCCCCAAAGTGTACACTTTTGGAAGATCCCTCTGTTAAACATCGTTTAATGTCATTATCTTTTCTGTTAATGAAGACCAAAAATACTCATTAGTGGGGCATATCTAGTATGCAATCCATTTTTCCTTGCAGTTAGTCTCCAAATTACCTCTTGACTAATTATCTATTATCTCTTTGGCATTCCCAGTCAGTTGTCTAGGATGTTTTCAGAGGGGAAGGCAGAATACAACAAAAGCCAATAATGAGCATATGCAAACTGCCTCTCTGGGCTGGATCTGGGCAGTCACTTCAGATCAAGGCAGGAGTTGTGAGACTGAGGGTTATGCAGGCAGCTTGTAGAAATGCAGGGCAATAATCCAATCTCATGGAAAGCCCAAAAAACTGCACCCTGTGCTTTCTGAAGGCCTGGCAAGAACTGAGCACAGAAGGATTTGAGTGTCAGGTAGGCTTGATTTCTGTTCTGTCTGTTGCTGGTGAGCAACACAGACTGAGCTTCTTTTTTAAAACTCTCATTTGTCATATTTGTTTAGGTAAACTAGTTTGAGAGTTATAAATTAAAAGTTCTCCGTGTTGTGTTTTATTTATAATTGCAATTTTCTGATTTGCCTTGTCTCTGTAAAAGTTGCCTCTACCACCTTTGCTCAAATAACCAAAAACTAGTTGGAATAAATCTGAGTTAAGGCAGGACAGGGCTTTTGTATTTTCTTTTCTTATTAACAGCAATCCCACTGCAGCCCATAGGAAGTATAAATCTCGAATTAACTATTTGGTCTTGAATAAGTATTAAATTAAAACTATTTCACTCATTCTGTTCCAATAAATAGCTGCTAATGAGAATTGATCCCTCTGATGCTGCCAGTTTTACAACTGCAAAAGTCCTTGATAGCTGAGTGCAAAAAGATCAAAACCAAACCAAAAGTACTTCAGGACAAGGTATAACAATTTTTAATAACCCATTCACATTAACTTAATGTAATTGTTTAATCTCTTATCTTTTCTTTCTACCATTTCATTTTCTACTTGTTTAGATCTGAGTTTTTCGAGGTTTTGTTTGTTTGTTTGTTTTTTAAACCAGAGCTTTCTGTAATTTAAGACCAGATTAAATCAAAATGAGCTTCTTGGATGTAATTTGAGGAGGATTAAAATGAGGCTTACTTATTAGGCAGAATTATTTTGATATTAGTTGGTGGGTTTTGTCCTCTCCCAGATCCTACATTTCTTTCATGTGCTCTCTGTTTGGTACCTGTTTTCACTGGGTCTACCAACACATTTTTGAAAGGTTCCTCCAAGACCAGCCAGCATTTCTTTCTCCTTCTTCTCCAATATGAGAAAAGAAGGTGAATCTGGTTTTTTTTGGCCTTGTCCACTGGACTAAAATTCCTAAACTGATATTTCAAAAGACTGTAGAAGTGTTGGGAAATTAGGTCACACTGTGGCTTTCTGCTGGAGCACTGCATGGTTCCAAAGGAGGTGTGTGCTTCTCGTGGCTCTTGTTGGCCATCATGCTTTACTCTTTTGCAGGATCACTGGAAAAATAATTATTCCAGTGGTAAGATAAAGGTTGTCTTCCTCAACACAGTAACGACACACTGTTTGCTCTTTAAAAAGTGCATTTCTTTCTATTCTAGACATAAACATCTGAAATGTGTTATCCTTAAAACAGATTACACTCTATGAAAGCTTCAGCCATCTTGCAGTAAGTGGAAAAAAATTACAGAAGGTTAGATATAAAGCATTCTAAAGTTTTAATTAAGAATAAAGAAGAAACAGTACCATAGCAGTAGAAGAGGTGCTCCTTCCTGGCCTGCCACTGATGTCCTGGGAATCCTTGAGCCTTGCAAAACGCTGCTGCTTTTCCTGAGATGTGTTTTGGTGTCTGGAACAGACCCTTGTGCTGCAATGCTCAGTGAAGGAAGGTCCTGGTGGAACGAGGAATCCTGGCCTTCCACGGGACGAGGTGGGGGCAGTGGGCTGCTGGAATTCTGGTGGATTAATTGGATCAGAAGGACAATTTAGTGCTGGCGGGCTCCAGGCCAGCGGAGCTCAGCGCTCTGTGGGAAGGACACACTCAGGGTTTGCAGGGAGGGCAGCCAAAGGGAGAGGCTGCAGGAGTTCTGCAGCATCAGCTGCTCCCAGAAGAGCTGAACTAAGGGCTCTGCTGGGGCAGCCACTCTGGCTGGGGAAAGTGGGGCACGGGGGATGCCTGTCCCTGCTGAGCTGCCCAGTATTGGAAAAGGCTGGGTGCTATCAGGGGTTCGATGAGAGATTTTTGGAGATAGGGATGTTTTTTGGACGTATGGTTTATTGTTTGTGGGGACAGCTAGCTTGATTAGCTCCGCCTGAAGTGTGGTTTAAGAGTGTGAATTTCTTGTTACAATTTCATTTATTCTCTTTTATGTTGAATATTTTGGTTAACATTAACTAACTGGTACAGGGTATAAAACCTACAAAATTTACATGTAGCTTATGAGAACTATTATATTAGCATACTAAAACCTTGGCAAACTCACTTCTTTTCCTTATCACCTGGCAGGGCCCAACCCCTTATCCCTTTGTCTGGGGAGCTGTATTGTTTAATTATCAGGGGCCTGGTCTTCAGATAACTTAATTACTGTTTTTCTGCTTCGCATTCTATAGCTCAAATTTTGCTTTTAGCTCTATTTCTTCTGCAGGTTTTACATTCTTAAAATCTTCTACTAATAAACCATCTCTGCAAGGCCTTCCTGCATCTTCCTTCCCAACATCCTAGTGCTGTTTCATTGTGCTGCTCATGGTGTGTGTAAGCCTGCAAAAAGGTAGAAACTCTAAATTAGGTGTGTAAAACCCAGTGTTGGTTGGAAGCTCTTGCATAACTCAGAGGAGTTTGCTGTTTGGAAGCTGCTGCCACAGCTGTGCTGCCTTTCTGCCACAGTGACAGAGCAGAGCCAGCTGCTGAGGAGTGGGGAAACCTCACTGCTCGTGGCTTCTGGTTCTGCAAGCATTCATGAGTTTGTTCTTTTTTTCTTTCTTTTTTTTAATCACCTCATTATTCCATAAAATGCTCCACCTGAGCTGGAATACTTTCTGTGAGGTTGTCCAGAAATAGTGGAGGGGATGCACCAATGTAAGAGCAGAGGCACTTCAGTGATAAAGGGCAGCAGATCCAGGCTCAAATTCCCCATTCTGTCAACATCCTCTCTTCCTGAGGAGGACACTTTGCACCCAAAAAGGTACATTGGGTGTTGATTAGACAAAATACAGTGAGAAATGTATAAAAATTGACCATGTTTAATGTGGCCAACTGTGAAGTTTATAGTTAATAAAAAAAAAGAGCCTGAAATCAGGCTGAGCCCTCACTCTGTAGACCAAGCAGAAAAAAACCCGTTTGACAAAAGCCCATGAGAACTTCTTTAAATCCTTTTCCCTTTTATCTCTGCTTCTCTGCCTGGAAACTAATTCATGCCTACTGGAGTTGAAATTCTGCTTGTCTGTCAGCCAGTCAGTGTCTGAAAGGAGTGGGCATATTTCAGAACTTCCCATTTGTTTTGTCTTTTGTTGTGCCTGCTGAAAAGATGATGGGTTTTATCTATTCAAAACCTTTTGTGCTGTGCTGTACCATCCAGATTAGCTTTACTGGGTTGTCAAAGTGGCTTTGCTGTGATTTTTCAGTGTTCCAGATTTGGATGGACTCTCAGCCAATAGAAGAAAACTGTTCAGGTGGCAACCCAGAAATTAGGACAAGTACAGCAATGTTAATTTATGGTAGCTAAATATTAACACTTTTTGTCATAAGATTTTCTGATAATGGTTATTAATGTTGTTTTGAAGTTCTTAATTCACAAAAAAAAAAAGTGCCAGACTGTGAAGAACTGTGCAGAAACTTAAAGCGGAAATTTGTAGGAGTTTGAAGGTTATTATTGGAAAACTGTGTGTGATTTGTAGGCTTTGCCTGTTTCTGTGTTTAAACAGCTTTCTTGGGACTTACAGAACATTGGGGAGGAAACATTTTGGTTTTGAGGATATGGAGGGATTACACATTGCACTGTGTTCTCTGGCAGAAAAGATCTGTGGGTCTAACTGAGTGTGGGGGAGATGGAGTTAGGCTGAAAAGACATTTTTTAAAATTGGAGCTGGCTGCACTTCTGCATGCTCAGCCCTGCCAGAGGGTTCATATCTCTGCCCACAAGAGAGTGGTGTTGAGCCATCAGCTTCCAGACCATGTACCAGGGTTCACCTTCCAGCTTTTTAAAATGAAAAGTAAATTTTAACGTCAGTGCTCATTCTGGTTTACAAATAAAGTCTGGCTGTTCCATCAAATATGCTTTACCCCAGAGTGAAAAGGTGTTAGCAAGTTGGAACTCAGGTGTTTTAGTGTAGATAAAGAAGCTGTGGATGTATACTGGCTATTACACCAACAATCTGTGTCTGTGTGTTTTCTCTTTTTACTAGAGAGGAAAAAAAACCAGCAAAATGAACCACAAAACAACAGACAGACATGAAGCAGTTTGAGTCTGGTGGCAGTCAGTGCTGTGTGTGTGCTGTGGAGTTTTAGGTGGTGAAGATTCCAGTCTGCCAGGGGTGTTGGAGGGCTGGAAGCACATCCCTGATTCCCTCTTAGCCATCAATTCAGTGATCAGGAAATTCAGGGAAATCTTGGTGTAACTTCCTTAACAAAAGGTGCATCTGAAGCCTTTCATGAGCCGATGAAATGGCCTTAATTTAGATAACTGTATAAATTATTTAGATTCTCAAAAGATCACAGCCTGTAGCAGCTCCCATTGGAAATGTTGGCAAGTTCTGCCTGTCCTTTCCTACTGGAAATAATTGAGAGGGTTCATGTGGACCACAGAGGCATTTTGTAGGGAGATTGGTTTTCTTGAAAAAGGTAGAGAAATTGTTTGGAGACAATTTTAGGGACAGGAGGGAGCTGGTGCCTCTGACCAGCTCTGTTCAGCTGTGCCACACCAAAGGAATGCTGGAGATGGGGGGGCTTTCTGTGCCTTATTTTTGGGGAGGCAGGAGAATATCAGTTGTGGCTCTTTAGGTATCTTATAATAGAGATTCTGATCAGGAAATTTGCCCAAGTATTTTTGCATGCATTTCTTTCTAAATTAACTTACCTACCAAAAATAAATCACTGATGATTATAGTAAATATAATATACAGATGTGTACATAGACAAAGATAAGTTATAACCTCTGGACTAAGTAATATTAGTACATTACTCCTTTCTTCTTTCCTCAAATGAAAGAAAGCCTGACTTCCTTCTGGAGGTTCCTTGTGCTGAGTTTGGACAGAAGATTTTATACTCTAAAAAACGAAATTTTGGCACGGCTTTTTTATCTCTAAAGGCTGCCCTTCTCTAGGGTCTCTTTTGACTCCAAAGGCAATGCTCAGAGTCCTTTCAAGATTAGCAAGCATCTCTGGAGCATAATAATAAATGTATATGAGCATAATAATAAATGTATATGAGCATAATAATAAATGCATGTGAGCTGCTGATGAGTATATTGAAACTGAGTTACCTCCCAAGAGTTTTTTAGTGAAAAATCTCACAAAGTGTGGCTTATCATTAACAACTTTAAAAAAATCACAGAGACACCAAGTTAAAGGTCTTCCTAAATGTTCTTTTTGTGGCCTGTTACTTGGTCAGTTCTACATCTAAAACCAGGCTCTCTTGAGTACAGACTATGTGGCTGCAATTTCTCTTTTGCTCTAATCCAGGAGCCCTCTTCCACCAGTGTTTTATTCCTTTGTCTGTGATGCCCTGGGGTGTTAGAGACTCTCATCCTCTCTCCTGAGAGCTGCTGCCCTGGGCTGTGTCATGCTTGACCACAGTGCCTGCATAGGTTGAAATTAAATGTTTAAAAAGGAGGGAGAGAAATAAACATCTCACCCAGCCGGGGAACATTTGAGTCCCGTTGGGGAGGAGCTATTTTAAAGCTCAGACTGAAAGAGGGTTATTTTTTGCCCTTCAGCCAGACAGACTCAGCTAATGGTCTATATTGTTCAAACCATTTTCTTGACCAAATTCTTAAAAAGAGGAACGAAAACGAGCAGGAGGAGTCCTTAAGCCAACAAGAGGTAGCCACAGCTCAAACCTGAAAAGATCTCAGCTGTACCCCTCTGTTTTTGGGGCCACAGAGATGTGCTTTATTTTTATTGTTGAAGTGTGCACTTGCTTTAATAACAAGCCAAAGAGATGAAGTTCAGAGTGGGGATTTTAAGGGCAATTCTGCTGCAAACACCTTGTGCAAGCTGTGCAATCTCCACGTGTGTCTCAAGAGCAGATTCTTATTTCACTTTATCATTTCAGGCACACAGGAGGCTTTTGGGGAAGTGCAAGGCAGCAGGGACTGCTCATTGTGGCTCATCTTGTTTCTGATGTTCTGCTGAGCACTTGCCTTAAAACTGCCTGTGTAGATGGGTTTAAATCTTAGGGTAGGGGAAAAACAAGTTTTATATTATGCATGGGTGCCATTTAATTTGATTTCCAATCTGCTCTGCAGCTGTTTGGAGCACCATGAAGAAAATATAAGTGGGGAAAAAAGCCAAGCCTCTCTTACCCTGCTTCCAAGGCAGCATTTCAGGGAGCTTCCCTTGCCCCTGGAAGCTTGGGGAAAGCAGCTCTCAGGGCATTTTGGCTTGGCTGAGGGTAGCTAGATATTTGATTTTCAAGCACAGGAGAGTTTTGGTGCTGTGTCCCCAGTTTCTGGGTGACTGCTCCCCTCTTCCCGCAGGTTTTTCCCTTGCTGCATGCATCCTCAACTCCGTGCAAGTGCCTGTTCCCCAAATAGAAATAAATAGTGAGGAGAGGGTGTTCTTGGTGCCAGCACAGAGGTCAGGCTCTATCAAACCTGCCATCTGCGTGTGTGATGTCTGGGAGCACAAAGCCGGGAGTGGGTGGGTGGGTGTAATGTCTGTAAGGTCTGTTTAAAAATACCACTTGTGAATGACCTGATGAGAGCACTTTTAGAAGGCGATCCACGCCCAGCACGTTTCAGTTTGCTGATGGGAAAGGTGTTCGGAGAGGTGTTTATTTCAAAACAGAATTTACTAAACAAGAAGGGAACGGGAGGCTGAGGGGAGGTAAATATTCCTGGTGGAGTGGCTGGTGGCTTTCACTGCAGTCCCAAAGTTTGTTTGGGGTCACTCAGGGCATGGATTTGTACTGGGGAGAGGGGAGATGTAGTTGAGCTGGTTTAAAGTTGTGTCTGATCCTCAGTGAACTCCTTGGATTTTTATCGGGATCCATCTCACCTCTTTTGTAGGGGTTCCAAATTACTTTTTGAGTAAAGACTTCCTGGATGATTCCAGATGGTCATGTCTGGTTATGCTCTGGTATTCAAGATGTGCCTCACATAGTAAAACTTCAATTTCTATTTATTGAATTTTCTTGTTCTTTGCTGTTATTTAAAGAACTTCGTTTATTTCTTTGCTATTGCAGAAACTCCTGGTAAATTACCCAGTGCAGTTATAAAAGTGTTCCCATTATCTTTTGCTTAAATTAAGTGATAATAAAACAGTAAAGCATTCTTTTGATAGGCCTTTTTTGGGAGGTATTTTTCATTAAAACGGTTTTTGACTTTATTCTTTTAATCAAAGACTGGTCTTCATTTCCAAGCACCCTTTTCTAGTGCTGTAGCAACAGCTTCCTGTCTGTATGAGTTATGCTAATTTCAGTGCTGAAAAATCCAAAAATAGCTGAGGAGAGAGGAATCAAATTATAGTTTTGCCATGGGATGAGGTAGTGGGAAGGAAAAGGATGCTGTACCTTCTCCCTGTGTGGGCAGGGGTGCCTGTCTCCCTGTGCTCTGAAGGAAGCAAGACCCAAACTGGGAGCAAGCAAAGCACAAGTGTGGAAGTACAACTTTGCAGAAATTCATCTCCTGAAGCCCACAGCCAGTAAAGAACAGCCTGTCAGCAGCACCCCACATTGTGCAGAGCAAGATCTCCATGGCCACCACTTCAGGATCTAATCATTACAGAAAAGGAAAGAAGGAATAATAGTTTGGAATATTTCCACATGTGAAATTCTCGATAATACTGTATATTTTATAGTTTCTTTGCTATCCCCTAAAGGCAGAAGCTTCAGCCCAAGTGCTGTGCATCACTCAGGGGTGTGCAGAGCCCAGCCCATGCTCAGCTCCTGCTCCCACGTGTCAGCCCCTCTGTGCTGCATCCCACAGCTTCACCGTGGAACATTTCCCTGTGCTGCACTTCTGTGATGGATCCACAACCACCAGCCCCTGCTGGGCTGTGGGGCTGTCCTGGAACAGCACAGCAGGGGCTGGCTTTGCTCATGGGAAATGGCTTTTCTGGGAAAAATCACCACCTGAGTGGGGTTTGGTGATGCCTCTTGGAGAGCACTGTTTGCGTTAATGCTCATCCAGCTCACACTGGCTTTATTTTGGGTTTTGGTTTCATTGCAGGGAGGAAAAACCGGGGAAGTGAATCAGGCTGAAACCTCCCTTTATTCCATTTATTTTTCAGTTGGAGGGAATGGAAAGATTTGAGCTTACCTGCTGGAGCACATTAGTCATATGAAGAGATGATGGCTGTGGGCACGGGTGAGATTTGAACGTGGGCTGGGTAGTGAGGAGCTTAAGCCCACAGTGCTGAGAGGATTATGGGTGAGATAAATCAGCTTTTGTGTGATTTATCCAGTGATTCTGGCCTGATTCCTTCAGTAAGGAGTGCCAAGGCCCTGCTGAAGGTAAAGGATGCCCTGGCACATGGCTGGGGTGATGCTTCCAGGGATCCTCCTGCTCCCTGTGGTTGGGCAGGCGAAGGAAGTCCTTTCATGGCTTTGCATTCCCATTTGGGCTGGCTCTGGAGAGGAGCCTGGCAGAAGACAGAGGTGGTGATGCCACTTCCTCCTAGAAAGCCACAGAGTGCACCATGTAATTACATCTGGGCAGAGCAGGGCTGCTCCCTCAGCACGGTTACAGACGTGACTGGGGCAGGCAGTGCCGGAATTTGCAGACATGTCAGGAGTCAGAAATACTAGAAACCCTCAGGAAAGGTTTTGTCAATAACTGAAGCCCTGAAGTAACTAAAAAAAAAGCTGGAGGGGAGCTTTGTGTTCCTGGTGCTGTGGGACTGTGCAGGTAGGGAACAGGCAGCACCTTGCTCTCGTTTGTTTGCATCAGTCTTCCCTGTTTGCACGTCAAACATATTTTCACATCTTTTTGTTAGTGACTGGTTGTGCAAAATCAAATTCTGTGCACAAGGGTCAATGCTTATCCAGTATCCATTTCTTACAAGCTTTTTTAAAAAGATTCCTGCTTCTTATCTCCTGTGCAATACTCTTTTGTGCATTCAGCATTCAGGAAAAAAAACACCAGCAACAAGAGGGAATAGCAGGAATAGTGAGGAGGAACTAGACTGAGTCAAAAGGTACTGCCTGGCATGTGAAATCACACATATGCAACTGCTTTGAGGTGCACCATTGAATTCTGCCGGGAGTTTAACAGAGTGTGAATATGCTTGTCCAGCAGAGCAAGGCTGTTGTGTAAGAATTCATCTGTCATTTACAGCTGCTCATTTAAGGTGATTGGTATCCAATCACAAAGAACAACTGGGGGGCGTGGAGGGGTTAGGAAGTTTTATTTTTCAATAGATCAAACGAAGAAGAGTGTTAAAGTCATCATGGAAGAGTGAAGGCTGGATCCGGCCTTTATGAGTGGTGTCTGAATTGGGTGAATTGATTACAGTGGGAATAAGTTGAAGATCTCATAAATTTAGGTCTTAAAAGCAGTCAGCTTGAATTCCTACTGCAGTCCCTGTGAAAGTGGAGCAGAAATGCAGATCCCTGCCTCAGGATCAAGGGTGGCTGCTGTCAGGTGATGTTCCTGAGCTGTATTTTAGGGTGCTGGCAGTCAGCTGTGCACAGCTTCCCTGGGAAGTGCACTCCAGCGTTTTGGCTGCTGGCTGAGTGCTTATACAGGTTTGTCACCAACAATCCCACGTGTTGTTTTCAGGAAAACAACTTCCAGTAAGCAATGCTGGATTTTTCTTTGTTGCTTTGATTTTCAGAACGTGTCACCAGAAAGTGTGGGGGAAAGGGATTTGGATTTGGGTCTGACCATAAGGCAGGAGCTGGTGCTGAGAGTTTGGTTGAGTGCTGAGGACACTTGGGTCCTGCTCTTGTCCTAGTCTTCCCTGCCCCCATTCATTCACTGATCCTTTTCCTTTTGATGCTGCTGTCAAAACCCTTAGGTATACTCAGGACAGAAGTCCACAGCAGCATTAATATTATTAAAATACCCTGGACTGGGAAACAAAAGAGGAAACAGTGTTTTTTTGAACAATATTTATTCCTGCTATTTTTGATGCTGAGCTGTCTGGATCAGTGGAGGAGAGCAGCTGTTATGTTCTCCCCCACCAGCTGGCTGGCTGTACTGCCAGCTTCTCTTTTGGCTCTGGTGTCTCTCATCCCTCCTGCTGCCTGCACTCATTTCTTCCCTCTGTTCTCATGAGCACCACGCAGTCCAGGCTGTCAAAGAGAGAAGTGATATTCCTGCACCTTCTCACCAGCCCTGCCAGTCTTCTCATTTCTGCCTTGGCCACATCCTCCTGGTAGTCTGAGGGTGCCAATTTTAGCCTGGCCAGGTTTCCCCTCTCTTCCTTCCAGGGACTGAGCATCTTGGTAGGGTAGGACTTGGGAAAATGCCCGTGGCATTTAAAACACCCAGCAGATAGCTGCTGCTCCCACCCTCAATCCATTTCTCGCCTCTGATGTAACAACAATAATCTTTAATATTATTTTTTCTTTATAAGGTTAAGTGTAAGGTTGCAATAGGCTGGGGTTTCCTTTCCTTGAAAAACTCAGGCAGATCTGCTTGGGCAATCTGGCTAATGCTGTTGGATAATCTGTGGGAGGGATTTGGGGCACAGACCTCGTTGATGGAGCCAAGGCTATTGGAAATTACAGGGATGTGGGTCAGGCTGGGGTGCTGTCAGTGAGCACTGCTGGCTGTGCTGGTGCTGTGGGTGTTTCAAAGGAGGGAATGACCTTGGGGTGGTGGCTGGTGGGGCAATGGGTGACCTGTGTTATAACAGAGCTGGGCATGCAGAGCTTGGTGTTTACCTCCCTCTTGCATCACAGCACCTGGACATGAGGCAGCACCAGATCTTTGGAGGCTGAGTTAAATGCAGGTTTAACATTACAAAAAAAAAAAAAAAAAAAAGAAAAAATTTACAAAACGTGGTAATTTGTTGGAGGTGCCTAAAAAAGGTTGGCAGCATGAACTCATATCTGCCTGGGGACAGGGGTATAATTTTGACACGGGTCAAAAGGAAAATACATCCCACAGTATCTGTGGCAGGGGTCAGGTGGGGAAGAAGAGGGAAAACATCTGCTGAAGGTATGGGCACGAGAGTGAGCAGCTTGATGGTGACCATCTGGAGGCCAAGGGGCTGTCAGGAAAGCAGTGGGGCCATGGTGGCACTGGGGCCTCCCTGCATGGGGGGCAGGAGGAAGGAGGAAAATGATGATCATCACATTTGGCACCTTGCAGTCCTCACAGGACAGACACACGTGGACTGTGGGCTGGTAATGGGGTGGGGAAACAGCAGGAGATTGGGAGGATAAAATTACACCCAGCAGCACACTGACATGTCCCACAAGATGTTTCACAAGATGCTCTGTCCAGCACGAGCCGTGCCATCTGGATGCTGTTTTCTACAGCCTGAGTAAATTCACATAACCTGCAGTTTACAGAGCCCTAGCTCAATCCTGACCCTGCTCAAGTTTCCCTCAGTCATTTATTTCACACTGCCAGCATCTCCTGGCAAAGCTGCAGCTCTGTCCATGCCCCCACGGCCTGAGTTTTCCAGAGAAGATGTTTCATCCTCTCCCTGTCCAGCAGTTGGAAGGAGCACTGGAATGCTACACTGTGCAGAGTGTAGGATAATCCCTATACACCTCCAATTAGTATTTCCCTTCTTCCTGGCACAAGTGCCTGTGTGGGCATGAAAATAAGACAAGTATTCTCTTTCTAGGGTGGTTTTGTGCTCCTGCCCCAAGGCACAGGGCAAGGCTGAGCCCTGGCAGGGTCCCTGTGGGTTTCAGCACCCTGGCCCACGGCACAGGGCAGACTCTGCTCCCAGGGGTTAGGAGGATGCCACCCCTGGGACGGGGCCGGTGCTCGGCGTGGGTGATGCCGCCGTTGTTTGCGTGAGCCGTGGCGGGAAGTGTGTGAACGGGGCAAATTTAGCAGTCCAAACACAGGGCCAGCACAGTCCGTCATTAACTGCCAGCCCATCTCGTCATGCTGCAACCACAAGGAGCTTTTTTGGGGCCAGCATCCCGGCGGGGGCCACAGGAAGTGTGGGAGGCCAGTTCCCGGTGACACTGCCCGCCGGTGCCATTGGCTGCCCCGGGCTGGGGCTGGCACTGGCCAGAGGTTAAATGCCTGCCTGGCCACCCTGGCACACACAGCCTGGGGCATTCCAACACGGACAGACAGCTCATCTCATCTCCAGCACCACAGGAGACGCAGGGTCACATCACACCTCGAGGTAAAGGGCTCGGTCCGGCATTGCCTGGAGGGAAAATGGCAATGTTTGGGAACAGGGCTTGAAGATTTCCTCACAAGTTTTGGTTGAAAGCAGGAGGTTCATCAACTGGGATGTAGGTGTTGGTTTGTCAGGGAAGAAATCAGAAGTGTGCTGGTTCCAGCATGTTCTGGGTGCAGGGTGATGTTCAGTGTGGTTAGTGGATCCCATAGGGATGGGGTGCTGGGCTGCTTAAAGAAAATGCTCAGAAAATGAGAGCAGAGCTGGAGGAAAGCCCCCACTGCTCTACCTGCCAGCCAGGCAGCAGTGCTGCTGGGGTGCCCACTCAGAGGGCTCTGCAGATGCAGCTCTCTGTGGTGTTATCTCTTGGGATGCTCCACTTTGGAATGGTGGGAGATTGGATGTGGCTGTGGGCACCACTCCAGGTGGGAGGCGCAGCTCTAAAGCCCGTAGTCTCACAGTGCTGCCCATCTGAGGTGCAAGCTCCTGTCACAACCTCTGAGCTCAGCTGGATGGTGACACTACCAGGGGAACAGGAAATCAGGAGAGCTTTCCTGCTCTTTAATGATGCTCAGACAAAAAAATCTGCCATTACATAGCTTGGTGTTTCAAATCCCAAACTAAAGGGAGGTTTCTGCACAGAAGGTGCCAGGAGGTGGCACAAGGACAAATCCCTGGCTTGTTTGATGACATGCCAGGCTGAGCACTGTGATTTGGGAGGGCTTTGTGGGGCCAAGTTCCAGCCAGAGGCACGTGCAAAGGCTTTGCTCTAGCCTGAAAATATTTAATTCCTTGTTGCAGCCACAGGGACCACGACTGACATGAGGGCTGCGTTCCTGGTGCTGCTCCTCTGGCCTGTGGCCTGTGCTTACCCTGTAAGTACCCCCTGGACTGACTCCCACCACAAACCCCTTGGTTTTGCCCAGCCAAGGCACACTGATCACTGACCAAATGTCTCTGGATGTGTTTAGGTGCCTGGCCATGAATCCACCCACCCCAGCACCCTGCAGGAGGTAAGCCATAGGTGCCCCTGTCCCACAGGCAGCAGCCCCTCAGGGAGAAGTCTAGGATGGGGAGCCAGCCCTGGGCAGGCATCCTTGGACCAGGAACCTGGGAGGGATCTGCTGCTTCTGTGGGTCTTTGAGCTTTGTCTGCTCAGCCTTTTCAAACTGGGTTGGTTTCACCCTGTTTTGCCTTGCCTCCCTGAGAAAGCTCCCAGTTCACCTGACACCTTTGCTGTGCTGGCCCTGAAAAAGGAGGCAACTAGCCCAGCTCGGGCTTTTCTGGGCTGCCCTTTGTTGGTGGCTACCATTTTATTTTGTATCTTCAGAAATAACCAAAGGGCTGAGGTGCAAGAAATAGAAAAGACTTGAGCTCTTGCATGGCTGGGGAGTGAGGCCCTGCAGCAGCAGCAGCAGCAGTAAAAGTGCTGTGCTTGGTGTTTAATGAACCAAAAGCACCGTGTCACGTTTTGCCTCCAGGATACCGCAAATGAAGATTACATCGGCAAGCTGGGCAACCACCTAGAGGGTGGAGATGGCAGACACCCACCTGCCAGCCCAGAGACAGGGGAAAATGCCCTTGCCAGGGACCTGACAGGTGGGAACGCCGTGGATGAGGAGCGGGGTGAGCTCAGTGGCCAAGATCTGGAAGGCCGAGCGGGGCAGGCTCAGCACATGAACCAGGTGGACACGGGCACCCACAACGGGAACGACCTTGGTTTCCTGGTGAGTGAGTGAGTGGAGAGGAGTGTTTTGTTCTGCCAGGAAAGCTCCCTTGGCCCCAAAGCTGGCACCGGTCAAGGCTGTGCTTGGCTTTGCACTCATCTGTTTGTCACCTCCGCAGGAGGCGGATGCGCGCGACACCGATGACGGCGACAACGGCGACCGCTACGGCACCGGGGCCAACGGGTTTGCGTCGCACGGCGCGTTCCTGGACGAGGAGGACGACAGCGGGGACGACACCTTCGATGCCAACGGGGAAGAGGAGCGGGGAGAAGGCCCCACCTACGTGGCTGGTGCTGATGGGGCCGGGGAACACGAGCAGGACGCCGGGGATGGCGGGGCTGGCGTGGGGCACGGCGACAGCAGCAGCAGCAGCAGCAGCGAGAGCACCGGGGCAGATCACCGGCGCTACAGGAGCTACGGCTTCGGGCACGGAGGGGCCAGCAGCAGCAGCCAGGAGGAGGAGAGCTACGAGTTCCAGGATGAAGCCATGCAGGGGGATGACCCCTCTGTCTTCGAGGGCCCGGGCAGCAGCTACAGGATGCGCCACGCTGGCCCCCGTGCCCTGGGGAACGGCTGGGAGAGTGCCCAGGGGGCTGGCTCCCACCGCTGGGAGGAGGGTGACAGCAGGTCCCCCGAGGTGGAGGATGGTGACTCTGGTGAAGACAGCCCATCTGTGGAGAACAGTCAGTCAGAGGAGCCTGTTGACAGCCAGTCAGAGGAAAAAAGCTCCAGCCACTCCAGGGAGGATGGGAATGGGGATGGGGATGGGGATGACAGCTCCTCCAGGGAAGATGAGGACAGCGAGTCCAGGGAGAGCACTGCTGAGCAGTCAGATGAAGAGCCAGGGGAGACCCCAGAAGTGGTAAGAACCTTGAATGAGCACAGCAACAGCCAGACCTGGGAAGGGCAGGAGGACTGGGATTCTGCTGAGGACAGGAGTGTGCTGTCCACACCTGACAGTGAGTCCAGGGAAGAAGAGGGTGAACTGAGCAAGTCCAAGGAAGATGATGATGACCAGAGCCCATCCACAGAGGCCACTGTGGAGGAGTCAGAGGAGGATGAGAATGACTCTGAGCCGAGCACATCAGAGAGCCCAGAGTCCCCAGAGGACGACAGCAGCCCAGAGGACAACACAGGTGAGGACAGCAGGTCCACAGAGAGCGACAACAGCGAGTCCCAGGAGGATGAGGACGACGTGGAGAGCCAGTCCCAGGAGGATGCCACCCGGGAGTCCAGCAGCCACGGGGACGACAGCTCCCAGCAGAGCCTGGAGAGCAGGGGCCGCCAGCAGCGCCTGGCCGCCCTCCGCCACCGACCCGCCGCTGACTACGATGACAATGACTGCCAGGACGGCTACTGAGCTGTGCCCCACGGCCTCGGCGGCCTGGGGTGGGGGAGGAGGGGTTAATTTATTTGCCAGATAGACTGGTTGTGTCTTCTCAAGAAGATGCTGTGGTTAAAACAGAGTCAGGTACGCCAGGGCAAGGCCTGGGCACGCTGCGCAGGGAGGGAAGGGGTTGGCAGGCACGGGGAAAACAGCAAAGCACAGCAAGGAAAGGCATTTTCTGTATCAAACTGGGCAGCAGCTGAGAGCTGTGAGTGCCAGCAGGGCGATGCTGCCCACTTGCCCCAGGGGCACAGTGGTGGCTTGGCACTCCCGGCATGCTGGGCACCAAGGTCCCTGTGCTCACCCCTTGTGTTTACCTACCTGCCCTAAACACTGCCCAGACTCCAGCTGGAGCTTTCCATTAGCTCCATGTCCAGCACATAAAAAGGCAAAGCTACAGCTGGTGTGCACACGTGGTGCATGAGTGCAGCAGGGTGTGAAGTACCACTTCAGGATGGGATGTATGTAATATTTTTATTATTTTGTAAGAAATGTACAGAAAACATTATACTGTATCCTTTTTGCACTTGTATTTCAAAGCTGAAATGTACCCTGTCGATTTCTTTAATCACCATTAAAACCACCAAACTCCACTGTAGTGTGGTTTGAAGTGTTGCTGGCTTTTTTCTCCTGGGTGTGTCAGGGTCTGCAATTTGGGGCTGGACCAGAAGGAGCAGGAAGAAAAGGGCAAGATATTTGTGTTGGGGCCACAGCATGCCAGGAGTGGGGGGAAAGCAAAAGCTGAGGGTGTTCCCACCCCCTCTATTTCCAGGTGTCCCAAAGGCCACCCCTGCCCCTCGGTGAACCTGCAGTGGGATGGAAAATCTGCCTGATTACCCCAGTGAGCTGGGCTGAGGCTTTGCTGTATTAGGGCCATCACCTCCTGCAGTGTGAGGAAGGGTTGTGCTGCTCTTCCTGAGGTGCTGGAAAGATGTCCCAAGCATGAGGACCCTTCTGGGCCACGGGCTCTGTGTGCCCATGGTGGCCCGTGGCTCCAGGTGAGGAGGGAAAAGATGTTACCATGAGTAAAGCCTGTTTTAGTCTATGTGACATTTGGTTGGTTTTTTCTCCCCACCAGCAAGTAAACAACAGGTTATTTAAAATAACATTATTTTAAATCCCACCCAGGCCCTTCTTCCTTGTTCATGTGAGCAAGACAAGCAGTACAATGTGGGTTTCCATGCTGGCAGGTGAAGCTTGGGCTGTTGTGTCACTGTGCAGTTTTACACCATGGAGTTGTGGCTCTGCAGGGGACAGTCCCCAAGGGGTCAGGGTGAGTGGGTACATTCCCTTCAGCTCTCCAGTCTCAGGGGTGTCACTGCTGAGCATTGCAGTACGAAATTCAAGAACCAGTAAAAAAATGAAATACTTTTCTGTTGCTTATAGCACAACCATACTTGATTTCCACCTGTTTCCACCACCGCAAATGAACACTGGGAGTTGAACAGCTCCTGGTTTTGATGGAAATTATGTCTTAATTTTTACCCTGTGTAACCTTTATTTGCTTCTGTATGAGATCAGCTCTGAAACTTGTGGCTGCCTTGGGAATGAGCCTTTTTCCTGACCCTTCATCCCACTAGTCCCCACTTCCTGTCAATACCTCAGCTGTGACCTGACCCTTATTTTTTGGACCCCTTGCATCAGTTGTGTGAATAGTTGGGGATGCTGTGACGGCAGTGATGCCTGTCAGGGTCACAAGCACCAAAATTCTGGAGTGCAGCCCCACCACTGGGCTGAAAGACAGCAAGGGCGGGTTAGTGCAGCCAGAAGGGCTGGGTCACATCCTTGACACTGTGGTTAAAGCTGTAGGGATGAGGTGTTTGGTGCAGCCAGAAGGGCCGGGTCACATCCCTGTGGCTGTGGTTAAAGCTGCAGGGATGAGGTGTTTGGTGCAGCCAGAAGGGCCGGGTCACATCC
>VWZP01007093.1:45684-90712 GCA_013396995.1 Dicaeum eximium
CTGTGGTTAAAGCTGTAGGGATGAGGTGTTCGCTGCTGCGGGGCAGGCAGGGCTGTGTCACATCCCTGTGGCTGTGGTTAAAGCTGTAGGGATGAGGTGTTCGCTGCTGCGGGGCAGGCAGGGCTGCGAGCCCTCGGTGACCAGCGAGCGGTGCTGCTGCCCCGGCAGCGGCCACGTCCCTGTGGCAGGGCTGGGTCACCTTCCTGGGGCCATCGGAGGTGATGTTTGCCTGCTGGGGGTGGGGATGGAGCGGTTTTTTCCGGATCCCTCCAGGAAGAGAAATGCAGCTCTGCAGTGAGCCCAGCCTGCGAGAGGGGCGGTCGAGACCTCTCCGGGGAGGGTGAAACCGGTTCTTGCAAATTTGTGCGTGACCCCGAGTCCATCCTCATCCTTGTGGGATGGTGCTGGGTGCACACAGCTGGGCAGGGCACTGCGTGTCCCTGTCTGTAGATATGTGGATGGATGGGGATGGGACAAACGGAGACCAGAGATCTCTGTAAGTCCAGGCTGGTCTCAGAGCAGTTTATTGCTCAGGGTGTGGGGATAGGGGCCCTGCTGAGAGCTGCCAGCCACAGCTCAGAGCAGGACTGAGAGAGTAAAGCAAGAGAGTGTAACAGTAAGAGAGGTAAAAGTAAGAGCAAGCCAAGTAAGAGAGCGAAGTTCCCATTACAAAGCATTAAATCTTCTTCTATACTGAATATTCTAATTTACACTAACCAATCTAGTACAAGATACAAATCCTATAGCATTTACATACAGCCTATAAGAATCACTACATTACCATACTGTGTTACATTTTAAACCCTAAAAATCACTCTTTGGACCCCTCCTACCAAGCAGGTAGGGTCTGCTCTGACCCTTGGACTCTTGGTAAGGAGGGGAGCATTGTCTCATCAAGAGGGGATTGCCTTCAGCTGGCCATCCTATTGTTTTCCAGTTGTTCAGTACTTTGCCTTCAATTCTATTTCACTTCTATGTTTCATATTCTCAAAGCCTAAACAGCCACAATTATAAGGCTTTCCTATTTCATCTTCTCCAACACCTGTCCTCCTCATTTCATCCATGGAGAGAAAACCTGGCTTGCTCTGGGTTTAGTGTGAGCAGGATGTGTGAGTGCCTCACAAACAGGGCCGGGGGTACCCTGGCTGCTCCTGGGTCCCCTTCACGTGTCCTCCTGGGGCTGAGCCACCCCTGCACTCGTGTCCTGCCCCAAACTCACCTCCTGCTGCCTGGCTGCTCCCCAAAGCCAGGGAGCCACTGCCAGAGCTGGCTGCTGCCTGCCGGTCCTGCCAGGACAGCTTCCCACAGCTCCATCCCTCCCGGGCACTGCCTTCCCTGGGAAAACCTCCTGCCTCGTCACAGGGACGTGCCCAGAGCCTGGCAAGGACATCTGCAAGGTTTTGGGGCACGCTGGTGGCTTTGGAGTATCCCTATCAAATGCTGTTCATCAGGGCCACCCTGCTTGATGGTGGGCAGGACTTCACAGGGTGAGGTTTGGATGGACAGAGGCAGTGTGACCAAAAGATGGTCTCTTGGAGGATTTGAAGGCATTTTTAGGAGTTTATGTACTTTGTTTTCGTGCCATTTGTCTGTGCACTGTGAGCACTGGAGGGGGAAGCTCCTGCTCTGCTGTTAGGCTGGCAGGACAAGCAGCTGGCAAGGTTCTGCACAGGCTCTGCCATCACTGGAGGGGTTCCTGCCCCCAGTTTCAGGATCATTATGTGATGAAGTTGTCAGAGTCAGTTTTCCCGATGGGTTAGGCAGGGATAAAAAATGTGCACGTCAGTGTATGCTTTTATTATCCACCCACATGACATTCTTTGTGCATCCAGAGCTGAATGCAGCAATTTACCCAGAAATCAGCACTGGGGTTTAAAGCAGGTATTTTTGGATCCATTTGGGTTCTTGAAAACATGAGTTTGCATCATCTTAAAAGAAAGGTTTCTTGTGTTGGGGTTTTTTTTTGTCCTTTCCAAGAAGAAAAAATTCTATTTTTAATAAGTAGCTGGTGTGGCTGAAGTGGTGGGAAGCAGCAGTGCTGAGCCTGGCTGTGGCAGCTGAACTTGGGGCAGCCACAGCACACAAGCTGAACTTATTCAACCCCGATATTTTCTTGGATTTGGTGGGAGAAACAAAGAGACCCCTGCACTTGCAGACCACCTCTCCATCCAGCAGTGGCTTTTTTGACAGTGCAGACAAATTTCCTGGGCTTCCCATGGTGATCTGAGTTCCACAGCTGACTGCAGGGCTTTTCCTTGGTCTGTGTTTGTCTTTAGCCAAGTGGGAATATCTGTGGAAGAAACAATGACAGAATCACAGAATGGTCTGGGTTGGAAGGGACCTTAAACACCACCTCAATCCAACCCCCCTGCCATGGGCAGGGACACTAGACCAGGTTGCTCAGAGCCCCATCCAACCTGGCCTTGAACACTTCCAGGGATGGGGCACCTGCTGCTTCTCTGGGCACCCTGTGCCAGTGCCTCACCACCCTCACAGCAGAGAATTTCTCCTAGTATTGAATCTAAACCTTCTCCCTCTCAGTTTGAGAGAGTTTGTTTCCCCTTTGTCTTGTCACTACATGCCCGTGTAAGAAACTTCTCTTCCTCTTTCTTCCAGGCTCCCTCAGGTCTGATGGGATTGTCTCCTCTGTGCCCCCAGTGATGGAATTCTTGGTGGGAATTCCTCTCCAAGCACCCAGCAGGGCCAGAAGGGTTTGATTGCATCTCTCTGCCCTTTTCAATGGGGAGGAAAAACCTCTGACGGAATCACCGAGGCCATCAATCTGAACAAAAGAAATAGCCAGACGTGGGAAAACAGCGTTTGACCTCAGAGAAACCCCAAAATGTTACAAAGCCTTTGAATGCTTGAAGGAAATTTTTCCTCCAGCTCCCTTTACTGCCATGCACTTTGATGGCAAATAACTTTCCATGTTCTGGGAGTTTTGTGGTCCCCCCAGCACTGCCCCAAGGAGCTGGGCACCACAGGATGGTACAAGTAAAGTTCAAGTGTTAGCATCCACCTGTACTCCATCACCCCAACTCATGATAGAAACCTTAAATCCTCTCATACTGCACTCCCCAAACTCATGGTAGAAACCTTGAAGCTTCAGCATAAGCAAGTAGTTTGCAGTTCAGTTTTTTTCCTGTTTTCACAGCCTGAAATGCAAAGCTGCAAAGGGCTGTTGTATTTTAGCAGAAGGCATCAGGTTACTGAACACAGGGGCTGAACCTGCACCTGGGGGGCCAAGGCAACACCTGCCCTTTCTGTCCTAGACCTGATGCAATGAACACAGGCTATATTCCTGCTTGCCTGCTGAAAATAAGGCCTTTTGGGGGGTTTATTTGGCTTTTTCTCCTGAGGATGTGTTTGAGAGCTCTCACATGTGGATGGAGGCAGAGACAGCTGGGAGGACCACACCTGGTAACTTGCTGTGGCTGATGAGGCTGATTTCTTGTTCCTGAAAAAAAGAAAAACAAACAGAGGAGATCTGATATGCAGATATTGCTCAAACATGTGAGGGCCCGGGTGGGGGCGAGTCTGGGATTTTTGATAACGCTGTGACCCAGCCTCAGTGATTTGCTGGGTTTTGTTCCCAGAGCTCAGGGTGCTTCAAAGTGCTCACATTACAGAGCTACTCCTGGCCTGCATTTTGCCAGGCATGTAAATAGAATTAATTTCCTTTTTCTGGTTTCTGCTCGGACAAAAAGCAAAATCATACGAAACATTCAGTTGCAGAGGGCCAATATATAAAAGTTGTGTACTGATAATGGAGACTGATACAAGGTGAATTTTAGATATTCTCCCCTCACACTTTTATTCTAAAATTGAATGTTGGCAAAAGAATAACGAGCTGTGTGTGCAGCTGATGCTGGTTTGCATTTGTGCTCTGAGAGGTAAGGGGAAAGAGAGGCATTCCTTATTCTTATGCTGTTGCTCCCTCTTCTTGCTCATCACTTCTCTCCCCAGCTGGTGACCGTGGCACACACACTCCTGTCCCTGACAGCACGTGGGGAGAGGTGGAATCCATGCCAAGCTCTGCCTCAGATGACCCCTATACAGGTTTTGGGGGTGCCCTGGCTGCTGAGCTGCATGGCAGGGGTGCCCCTTTCCCTGGCTGCAGCAGCACCTTGGTCTCTTCCTACCATGCTCTAAGTGTCCTTCTGGTTTTGTTTTCTTTACTTATTTTTGGCCCTGAGGTTTCCTTTCAGAGTGGAAATAGGACGGTGCGGCCTCAGCCCCGCTGTGTGCCCGGGCAGGACAGGAGCACTCTGCTCTGCTCATTTTCCACCCTGCAAAAATAATAACTAAATTTGGACTTAGGAGCCGTGTCAGCCTGAGCCAGACAGGGATACTCTGACCCTGAGCTCCTCAGGGGCTCCGGCAAGTACATCCAGACCGTACAGGGTGCCCTTGCTGGGTGCAAGCTGCAGCACAAAGCTGGGGCCAGCAGCTGGTGCAAACCCACCTTATACTAGACCACGTTAGTTAAAACCCATCCTTTGGAGTCAGATGAGCTGTTCTATGATTTGTTTCCAGCAAGGTGATATCACTTTCATAAGGCTTTCAAATCCTGCTTTTAATAACAGATTCCTTTCAGACAAAGGGGTGATCCCTCCAAGCCCTGCCGCCCTGAAGAGATGGAGCTCTTGCAAAAGAGCTCCATGACCAGTGCTCCAAGCCTGCCATGTGATGCTTTTTAAAGTAATAATAAGAAATAAATTTCAAATGGAAGCGTTTTGGATGTGCTGGCTGAGTTCCCTGCTGGTCTGCTGCTGCTGGTGGCCTGCCTGGGCAGCTCCTGCTCCAGGAGCTAAACATAGGGGCTGGCTGCACAAGGCACTTGGGCACACACTAATTATCCTCGTGCTTTTTAGGGATCTTGGGTGAAATATGTGTTTTTATAGTCAGTTTTTCTTTTTTTTTTAAGCAGCCTGGAGCAGAAGCCCTTTAATTACATTAAAAATCGCCTCCCACCAGGACTCTCTGTTCCCAAGCCCTGATGAAATTTTAAGCTCAAAGCAGGGCACATGCTCACTGCTTTCCTAGGCCAGGCAGCTGAGGACAGCAGGGGACAATGGGAAGCAGGGCTATCTTTGTCCTGAGCACCCAGCAGGGCAGCCCCTCCAATTCTTCCAGCCCCATGGAGATGGGGGGAAATGGGAATCCTCACAAATTCTGAGGTCTTTATCAGAGGCTGCTGTGTTGGCACCGAAAAACTGCATGGCTGGGGGGTTTTTTGGGTTTTTTTTTTGGTGTTTTTTTTTTTTTTTGTTTTGTTTTGGTTTTTTTTTTGTGTGTGGGTTTTCCTGGCACAAGGCGTCAGCTGAAAGCCACGGCCAGCCCTAGCCCTCCCTTATAATTAGGACTCTTCACAGTGACACAAGGGGCTTTGAAGGCCATGGGGCAGCTGTGCCCTGCAGCCCCAGGGGTTGCATGGTGGGCATGTGGCATGGCCTGCTGCCAGGGCTGCTGGACCCTCAGGGGGCTATGGGGCACCTCTCCCTCCCCAAAAATAAATTATGTGTGTAGTGTTCCATCAGCAATTATCAACTCCCCACCGTGGGCTCCCCTGCATGTAGGTGAGGCCATTTGTGCCCCTAGTTTTGAGAAGAAACATTCAGGTATTTCATGGCAAAGTGGATTTTTCTGTCCTAAAAACCCCATAGTTTTACCACTGGCTAAGCTGATCATTACAGACCTGCCTGAAGGCATTTATTTTTCAGCACCTCTCTTTCCTCTCCTAGGGCTGTAGGGCTGAAAGCATCAAGCAGCTCTCCTTGCCACTGTGGGAAGCAAAGTTGCATTTGGTGAGGAGTCATTCCCTGAACTGCTGCAGCCCAGATGTGCAGGAGCTTAGGGGCCTTTGCTGAGGAGTGCAAAAAAAAAAAAAAAAATTCTGGGAAAGAGGGAGCAGAGTCGTAGTGGAGAGCTGGGTGGATGAAATCCAAGCAGGAAATGATAAATATAGGTAAAGGAGAAAAGACATCCCTGCAGAGGTGGGTGCAGGGGGCAGCATCCGCTTGCTGTATCCTGTCACCAAGGTCCCCTGTGTGATCTGAGTGCACGTGTGGGTGGCATTTTTTCATTTTCCCCCTATCCCCAGGCAGTTATTCTGCTTTGCTGGGGACATACACAGATTTCAGCTGAGCAATACCTGATTTCTGAGAGCAGGGGACTGGGCTAGCCCCTGTGTGGGTCTGTGTGGTTTGCAGGGCATTAGAAACAAAGCAGACACGCATTTTGTAACAACACTGTGCTCTCAAAGGGGTACTGGTGACACCTGTATCTAAGTCCCCTTTTCTTTCCCTGCCCTTACCAAGGCCTCTGCAGGCATCCTGGAGAGGGATTTTTTTTATTATTATTTAGCTTTTTTTTTGGTCTAACAGCTCTACACAAGTGGCTGTGGGGCCGTGCCTTTGAGATTGGTCTTTTTGTCTACTTGAAAAAACAGTGACAGAATTTCCCAAAAAGGGAGGTGGACACCCCCCTAGGAACAGATTTCCCAATATTTATTTTAATTAAAACCCAGAGTGTTATTATACCCTGGGCCTTCCAGCTGCACATCTGAGGCCAGACCCTCAATTAAGCGGCGCAGCGCAAACCTCTCTGGGTTTGGCAGTGGCGCGGGGCGCTATGTTTGTGCACCAAATGTGCCAGCGTTGAAGTTTTGGAGGGTTTTTGGTGCATGCTGGAGGGCTGGCGTCACTCGGGGCAGGGCGGTGACTGGCCTGGGGGGGGCAAGGCCAGACCTTATATCCCAGCAGGGCAGCAGCAGGAGGAAATCTGTGCTGGCTGACTCCGTGGGGAGCTCTCCGTGCTGCGACGGGGTAAGCTCGCTGCTGCTTTTCCCACTTGGGTTGTGCATTGATACCTGCTTTTTGCAGGGACATGGGGGTTGGGGGTGGTCAGCTTGCTGGCAGGGTTGGGGTGCTGCTTTTAGTCCTTTGCTGGATCTGTGGCTTCGTGAAGCGCTTGGGTGGAGCGGGTGGACATCCAGAGCCTTGCAGCGAGGTCAGAGAAACTTGTGGCCACTTGTTTTCTAGCCTGAGTTAAGCAAAAAGAGGGAAACTTCAAGCACAGATAAATGTAATAACAATTCCCTACAAGCACAGCTGATACTGGGTTTTGGCAGAGGAAGGGTAGGAGAAAGGCAGGTTAGTGAGCCTGACTGAGCTCAGGGGGATGCTGGGAGCATTGCTCCCGGGGGGAAGGCTGGGTTGCTGCTGGAAGGATTGGGTGTGCTCCTTGATGCAGGAGGGCAGGCTGTGTTTTGTGCTTTAGGTGTGCAGCTCAGACCTGCCCAGAGCCAGGTCCCCTCCAGCTATGCCTGTGGGGTTCTCTTTGCATTGGTGCCTTGCCACTGCTATTTTTGCCAATGACAGGCTGTAGAAGCCAATTATTTCCATTATCTGTTTGCTTGTTTGTTTTTCCTCAGTGAGGTTAAGCTGTCTGTGGTGTAATTCCCAGGAGCACTGCTCCCTGGGCTGAGCCCAAGCAGGTCTCAGAGCTATGGTGCTCTCAGCTGCTCCTGTTGCATCTCCAGTGAGGCTTGGCTTTCTCCCCTCCCCTCCCTCAAAGGCAATGGGAAACAGAAATAACTCATCCTTCTCCAGGAAAGCTTTGAGTCCACTACATGGTGGAACTTGCTTTTCTGGTATTTTGCGGCTTCTAGAAAAAACAAAATGTATTCATGGAAGTGGACACAGATCTTTAAAAAAAATAAAAGAAAAAGAAAGAATTGGGTCTATGGAGGGGTTGGGAGACCTCACTAAGAAGTGGCTGGCGGTCAGCCTTTCTTCTCCCCACTCACCCACGTGGACACAGACATGTGGATGGTTTGGAGTGGTGTTGGTGCTTTCTAGCTGAAAAGCCCTCGACGTGTTTCGGTGTTCCTAGAGACAGCAGCCATGCGGAGTGTCCTGGTGTTTGTCTGCCTGGTGGGGATGGCATGCGCCTTCTCGGTGAGTGCCAGGCGAGGGGGGACCCCTGGACTCGTTGGGGCTGCTGTGGGGCTCGTTCCAACCCACTCTTTCCCCCAGGTGAAGAGCTGGCTGCGGCGACCCAAGCTGGACGACTCGGAAGAGAACGCGGTAGGGTCTCCCCCACCCCGCGTGCCCAGTCCCACGTGGGGCTGATCCTGAGGAAGAGCACATTTTGGTGTCCCTGTACCCAGGGTCCCAGGCTGATGGGATTTTCCCCCTCCTTCTCCTGGTAGGTTTTCAAGAGCCGGCACCGGCATTACCTGTACAGATACGTCTACGTGTATCCCCCGCAGCGACGGTACCAGGTGGGTGCTCCCGAGGGGTTGCTGCTGCTTTGCCGCCCTCCAAATGCAGAGATTTTGGCCCAAATGAGATGGAGGCACAGTCTGTGCCCTGTTGGGCCTGGGCACAGAACATTGTACTTGTGACACCACTGGGAACCCACCCACCCACCTCCAATTTGGTTTTCCCTCTTCTTAGGGAAGTGACTCATCCGAGGAAGAGGGGGATGGCTCGGAGGAGGAGGAAGAGGGGGTGAGTATGGCAAACCAGCAGCCTGCAAAACAAATACGGGAATTTGGGGACTTTCTTTGGTTTTGTAGTCTCTGCTCATCAGCATTTGTGGTCACTGACCGCCCACAGACTGGTACTCTGGATACAACTGGATTTTCTACTCTGGGGCTTATTTTATTATTTTTTGTCGATTTTTTTTCCTTTTGCTTTCCTTTTTCTTCCTGGGTGGGGGTTCCACCAACAACCCTGAGACAAATTCTCTGGGTTTCCATTTCCAGTGGCTCAGAAAGGAGCAGGACAGGCAAAAGGACAGAACCGGGGAGGTTCACACAAGGAAGAAGGTGCTTTTAGGAACTCCTCTTACCTTCTTTTTTCAGGGTCTGTTGCCCCTATAGCACTGAGAATATTCCTATGGAAAATCCAGTTATGCTCTGTGGAATGACACAAACTGATGCTATATTGGGAAAGTCAAATTTGTACCAGTCAGATGGTAAAGCTGCTCCTGTCTGCTAGATCGGTGTGAGCTTGGGCACCTCTGTAGCTGTGAGAGTCACGAAGGTCCAAAACTAAATATAAGGTGTTACAAAGATCTTTTGTGTCTCATTGGGCTGCAAATGCTCAAAAATAATCCAGTAGTCTCAGGCACATGGGTGGTTTGAAATAAGGATCTAGTATGCTTAGAATCCTGTGTGTCAGGCCTAATCAAATATTTTATTTTTTTACTTTTTAAAAGTTATTTAATGAAAACCAGAGAATCTGGTTTTAAACCCTGCTTTGGAGGCTTTTTTTCAGGGCTTGGGATATAGCATGGGCTAGCCCCTGTGCCAGCCCTGGCACCTCCCTGCAATTTGCTCCATTTTGCCTGTTTCTCTCCCCTACCTCTGCAACCTGCAATCAATTTGAGCAGTGGGATGTGCAGCAAAAGGTGGAATTTCATTTCTCAGGAAGAAATTAACTGGTATGCAGGAATGTTGCTGCTCTTTAGGTCTGCCCTTTTCATTTTGAGGGCACCAGAGCAGTGGCTGTTCCCATGCAGGGATGTGCCTTCACTGGCAGGGTGGTCAGCACTCACTGACCATCCACACATGACGTGCAGTGTGTCCACATGTAGTGTGTGCCTGTGGCTTTCTTTGTTTACTGGAAACTGGGGGAGGTAACTTCAGAAGAAAACCTTTAGATGCTTTGCAAAGCAAAATGTGGAGCCAGAACGGGAACACCCGGCTCCAGCCACCACCACCACGTAATTGCACAGCTCCGGCTGCCCTGCTGCAGCTCCTCCATTTCAGCCTGGAACAAGACCTGTGGGAAAGCAGGGAACTCAGAGCAATGCCCAAATGCTGTGTGTGGATGCTCTGCACCCCTCTCGCTGCTGGGAGTCCTGTGCTCCACTCCAGCTGCTGACTCCCTGTCCCTGTCCCTGCCCTGTCCTGTTCCTGTCCTTGCAGGAGCCATTTTATGCTGGCACCAAGGCATCTGGACACCCTGCTGGAGCAGCCCCTGGGGACTGCCAGGATGCACTGGGAAAAGACGTCACATCCCCCCAGCAGGTGTGGTCTGGGGAGCTGGAGGGAGCACCCATGGGGAGGGGGCTGTTCACTGCATGTTTGCTTGTACCCATGGGATGCCCTGCACCCTGTTTCAGCTTGGGAGGCTGCTGTGGAAATACCTACAGCTGGACCAAGCTCTGGGCATTAACTTGGGGTTGGAAGGGGTACCCCAAAAAGGCAGTCCTGCCATGCAGGGTGTGGGGGGGTGCTCAGCTGTGCCCCTTTCCTCATGGAGCTGCAGCCTCCTCACATGGGGGTAACGCTGTGCTGTCTTCCCTCTGCCAGGGCAAGGGCTGCCAAGGCACCCTGAAAGGGATCAGGACTGCCAGCAAGGGGGAAGACTCTGAAAATGAAGACAGCGATGAGAATGAGGAGGAAGAGGAGGAAGAGGAGGAAGAAGAAGTAGATGAGAATGAGAATGGTGTCAATGGCACAAGCACCAATACAACGGAGGGTATTGGACCTCATGGCAATGGCACTGTGGTGGCTGAGGAGGGCACTGGGGAAGCCGAGGAAGAGGAGGAAGAGGAGGAGGAAGAAGAGGAGGAGGAGGAAGAGGAGGAGGAGGAGGAGGAGGAAACTGAAGCCACCACCATTGCAAGCACCACCAACGAAAAGGATCTGACCCAGGCGACCACTATGGATGATGGGGGACCCATGGACGTCACCACAGATGCCACCACAGATGCCACCACAGCCGGGGAGCTGTGGGAGTACGATGTGACAGCCAGGGACCACAGCCGGGGGGACGAGGGCCCCACTGAGGGTGGGTATGAGGAGCAGGACGAGTACGCACGAGGGGACAGCTACCGAGCCTACGAGGATGAGTACGGCTACTACAAAGGGCACGGATACGATGTGTACGGCCAGGATTACTACTACAGCCAGTGAGCAGGGAGGACAGCCCTGCTGCTGTCCTGCCTGCCCCAGCCACTCAGGAAGGTGCATCTGAAGGCTCCCTAGAGCCACCGCGTGCCAGAGGGGACACCAGGCAGCTTGCCGTGCACACTGGCTCCATCCCAGGCTGTTTGGGGTTTTTTTGGTTTTTTTGTATCTTGCAAAGTGAAATGAAATGAAATGAAATAAAGCAACTGAACCAAGCTTGTTGGTGACAAAAGGTTGCTGCCAAATTTTCCCCTGGGGTCAGTAGAGCAGCACAGCCCTTGGTGAGGGGCTGAGGGGCTATAGCTGTCCATGATGCTTAGGGCTGAATCTTTTATTCCAGCTCAGATGCACACAAAAGGAAGGAGGAACAGCAAGGTTAACTTGGAAAGCCTCCGTAGAGTCCCCTCTGAAAAATGAAAGGTGCTCTTAGGGACACTGCTGTGGGATTACAGCCACGTTTTATGTAAAGTTGATGTGAATTTCCAATACTTGAGCGGTGATAACCTTATCATGTCTTCCATTCCTTGGTAATGTGCCTCCCATGGCCTGACCACACACCAGCAATGTTAATAAGGGTAAAAACACTAATTTCTCTTTCTGTGCATCACTAGCTGCAGATGCACACCCCTGTAATGAGGACTTTGCTTCTTTGTCCCTGCACCCAGGCAGGGTACAAGGCTGGACAACTTGGATGTGTGTCTTGAACACCAGAACTGCGGCTCAAAATGTCCCTGTCACACAGCCTCATTCCCAGAGCAAGGTAGGGCTGTCACAGTGACAGTGGTGCATCCACTCCATCAGCAATGGGGATGCCCAGCTGGGAGTCCTCAGGATTCCTGCTCAGGGTCACTTCCCAGCAGGAGTGTGTCCCTGGCCAACTGGTGATCTGCATTATGGATAGGGATAGAACAAACCCCACTGGGTTCCAGGCAGATGCCACCATTTGGGAATAGTGATGGTCCTCATGCACAGTTTATGGCAGGTATCGTGCTGCTCTTGCACTCCTAGGAAGAAAACCCAAGTCCAGCTCCTGATGCAGGTCCAAGTGCAGAACTAGTCTATTCCTGCAGCAGCAAGTCGCTGGCCATTGTACAAAACTGCTTCCGTATGCCAAAGCCAGGCTGCAGCTTCTGGGGAGGCAGGAGGTGCTGCCTGCAGCATGGGTACCCCGGGGACAAATCTCTGTGGCGTCACTGGGGAGCCCTGCACGCACTCGTGGCTGGTGCAGGAACACGAGAGCTCCATCATCCACGTCCCCAGGGGGTGCCCAGATACGTCAGGGAGCTGGCATGGACAAAGGGCCCGGGCAGTGCCAGGGCACAGGTCCCACTCCCACAGGGCACGTAGCCCAGTCCCGTGTGCGTCAGTGCCCCGGGCACCTGGCAAAGGCTCTCCTCCAGGAGCCAAGGCACACGGGCTGGCTGCCCTGTGGGGTGGCATCCGCCTGCCGCTCCCTGGCCCGTGGGCAAGGGTCAGCTTCCTGCCAGCTCCAGGATTTGCTCCTGCTTGAGGCTGGATGTGATGGTTTAAGCATTCCTGGTGATAATGCAGAAGTTGTGTCAGCCCCCAGGGTTTGGGTTAGGGCAGAGTGGGGAGTGGTGAGTGGGATGGGAGCTGCTGTCACCACCACAGGGACTGCCTGAGCCAGGCTGGCTGCGGCAGTGGAAACCCTTCTTGGCAAGGGTGAGGTGACCAGCAATGCCACCAAAAGGAGAGGTGGGGAGAAGGAGGGTTTGTACATCGTGCACACCCTTGTAGCACTTCTTCATAATGAAGTTGGGCTCAAAGGGACCTGTGCAAGCAGTGCGCGGAAAAATATACTCTTTTTTTTTCTTTTTTGCCACTCTTCTATTTTGCACTTGCACAGGTTAAGCTCAGAGGGGTTGAGACTGAAACCCAAAAAGCAAATGTCAGAAGACACATGATGGTGGTGGCTCTCAGCTTGGCCAACATTGCCCTTCTGTGCCAAAGGGCCAGGACCAGGCCTGGCTCTGGATACTGCCCCTCCATTTCTGCAGCCCTGCTGACTTTCCCATGCCAAGGCCACTGCACACCCTCTTATCAATAACCAAGCTGGACGTGTGCCACACTAAGATCTGCGCTAATCATTGAGCAATTTTGGCTTCAGAACAGATATTTATAAACTGTGCTTTCTGTTTATTCAGCCAGGTGGAACATTTGATAGCTGTCTTTTACCACAAACACATTTTTAGCTGGAAATTACTCCCCCTGGTTATCTGCGGGTGCTGCCAGAGCTGACAAATGTCCCTGGGCAGGAGCTGATTGGCTCTGTGCACCCGGGGCCAACTTTAAATTTCAGCAAAGTGGGCACAGGCTCCACGGTCTGCCACTGGGACCTGTCTCCGACGGGAAAAGGTAATCTTCTTACCTAGCTTCCTGCCCTGGCTCTCCCTAGCCCTTCAGCTCTGCTGTCCCTGAGCAGGGATTCTCCTGCTTTCACTCTGGGCAAGCCACAGTGGGGATGGGGACATCCTGATCCTTGGCTGTGCACATCTCTTGAGCTTACATTGCTTTTGTGCTGCTGATCCTTGTGCATGAATTTCCTTCTGGTGTTTCTTGTAGCAATGTGGGTATGGCTGAAAATATCCATCCTCTGGGATGGAGCTGCAAGCCCAAGCAAGGGTGGTTGAGTGAAATGAGAATTATTGGCCAATGGAGCTATTGCCTCCTGCCATTTAATAGTACTGTGAAAGCCTGCTGCTTTCTTAATTCGTATTTATGAACCGCTTAGCTTGCAGCAGCTTTGGGGGATCATTTATTGCAAATATCCACCCAAGCTGCTTTGACAGAGGGAGTTAGGCAGTTTTAATAGCCAGTGTCAGAGCACCTACTTGGAGCTGCTGGCTGTGCCCTCAGCATATGGTGAGAGCATTGCCCTGGTTGTGAGGAATGCAGAGAGGCAGGACAATGCCAAGGGCCAGAACCAAGCCTGGGGAAAGCTGGGATCGCTGGAAAACCCTGCTGCTATGGGAGCTTTGGGATAGTGGGAGCTTTTAAATTGCTGCTAACCAGGATTCTTGAGGACCACAAATCCCAGGAAGACAAACTGCAGCAATACTTCACTTTGTGCCTCCAGGAGCAGCCCAAGATGCAAACATCCCTCGCCTGCCTGTGCCTGTGCCTGTGCCTGCTCAGCACAGCCCTTGCCACGCCTGTGAGTATGGATTTTCCTGAGTTCCCAGCATACTGCTGGAAGCTTGAGATGTACTATCTAGTGCATCCCAGCATCCTTTCAGCATTTGGAAAACATGGGTTGTAGTTGGGTACACTTGGGGAGGATATTAAGGTGAACAGCAGAGATGAGCCCAGAAGGAAAAATATATATTAACACTGAGGTGGCTGAACATGTCCCTTCAGTATAGCAATCCAGGCATTGCACAAGTCCATCTGGGTGGCTGTACCTCTTACCCTGGATTTCTGTGGATCTGGGATCTGCCCAGTGCTTTTGGCCTGCCAACAGCCTGAGCCAAGCCACAGGAAGGGAGGTGTGAGAAGGATGCTCATCTTACCTGTGGGGGGAACAGTGATCAGAGGGGTGCCCACAATTATTTTACAGCTTTCCTAATGTGAAATTTTGAGAGATTTAACTAAAAACAGGGCAAACTAAGATGAATATAATAGCAGCCATTTTTGTCCTGCATAGCTGTTGCTCAGCGTACTAAATACACAGATAGAGTGAAAGTCTGCTCCTAGAAAAGGCTTGCTGTTTTGTCAGGGTAAGGAGGAGGGAAATCCCATCTTCCCTGAGGAATGGGCCCTCCCATGTGTCTTTTACCCCCCTCCCATGCATCTTTTACCCCCCAGAGCAAGCTCTCACAACCCAGTCTGTAGCAGGGCAGCCCAGGGGAAGGCAATAAATCAGCACAGATTTGATTTTCAGATAGGGACACAGAGGGGAGTTAATGCTATGCTGTGTAACCAGAGCTGTAATCCAGCCTTTGATACTGTTCACAAACAGTGAAACAACCTGGGAATATTCAATACTTTGAGGTGTGTTTCCGCCCCTTTAGCTGGGCTTGGGATGTTTCAGTGACTAATTTTTCTGAAATCAAAGAGAAATTGATTTCCAGTCAATTCCATGGGGCTGTCTCTTACTTTGGCACATAGGGAATGCCTGAAATGGCTTTGTGGGGCTTTTGTGGACCAGTAGGTCCCCCAGCCCTGAGGAATGCACTAGCCAATACCTACCAAAAGATGCCAGGGTAATCAGGGAGAGCTGCAAGCATGTACAGAAACCCAGCTGTGAGGACACAGAGGCTGCTCCTCAGTAGCTCAGTAAACACTGGGAGACTCCACCAGTTCACCAGCTCTGGACTCCCATTGCAGGCAGATCCAAGCAGCCAGCTGGAGCTTTTTTTTTTTTGAGCAATGGTGCTGTGTATTAAAAATGCTCTGCCATAAAGTCCTCCGCAGCAGTCTCCAGGAAAAGGTTATTTGTTATTCATCAACAATACCCTAAGAAAGCTAGCATGCAGTACAATCAATTTTGCTGTAGCAAAATTCACAGTACTTTTCAGACCCTGGAAATGGGATTTTGACCTTTCCTACTACTGCTGTCTTTAAGTCAGCACCTCAGGTAGTACCTGGGAATTTATTGGATTATCAATGCAGTTTTCCCACCCTTCCTGAACACTGGGCAGGGTGGGTGGCCAGCAGTGGGCACTGGCAGCTGCCTGGATGCTGGGGCAGTGTTTGATGCCTCAGCCCTTCCCTGTGTTTTGCTGCCCACAGGTGCCACCACCGCTGCCTGGGAGAGCTGCTGGGAACTGTGCGGGACAGCACCGGGTATGTATCCCCCTGCCACCTCCTGAGGCCTCAGTGGGACCCTACTGCAGTGCCAGGCACAGAAAGGGAAACCCCTGCCGATGCAATTAATAAGAAAATAGTGAGTTTTGGTTATTTTCTTCCCCACCAGATACTTCTGAAAGGCTGCAATACCAAGCATGGCTTCTACATGTTCAAATATGTCTTCTCATTCTCAACGCGGAGGAACCAGACACAGATAAAGGTGAGGAGGTGTCACTGTGGGACCCTGGCCTGGCTGCATTGCCCCCAGCAGCCATCCATCCCCCTGACCCCTCCCTTGTGTGGTACTGCACAGAAAGAAGAGGCTAACCACCAGAGCATCATCCCCGGCCACCGCCTGGATGAGGACAATGCCAGGCGGGAGCCACCGGCTGGGTCAGCTGCGACAGCCCCAGAGCACAGTGACAACAGCAGCACTGAAGTGATCGAGTACGGGATCGTCCTCCAGCCTGAAAACCGCAGCACCCCGGGCATCAGCAGGGATGGTCCCAGCCCTCGTCCTGGCGCTGGCACGCGGGCGCGTGGCAGTGGTGGTGGCACGGGCCCCACCCCATCCAGCTCAGAGGGCAGTGGTGATATGGATTTGGTGGTGGATGCTGATGGCGGGGCTCCCGTTCCTCCTCAGGGTGAACGCCCCAGTGGGGTTGTGGTGGGGAACAGGTCCAGTGTCAGGAGTGAGGGTAAGGACGATGGTGCCCACAGGGTGGTTCCAGTGCAGGGAGCCGTGACTGCTGGGAGGGGGAGAGCCCCAACCACCCGAAGGGCAAGGGATGAGGGCAGCGGGGAGGCCACGGTCTCTGGCCAAGGGCAGGAGGGTGTTAAGCAGGGTACAGGGACAGGAAGCATGGCTTTGTCCTCCGTCACTGAGAAGATGGAGGATGTCCAAGTGACTGGTGCAGGTGTGGATGAATATGCTTACATTCCCAATTCAGGCAGTGTCACCATCACCCGTGGGAGCCTGGGCAGCACAGACAGGGCCACCGGCTTCACCCAGGTCTCTCCAGACAAGGATGATGAGGTTAACATCTTCATTGGGAGGGCCAACATCCATGTAGGAGAGCAGGAAACCACCCAGGCAGGTGCCACAGTGGGTAGTGAGGATGATGGCATCCGCTCTGTGGGAAGCAGCGGTCCCTTCCCGAGGCTGGATGTCACCGCGGCACCCAGCGGTGGCGAAGATGACAGCATCCCTGCCCGCAGGCAGCCTGAGAGACTGGCCACCGCAGCCACCCCAACCCGTGGGGACAGCGGCACCAGGGACAGCCGTCTCACTGGAGAGGATGAGGAAGGTGCCAGCACCCTTGGTGTTGATAGAAGATTGGTAACCCCTGTCCCCTGGAGAGTCACTGGTGGTGACATTACCAGCCCCACAGTGGCCAGCATCCATGGGAAAGATGACGATGAGGTGAGAGGAGAGGGGCAGAGGTCCAAGGGGAGGACACACCATGTGGCTACCACGGCCCCCCGCCAGTGGGGTGACACGGAGGCCGCTGTCACTGTCCCAGCTAAGGGGGCCAGCATCCGCCCGGCCACTGCCAAGGGGCACCGCACCACCCCGTCGGTGACAGCCAGCAGCCACAAAGCAGGCACGGGCACCGTGCTGGGTACAGGAGGGAGTGGGGAAGTGGGGACAGCCACCTCCAGACCGCCCCGTGTGGAGGCACGGCCGGGGACAGGGGTGAGGGTCCGTCCGGGAGGAGCAGGGCTGGACAAGACACACAGGAGGAACAAAGCTCCATCCCCAAGTGGGAAACCCAGCAGCCGGGTGCCGAGCGGGGCCCAGACAAGTGCTGGCACCTACGATGGCGATGCTGGGGGCAGGTCTCACGCCACCAAAGCAGGGGCCAGCCCCGCTCCGCAGGCAGGGAGAGGCGAGGACAGCATGGCAGCGGGCAGGGGCCGGGAGAGGGGGCGAGGTGTGGAGAGCGGGACAGCAGCACCGGGGGCGGGGGGCCGCCGCCTGCCCGGGCAGCACGGCAGGAGGCCGGGGGCCGGGCCGCCGGGCACCATCGCCACGCTGGGCCGCAGCCGGCAGCTGGACCAGGTGAAACGCGCTGACGAGCTCCATGTCCGCGAGCGGGCCTTTTACAGCCTCGGCGGGGCCGGCGGCGGCCCCCACGGGCCCTATCCCGGGCTCGGCAGTGCCGACAGCAGCCAGTCCTCCGAGGGGGACCAGGGCAGCCACAGCGAGAGCGGACAGACGGGGCTGCAGCCCTCAGGGTGGGGATCCCCGGGGTACCCCCAGGGCCGCTGGATCCAGGGGCCGCTCTGAGGCGCGGCCGGTGTCCGTCCACCCCGGCAGGCTCCAGAGCGGGGGGTCCCACACGCCGGCTTTTCCTCTCGGCATCCCCGCTGTGGGCTCTGCTCTTGCCTGGGTGAGGGGCAGGTTGTTGGGGGGCACACGGTGCTTCACAGCCCGAGAGCTAAAAATCACTGGTTCGTTAAATCTGCTGTTAGTCTGGGGGAGGCTGCACATGGCACAGGTGTGCTGTGCTGGACAGCCAGGGAACAGCAGCTCTGCTACACGGCATAGGGTAGCGGTGTTTGTGCACTGATGCCAAGCAACTAAAGAAGCAGTGAGAAAAAGCCTCTGTCCTCACGGTTTCACTTCCAGCCTACTGGAGAAATAAAGGCATTTCTGTACCTGAGGATCTGCTGACTCTGGTGTTTGCAATGGGACTCGAGGCAGTCACTCTGCCACAAGCAGCATGCTGGGCGTGGGCTGGTCCCTGGGCATAAGGGCTTTTCTGGCCCCAGCACATCCCTGGCCCTGCCACCTCTTGTGGTATTGCAATTTGGCCAACAAGCCCCACACATCCCTCCCTTGGGATATCAAACCCTACCAGATCCTGCCCAGAGCCACCAGCCTCCCTGGGCTTGCTAGGGAGGCGCACAGAGCATCGTCCCCCTCGGTTCATCCACCTCCCCTAGCAAGAAGTGCCCTTCATGCCCTCCTGATGGTCCTGATGTCCTTCCAGGAGCACCCTAACACTCTGGCTGTGCCACCATTCCTGCCACTGGCCACTGCACACAGGCCAGGCTGGGCTTCCACATGCTGGAGCCATGCCCTCAGTGGTGCCCAAAGTTAATCACTGCTTATGCAATTGCAGGTTGCCTTTTCTGTCTGAGAAGCTGCTAAAACAGGCCTGTTCAGCAGCGTGCCAGAGCGAACAGCACACTGGGAGAGGCGTCGAGCCTCGAGGGGAGAGATATTGCCTCAGCACATGCTGAGGGGACTCACCAGCAGTGCTGTGCCCATGCAGGGAGCAGGTGGGAGCAGCCAGGAGCAGCCATGGTGCCAGTGAAGTACCCTCAGAGTGCCTGCTTCCCTGCCCTCTGCACACCTGCATGAAGTGGCAGATCCTCTTATGGAACACAGGATCACAGGATGGTTTGGGTTGGAAGGGACCATAAAGATCATCTAGTTCCAACTCCCCTGACAAGGACAGGGGTGCCACCCTCTAGACTAGGTTGCTCAAAGCCCCATCCAACCTGGCTTTGAATGCTTCCAGGGATGGAGCATCTAGAGCTTCTTGCAGCAATTGGTACTTAGGGATTATACACGGTTGGTTCATGCTGGAACACCAGGACACTGTGTCTCACTGGTGCTATCAGCTACCACCAGCTCTCAGGACTCTGCTTTGCTACTGCTCATGCTCTCCAGCAGAAAATATCAAGAATTGCATGTGCCCAGCATGGCCCCCACCAGTACATCAGGCCCTGGTGTCTCCGAGGAGCTGCTCTCTGTAGCTTGGTCCCAGTGCTGCAGGGACATGGAGATTAAGGCAGCCTGTGGCAGGGATTTGCCTGCAGCTTCCCAGGCTCGGGGCAGCATGCAGAAGACCCCCAAGGGCTCGTGGATGTCCCGTGCTGACCATCTGGCTCACACTAAAAGGTGCTGCAGGGCTTCTGCCACTCTGGGCTGGATGACCCAGCCCTGGAATTGCCAGGGCACATCACACCCCCAGATTTATGGACTATGGCGATGCTCTGGGATCTAGGGCTCGGCATGATTGCCTGGCAAATGAAGAGGGTGGGTTTGGGGTCTCACCGCTGGCAGGGTTGGAACTAAGGAGTTTGCAGCCCCGGCGCAGCGCCCACGCCCCTCCATCCTCAGTCCTGACCACATCCTTGTCCAAAGGATTAGGCAGCATCCTTAAGCAAGGGCTGGGCACCATCTAGTGGAATAAAAAGCCTGCTGCTGGGAATGTTTTGTGCCTGTTGAATGATGCCCAGCTCTGCCTGATGCTGCCGTGGGCACTGCTGCCGTCTTGTCCCACTGCTACCCCAATGTCCCGGGGAGCTCTGCCTAAATGGCGAGGTCAGATATAAAACTGGCTACCAGTATTAGCTCCTTGCACAGTCGCTGCTAAAGCACATGGAAATTTTGTGTTGTGACTCTGGCTCTACATCTGGGAGAATAAAGTACTTTGGTGTGCTCACCCTGAGTCCCCTGCTCAGCACCACAGTCTTGCCCGGTCCTGCTCTTTCAAAGCTCACCTGCCAAATAGCACAAGTGGCCACTGAATAGAAAAACTGCAAGTTTCCCTAGGAAAGGACTTTCCCAGAGTATTGGAGCAAAGTGAGGAACTGGTTTTTCCTTGCAGTGAAGGGTGGGCAGATGAGGGCTGGCTGGATGGGGGTTGGCAGGGTGACACTGCCCACCCCTCATGCTCAAACACCCACAACAAACTTACAGCTGGGCTAGAGGTAGCCACCAGGTCTGGGAGGTGTTCTTTTATGACCCTTTGCTCTTTAGCTCTGCTGAGCTGTGTGTTTTTGAGAAAAGATTTAGTTTAGATTTTTAATAAATATACATTTACATTATGTTCCTTGTGGGGTTTTTTGTGTGGTTTTTTTTTGTTTTTTTNCTAAAAATCCCAGCTAGTCTTATGAATGCTAATTGTGGTCATGTGGCCAGGCAAGTATGGGTACACACTGCTGCTTCAGGCCATCAGGGTTACAAAGAACTGCTAAAACGCTTTTTAAAAGAAGTCTAAAATCCAATGATGCGCTTGGAGGAACCATTCAAACTGTTTTGTTTTCAGCTCCAGAGCTCAGTGCTGGCTGTGTGGAGGGGGCAGGTGGTGCCCATCACAAATAGCTCTTCTCAGATGTTTTCTTGGCTGTGGGGTGGCAGCAGGCACTGCCCAGAGAGACAAGGGTGCCTTCCCCGTTGTAACACCATGGTTTTTCAGAAGAGGGCAAAAGCAGACAGCCAGAGGGAGCAGCTGAAAGCAGCACCTCTCAAAAGACAAGGAGTATGGCTACAGGACAATAGGATTTTCCTCCTCACCTGCTGTAGTTATTCAGTGACACCCATCTTCATCCCACGCCAAAGACCAGGGACTGAGAGCAACTGAAATACTCAGTACTCAGTCTTCTGCTCCTAAATTTGCAGCCAAGTCTGGGCAACTGCAGGGGGCCCTGAGCACATCCAGGTTTTAGGAGGATGGAAGAAGCCCCAAAGCCTCCCTCCTTTGCCTTATTGCCATTGAGGAGGGTGCAAAGCAGCCCCAGAAAAAGAAACGTGGGTTTTATTTCTGCAGAACAAGCCCCACAGTACTGCCTATCATCAGGGGGGTTCAAAAATGTATTTACTTATCTGAACAGTCTCTAATAGACCATCCACCAGCACTCCCCAGTAAACATTTTGGCAAAGATACTCTGAAGTCACAACTATTGCTATAGTCAAGTAAAGGCACATTTTGACACATGGAGTAAAATGCAAATCTCAGTGACATTAGTAACAAATATTATTAGCCAATATTATAATCTGTTTGGGGCCTCTTTTGGTGATCTTGCCTATTGCCCTGCATCCTCATGGTGGCTTTAGAGGGGCTGGTCTGCAAGGTTTCTTTGGGGAGCAATTGCCTTGCAGCTGGATACTTTGTTAAACAACATCCTGTACTAAATTCACCCTTCTTAAATTACTTCTTGAGCCTTGCTCTGATCATCGAGAGTTAAAACTGTCTCATGAGAGTTTTCAGCCACAGACTAAAGAACATGGAGGAGCTGTGGAATGCCTGTCCCTGGAAGGCCAGGCTGGCCAGGGTCCTGCACACCCTGACGTGGTGAATGGTGTCCCTGCCCATGGCAGGAGAGTGGAACCAGCTGATGTGGAAGGTCCCTTCCTCTCCGAGGCGTTCTGGGACACCGGGAGGGCGCAAAGAGGGCTTCTGCTACCGTTAATGGAATGTTGCCAGAGCCAAACTGTTAGCACAAGGATTCCATCCCAGGGCACCCGGGTGACCTGGGGTCTGTTGAGGCAGTTGATGGATCCTCTGCTGAGAAGCAGATGCAAAGTGTCCACCTCCTCTGCCTGATATCCATCTTCTCCATCCCTGCTGGGAACAGAAGGGGATTTGCTGACATTTATGAGGAAAAGTCTTGACTGACTACACAGGTAAGTGTAGACTGTTTTTGAAAAGGTTTCTGATGCTGAGGGGCTGTTCTGGGCTTCTGGCCAAGCTGCAGGTGTCTGAGGCTCTAGTACTGATGTTGTACAGAAACTGGTGACTCAGGGATGGGAATCCTGGAGCAGGGGTGGTATTTAAGTGAACAGGTATTCCAGATAGGAAATCTCCTCTCTTCTCTCCTGGTAGGTTTGGAAGAACATCGTTCTCTGAGCCCTAGAAGTCAGGGTTTTGTAGCAGTGTGCTACTCAAGGAATGTAAGGGATCAGTCGCTGTAGCTTCTCTGACATTCCTTCTCTGCTGCCTGTCCCGCTTACTCTTCCAGTGGTTTTAAGTCATGAAACACCATGAGCACAGTGAGTACTTTACTACTCAATGCAAATCCTATTCCTAAAACACATTGTCTGGGGTACTTCCAGGAAGGATTTAAAGAGTTTGTAGCAAGTTTGTAGCAAGGCAGAAGCCTATTAAAACTTTATGTAACTTTGTGTTTTGGGAGACGGAAGATTTTGAATCCCTCTGGGTGCTGATAAAATTGTGAAGGAGTCTCCTCATTTTCAAGCCTTTTGGATAGGCTTTTTCTTGGTGAGACAGCTGGTAAGAGGCCAGGGAGGGCTCCTTTTCCTTGCTGCCATGTGCTCAGGGAGGAATGACCCATAGCACCATATGATGCATATTCCAGCCTTTGCACGAGTGTTACCTGTACCCTCGTGCTTTCATTGGTGTTGCAAAAACAGGGGCCACGTTACCCTTACCCCCACAAAAAATGCTTTGTTCCCTCTTAGAATCAGCAAAAGTGCCGTGGAGAAGCAGATGATTCTGGTCAAGCTCAGAAATGGAGCGGGCTGGTGGCTCCTAGCACAGGTGGAGCTTCAGAGCCAGAGCCAGCAGACTTTGAAGGAAGTGGTACGCTTTCTTTTGAGCTTGGTAAGGACACAAACTGCTTCTGGAGGGCTGGGGTCCAGTCAAATGTGTGCATTTGCTCTCCAGACTGGATGGATGAGTACTTAGAGGTAAGGATCCATGTGTTGTCATCATTTCTGTTTTGTGGGAGGGGAATGGGGCAGAGAGGGAATGCACAGCTCATCTGGCCAGTGTGGGATGCTGTGGGCAGCTGGCTCAAAGCACAGCCCCTGCTTTGGAGCTCCCAGCAGCTCATCCCTCCAAGCACTTCTTGGTGGTGTTCCCTGAGGGAGAAACTCCTGCCAAGGTGGCACTGGCAGATCTGTGGGTTCCTCATTCTTGTAGCAGCTACTGACAGATTGCAGATGTTCTAGTCCTGTTTTCCTGGTGCCCATATAACAGCAAACTGGAATTCTTTCCTCCCAATCCCTGTTCTGGCTTTCTTTCTTCATCACCTCTTCACCTGGTGTGAATTTTCTTTGGCTAACACAACTTAATTTGCCTGTTTGGGAGAGAAAGAGGGGAAGTTTTGCCTGCAGCCTGAATCCAGATAGGGAACTGAAACAGGAGAGCAAGGAGGAGGGTTTGAACATGTTTCTTAAGCTGCTACCCTCTCTACCCACCTACAGTGGGAGCAGAACCAGGAGTACCCCCTGCTCTCCATCCCAGGGGATGATTCAGTTGCACTACTGACCAGTGATGCTGATGAAGAACTGGGAGATAATGAGAGGTATGTGACAGATAAAGTGTCTCTCCAAAGTCTGATTTCTGACAAAGTAGCAACAGGTTTTTGCCAAGATTTCAGGTTCTGTTTAATCCTGTGCAAAAAGTTCATACCTGAAATATAGTGGCCTGTATGGAAGAGAACTGAATAAAAACAAAATCAAAACAAACCCATAAAATCCATCAGAAACTTTTCTGTTCATGATGATTGATTGTATCATATTGATTGTATCTTGACTGATTGTTCATATGGATTGTATCTTACACTATAGTTTGGGATATGTTGAAATGTTTGCAGTACATAGAATTACCTAGAATGCTTGTGTTGCTGGACTGGGCTGTTGCTGGGCTGGAATGTTGCTAGATCAGAATAGGAGATACTTAATTTCTGACATTTTATGTATCAGTAACCTTTGTTGTGTGGTGAAAATAATGACTGTGTATTTTTGTTGTGCTGTTCACTCTACCACAAGGCTCTTTGGTCCCCTAACAAATGTGCTTTACAAGGATTGCTTCTTATGGGTAAGAATCCCCATGTCATCCTCCTTTCATCTTCTGTGCAAGGGGAATGGGGCAGGGGGGAGCTGAGGGACTCACCTGGCTAAGGGGCAGCTGGCTTGAAGCACAGCCCTTGCTTTGAAGCTCCAATCTGCACATCCCTCCAAGTCATTTTTGGTGATGTGCATCAAGGGAGAAACCCTTATCTAGATGGCACTACCAGATCTTTGGGTTCCTCATTATTTAGCAGCAGTTGGCAGATTTGAGGATATTTCAAATCTTCTTTGCCTGCTGCCCATAGAGAAACAAACTGGAATTCTTGACTTCCAATCCCTGTTGTGCTTTCCTTTCTTCAGCAGCTGTTCATCTAACATCAAGTGTTTGTGGCTATCACAGCTGAATTTGCCCATTTGGAGGAGAAAGAGGGGAAGAAACATGTATAAACCAAATCCAGTCATGGAAATGGGGGAGTGGGGTGGAGGGTGTGTAAAATTGTAAAACTAAACTGCCTCTGTTTCTACCCTGTTGCAGCAGTTGGAGCAAAACCAGCAGCACCCACTCGTGTCCAGAGCAGCAGATAATTCAGTCCTGCTACTGGCAAGTGATGAAGAGGAAGGAAGAAACAACAACAGGTATGAGAGAGATAAAATGTCTCTGTAAAGTCTAATTTCTGACATAGGGTAGAAACAGTCTTTTGACAAAGTTTAGGTTCTGCTTGATCTTATGCAAAAATTTCAGACCTAGAATATAGTGGCCTGTCTGGAAGAGAGCTACATAAAAAAAGAGAAATCCTAGCAAAATCCAACAGAAACATTTCTTCTCTGTTCATGAAGCCATTAATGAATATATATTATATTATGGCTTGAGATACACTGAAATGCTTGCAGTACATGAGAGTTTTTGGAATTATTGTGTTGCTGGGCTGGGGTGTTGCTAAATCAGAGTAGAGGATGTTCTAATTTCTGACATCCCATGTATCCCTAACCCTTTATGTGTGGTGAAATGAATGGCTGCATGTTCTTTCTGGTTGTGCTCTCTCTAGTGCATGGTCATCAGGTACCCTTAGCTCTCCAAACTGGATGGATGAGTGCTTAGAGGTAAGGATCCATGTGTTGTCATCATTTCTGTTTTGTGGGAGGGGAATGGGGCAGAGAGGGAATGCACAGCTCATCTGGCCAGTGTGGGATGCTGTGGGCAGCTGGCTCAAAGCACAGCCCCTGCTTTGGAGCTCCCAGCAGCTCATCCCTCCAAGCACTTCTTGGTGGTGTTCCCTGAGGGAGAAACTCCTGCCAAGGTGGCACTGGCAGATCTGTGGGTTCCTCATTCTTGTAGCAGCTACTGACAGATTGCAGATGTTCTAGTCCTCTTTGCCTAGGTTGCCAGTGGAGCAGCAAACTGGATTTTTTTCCTCCCAACCCCTGTTCCATTTCATTTTTTTCTTATTTTCTTCAGTTCGTCTAATATGAATTTTCCTGCTTGGGGAAAATTGAGGGAAAGAAACACCTCCAGCCAAAAATCCAGTTTAGAAACAGAAATGGGAGGAGGGAGGAGTGTTTTTAGGTGGTTCTGAAGCTGCCTCTGTTTCTATCCTGTTCCAGCAGTGGGAAGAAAACCAGCAGCAACCTCTTACTTGTTTTCAGGGCAGCAGCTATTTGGCTACTCCTTTTAATGTTCTTAACCAAAATTAGGGAGCAATAGTGTAGCATTCTTCATCTGATCTGTTGTAATTGCTTGGCTGAGCTGGTGTTGGTATGTAACACCAGGGTTGCACACCAAAGTCTAATTGTATTTTCTTTTTTTCTCTCTTCCCATATGCCCTGATGCAAGCTTATTGAAGGTGAGTTTACATTTTAAAGTTGATAATGGAATTGTTATAAATACAATCATTAGTTTTTCTGTGTCCTTTCCAACCATCTCGAGCAGCAGGGATTGAAAATTGCATTTAACAAAATGCAAAGCAGAAAGAACAGTGCTAAAGCCTCTGGCCAGTGTCCTAAAGAATGGATCCCATCTGTGTCTGATAGCTGCTATCAAACACAGTGGAAAATCCCAACAAAAGTTATTGCTCAATAGTTATGTAGGAAGGAACTTTCATTTTGTGAGCTTTTCTGTAATTTTAATTGATTAATGCTTGATTATTGTTACATGGGAGTTGCAGAAATCCTTGTTGCATATGTATTTTGAGAATTAAAAAGCAAACAGCAGATTTCACCCTTTCAATGTTACGAGGCCATTAAAATTTACCTCCTTTGAACTATATGTGTTATCATTTTCAAGTTACCATAACACCATAGGACCACAGCAGACCCTGTTAGTAAGAATTGTGTGAGGGAGCTTCCCTCTACAAGACAGATTTGTTCACAAGTAGTATAACTCTGTGGAGCATATGACACTAAGACTCTCTCAGGTAACATTTTTAGCTGTTCTTAGGGTGAATTGAGCAAATGTTTTGTGTTGGTCTGTAGCAGAATAGTCACAATGTGTGGAAGGGTTCAGCCTCAATATTTAGGGAAACTAGTTTGTTTAAGATTGCTTTTAACCCAGCTGAAAAGGGTCCATTTCAAATGGGAACCATTACAGACCATTTATAATAACCCATATAAAGGGTAGCTCCAAGGAGAGAGAGTCAATAATAGATCTAACTTGTTGAAATTGAGTTGCAGGGTGTGAACAAAGAAGCCAGCTGCTGTTGGACAGCTCTGTACTGAATGATGATGATGAAGATGAAGATGTGTCTGTGACTGATTCAGCAGCTGAAGAAAGGGATTCATCAGAAGATGAAACTGAAAGTTCAGAGTACGTATGCCTCATGACCTACCAGACATGAAATTTTGCCTTTTGTTTTTCATACAGAAAAACAACTAGGACTAGGTTTTACTGCTATGGCCTGACTTACCTTTGGAACCTTCCCTTACTCTTCTTATTTCCCTCTTCCAATGATGACCACATCCCATGCTGCATGATGATCAAATGATACCATTTTTACTTTAGGAGAGGAAGGCAGCCCAAGGCAGATGGAAAGCTTTGCACACAACCTTAAAGATGAGTTTAGGGGTATAGCAAGAGAGGTGATTAGGCACAGGCCATAGCTCACAATGCATTACATTTTCTCTTCATGCCAGGCTCTAGTAGTGCCATTAGATGAGGAAATATTGGTATTGATGGCTTGGCAGCAGCCAGACAAATTCTGTGCAGGTTTTAATAAAGCTGGTGTGCTTTGGATTACTGAAAGGGAATGTTGGAGAGAACTTAATATAAAAAAGGCATAATTTTTCACTTTGACCTCAAGCTTCTCTGTTACAGCATGGGCCTTCCTGCTCTGTTTAGGTGAGGCTGAAGAGCAGCACTTAACACTGAGCAAAGGGTCCTTCTTGCCAGAGCTGCCTGCAGTGTTAGTCTGTAGTGTCAGCCCTTGTTCCATTCTAGAGGCAATACTTTGCAGAGGACAGCTCAATGTTTAGTTACAAAGCTCTTATTGATGACTGGTTGGACATAAATGCTGCCATACACAGACTGGCCAGTGCTGGAGGCTGCTGATACTTCAGATCCTAGATCAGGGCATCCTCTCCCAGTGAAAACCAAGATACTATTTCCTTTGGGAGACCCACACTCACTATTACAGAAAACAGAGAGTTAAGGATGTGCAGGGCTCTCCAGAGGAAATGTGTCATGGCTGCTCAGTGCAGTTGGAGATCACAGGACATTTTATGTGCCAGTGACCCTCAGTGTGTGGTGACTAAACAGCCACATGTTCTCTCCGGTTCTGTTCTCTCTAGTGCTTGGCCAGCAGGTACTGTTAGGTGCCCGATCTGCATGGATTTTTACCCACAGGTAAGGACCCACCTGTTGTCATCTGCCCAGCTTTGTGGGAGGGGAAGGGGGCACAAAGGGGGAGCTGCACAACTGAGCTGGCTGATGTGGGATGCTGTGGGCAGCTGGTTTGAAGCACAGGCCTTGCTTTGGAGCTCTAAAAGTTACTTCTTGTTGGTGTATGTAGAGGGAGAATCCCTTGCCCAGGAGGCACATGCAGACCTACTCATTATTCAGCACTAACTGGCAGACTGCAGATACTCCAAGTCCTACTTGCCTGCTTCCAGCAAACTCAAATTCTCTCCTGTTGTGATTTCCTTTCTTCCAGATTGTGCAAAGTGGACGGCTGATTTTGTCAACACTGTGTGGCCATGTCTTCTGCAGTCAGTGTCTCCCTTTTGCCCTTCAGACTGCCAGCTTTTGCCCAGCCTGCAGGACAGATCTCACCCCAGCACAATACCATCCCATTTATATATAAGGACTTCTGTTTTTCAAGACAGTCTCAGATGGATTTGGGGGGATAAGTGGTATAAAGAGTTTTTTTCTATGTGTATATAATTTTTGTTGTATAAGGTTCCGTTTTCTCTGAATTTATTTATAAATAAATTTTTAATTGATTCAAATATAATCAAGTCTGCTCATCTATGTTGGGTTCTGCTGGTAGACAGAGATTTCTTTTAACAGGTGGAAATAAAGCCCTTGGTTTGATCAGTCAGAAGTGCTTGTTCTTTTCACTACACTATAGTAATTGATTTTTGGGGGGAATGCTGAAGGCATAAGCTTTGTAGTTCTTGTGATAGTGTGTGTTTTATAGGGAAAAGGAAACAGGCACTGCTTGGGGTGCAAGGGTGTCCCTGTTTCTTAGGACAGACACAGCTGGATGTTTTGCTAAAAATGTCATTATTTCAGTGCTTTGAAGGTTGAAAGAGCAGCAGGTTGTGCATGCATCCAAAGACTATATAAATATAGAATAATTTCTATGTAGCTAGACAGCTTGTTTATGGCCCAAGCTGCTCCTTGTTTTGTCCCTGGTTGCAATGTTCCATTGGTGACTGTCAGCTGATGACAGGAGCACTGCTGGCTTCTGTAAAGCTCTTCCCCTTCTAAAAAGCCTGCAAGCTTAAGGACATAATTGCTTCAGTGTAATTGCTTTATTAGAACTGCTTTAATATTGCTTCAAAACCAGTGCACTATGCTAGTAGTTATAGCTACCTAGCTGTAAATAATTCTGATTGAGCCCCTTTTTAAAAATCATTATCATTATTTCAACCAATTTAAATGACTCATTCATTTTATTTTTATAAATATATTTGGTTTGCCATCCTTTATGCTGCTGGAAAAATTGTATAAAGGCTCAATTACACCTGTATAATCATTTGTACATAAACCACTGACAAAGACTGGATCCCAGACTAGGACTAGGCTCTTCTTTGAGGAGTTCAAAAAGCAAGGGGGTCTTTCCACACCTGGTGACTTAATGGGAGGGCTTCTCTAATGACTCTGTCTGAAACTCCCACTCTGCCTGTGACACACAGGTGCCAAACCCCCACTGTGGTCTCAGGTACCTCACAGCAGCTGTGGACAAGCCCTCCACACCTGTGTTTTACCTCTGGGAAGATGTGCTGGAGAAGCCTGCTGGCCACAGATCCTGCTGCTTTACACACCAGAAACTGGATCCAAGGACAATTTCTGGGCATGAAAAGCACACGTGTAAGGAGGGATGGCAGCCTGGCTTGGCTGGCTTTGTAAATAAACACCAGGGTGTGTAATGCAATAGCACGTATGCTTGGCCCCAGCTGGGCTGTTTCTCTATACTGTGTTGTTTTGCTGTTCTGGATTAGAAATCTGTAGGTTTGTTTTTGTACCAGCCACTCAACCACTAAACTGCTTAACCTTCTCCACAGTCAGCGTCTCGGAAAAGCCAAACACAAGCAGCTCAGGCTGCATGAAAACACGAGCAGCAGACTGGCCTGAAAGCCAAAGGAAAGCTGTAATTTACTGGAAGGGAAGGCCCTCTTTAAATTTACAGAAAAGAGCATATATAGAAACCTAACAAAAGCATGGAATGACTGTCTGGCAGGGACCAGGGGATGCTGCTGCGAGAAGTGGTGATGTGGATCAGCTATCAAATGTTAAACACATTTTGTCTTGGCCAGGTCATAATCCCATATCCTTGATGAGGAGCATCTCTTCCTACTACTAAAACTGCTGTTAGAAAAGCAAAAGCTCAGCCTGAGTTTAAGTTGACCAGAAATGTCGAAAACCGCCAGAAAAGGTTCTTTAGATACATAAACAACCGGCAGAAACCTAAAGGAAATGTTGGCCCTCTGTTAAAAAGGAGAGGTGAGTTAATCACCAGCAACACTAAAAAGGCAGAGGTTCTCAACATTTCTTTACCTCTGTCTTTGCCAGAACTGCTGCTCTCCAGCTGGGGAGAAATTGGATAAAATAATTGCAGTTAGCATGTATTTAAGTGGAGTCCTGAGGGCAGTGTAGGCTGCACATGCCAGCAATGACAGGAACAGCCTTAGGCAAGCCATGGAAATTCAGAGCCCTCCATCACCACCAGGATTTGTGCCACAAACAGCAGTTAACACTCTAAACCTTTTGTGCAGATCACACCAAGCTTTAAGGCGAGTCTCATTTGAGAGTCTCATTTGCTGCCTGGAAAATTTTTGCCTTTGTTCCTGTTTATCATTAATGCATCTGAATAATGATCATTAATGCAAAGGAATGGTCCTTACTGTGAAATAGTCTCCTGTAACAAAGTAAATTACTGCTACACTGGTGATAAGAAAGTTGGTGCTGAAGACCTGTAGGTTACTTCATGCAGGTCCTGACTCCACTTAGCAGGGGAAGGTTCATGCTGCAGCTGAGGGACCCCTCAGGATGAGATTCCCTGGAAAAACTCCCTGGGTTTTGTAGACAGCTCCTGTGCCCAAAGGTTCTGGGTATAAATTCTGGATTTTCTTCTGGATGTAAACCACTAACAGGCAGGGATGTTGGATGTAAATCAGTAACAGGCAGGGAGGGATGTTGGTCTCCAAGCTAATTTCCCAAAACTAAACCTGTTGCCTGAGGTGAGTCACAATCAGATGGTGATTTTGTCATCTCATTTGAACCCAGTGTCTGCTGTGGCCTCCCAGCTCTCATGGGTCACTGGAAACAGGCTTTGACACATGCCTGGGGGCAAGATGGGATTTTCTGTGCAAGAACTGGGGAACATTTGCTGCTCTCAGCACTTCCCAGCAATGAGTAAGTGCTCCTGGAAATGAATGGGTGTCAGGAAACTCTGCCTTTCTCTGACCTCCCTGTGCCTTCTCCCTTAGTCACCAGCTGGGGCTGTGGGGGTACCAAGTGTGTTTAAGGTGAGATGCTGTGACACACACGGTCTAACATGTTCCTGCCCTCTCCCAGCAAGGGGAGGATGTCTCCACTCCCTGTTTCAACCCTGCACCCCCTCCTGTAAGCCCTATATCCTTTCCTATATCCTTAATCCCTGAAAGTCCTGCTTGTTTAAAGGCCTGAATGCAGTCTGATAGTTCATGGCTAACTAGAAAATGAGATTTAGTTAACAAGGTATGCATTAGGCATGCACCAGTGAGATTAAATCACTAGATTTTTAATGACAGAGATAAAATACTTCAGCCCCATGGTACAAAAGCCTTAGCAGCAGCTGGTGTAGCCTTGGTTTCTCTCCATGGTTTTGAAGACCATGCTGTCAAGGACAAAGTGACAGCTTCATGTCACAGCCTTATCCAGGGCACTGTGGAGGGAAGGAAGGGGACCCCTTCCTAGGGTGGAGGGCTCTGGCATGGACTTGCTGTATCAGACTCTTTTCAAAACAGCTATTCTGCTTCTCAGGGTTTGCAGAATAATTCCAATAGCCACGAGGACCACAGAAAAGGTTTTTAAGGGCTCAGAGATAGAAGAAATGTAAGGGCACAGGTCAAAAGCTAACATTCTCAAGGGCAGATAAAGCCCTAAGGCTGTAAACAGCTCAGTGTGGGACAGCTGACTGTGTACAGGTGACAGTCTGGAACAGCTACTGTGATGTGCTCTCCAGGAGATGAGAATCAGCTGGCAAAAAAAGAGGTATTTAGCTTGTTTGCTTTCTCTTTGATCCTCCACTTCTGCTAACCAATCCCTTGGTGTGACTTGTATCAGAAGGGCAATGGTGATGCTGTTTCTTACCCTCCCTGTTTTCCACGTGCTGTAGCACAGTTTCCAGGAGGATGTGCTCCAGGATCTCTCCAGGCACCAAGGGGGGACTGACTGCTCTGCAGCTCCTCAGGGTGCAAAGTTGTTGCCTGCTTTTCCCCAGTGATTTATTCAGCCAGGCCACCTGTGCTGCAGTGTCTTGTCTTATGGATGGAGGACAGAGTATTCACCTGTGTATTCCTGCAGTGAATAAAGAAGATAAGAGAGAAAACAGCTGATTTCTTTTAAGGTACACTGGCTCAAAAATATCTATAGTAAGGACTGTAGAGCACAGATGCAAACAAGTTCAGTAATCAAATGCCTACTTCTGCTAGTGAGGGTTTGTGCTGACAGAATGTAATTTTTCATTTATGTTTAATGATTGACCTGGTGTGGAGAGCAGGGGAAAGTAAACCATTTGTTATTTCAGTTCTCTGTTTCCATCCTGGATTACACATTTTGCATGTGGGGACACGTTGCAGGGAATTGCCCATGTGGGTAAAGTGACCTCCAGGCAGGAGGTGACTCAGCACTGCTTCCCTAGGCTGCAGCCACCCTGTCCCACTGTGCCACAGTCCACTGATCCCAACAGCTCCTGGGCTCAGCCTGTACAGGTTTAAGTGCTTTGCCACCTGAAGAGCAAGTGCAAACACACAGTGAAAGGTGAAGATGGTCCTAAGTTTGGTCAGGTTCTTAGGAAGGGCTTTTGCAGAGGAAAGCCTGGCTCATTTCTCTGATTTTGAAAGGATGTTCCACACCCTAGTGTGAGCTGTGTGTGAGAAAGTATAGAATCATAAAATAGTTTGGGTTGGAAGGCACCTTGAAGGCCATCTAATTTCAATCCTCCTGCCATGGGCAGGGACACATTCCACAAGACTAGGCTGCTCAGAGCTCCATCCAACCTGGCCTTAAACTCTTGCAGGAATTGGGCTTCCACAGTTTGTCTAGTCAACCTTTGCCGGTGCCTCACCACCCTCACAGTAAAGAATTTCTCCCTAATAGCTAATTTAAATCTGCCCTCTGTCAGTTTAAAGCCCTTTGTCCTATACCCTGTATAATCTAATTAGTCTCCAGATTTCTTGTAGGCTCCCCTCAGGTACTGAAAGGCAGCAGGTTTGTCAGAACTGAGGCATTTTCACTCAAGTTTTAACACAACCTGAAATCACACCAGGGTTTGCCATGTCACACAGGATCACAAAGCATGTGCATGTTCTGGCATGTGTTCAGCCTTCAGAAAACTGCATTTATAGACTGGGGGAAACAAGTTTCTTTGGGTGAGCTGACCGTCATTATAGGTTAGAACAGCCCTTCCCAGACCACTGGCTCAAACAGGAAGAGAGGGAGACGTCTGCCCTCTCTTCAGTTGGACAAACCAAACTCGTCACAGTGTTTTGCTGCACAAAACCACCACCCAAAATAGCCCCATTCTCATGTGTCGGTTTATATTTGTGATTATACTTTGCAACAGGAAGAAAACCATGTTAATTACATTTGGCAGAAGAAACATTCCTCCTGTGCTTTCCTAGAGCGCCTGTAGGGACATTACTATGTCGAAATAAAAACCTAAACAAATAAACCAACAGCTGTTTTCATTGGAGAGCTCAATTTCTGCCTTGCTGCTTGTTAGAGTAGGGCCTGTGCCGATGACGAGATTTTCTGGAGAGTAAGAGCTGGAAGACTCCGTGACTCCAGTATCAGAAGGCTGATATGATTTATTAGAATGACTCCATTATTCAGAAGGGTTTAGGGCTAAGGTGCCCACGTTCAGAGTTACATGTTTCCTCCACACTGGTCAGAACAAGACTCCCCAGTGCTTACAAAGTCAGAGAGATGACAACCTCTACATCATTGGCTAGAAAGAGAAAACTGCATCTCCTGTATCAGGAGACAGGCAAAGGAATGCATCTGTTGTCCTTGAATCCACACACAGACATGGGTTTGTTTTTACAGAAATCTGCAGAGAAGTCAGCTTTCCCATGGAAGGAAAAAGTCCAGCAAGTTTCCATATAAGAAACTTATAAAATGGCTGTGACAGGCACAGAGTTACCTGCTGACACCCTGCCCTTCAGATCTGTGTTCTCCAGCCCAGCCCACGTGTTGCTGACCCACCCTGAGGTGAGCCTAACTCAGCTCCAACCAGCAGCCCAGCTCCCTCCTTTCTGCCTGATCGATTGCTGCCATGAGATCTGTGTTTCAACAGCAGTTATTTTGGGTGCAGCAGATCAAGTTTTACCATACAGAACGGATGTTGCTTCCCAAAATTGCCTGTCATCCTCAGTGTTCACATTTTCCATGGGTGAGGAGAAGTCATATGACTTCTTTGTGATAAACAAGACTCAGTGAGCAAAAGAGCAGTGCTGCCTTCTAATTTATTGACTGGTAATGTTCTTCCTAATGCAAAGAGCTCTGATGCTGCAGAGTAAGTTGCCCTGTCAGCTGATGACCCCTTCTTATTGTTTGCTTCAGATGGTGCTGCTTAACTCAGTTTCTTAGGCTTTTCTTTCCTCTAGTTAATGTATAGCTGCAGTTTGCATCCTGTCCATATACCAACCACAGTTTGCCATTTATTCTGCCAAATTTATAGCTACACACTCAACCAACAATCTGTTTAGGTAGTCAGCCATGAATTATGTGCAAAATGTTGTTTCCTAAATCTGGATGTGATTATCTCTCAACTGTGTATTTCCAAAAGAGCAGCTCCCTTCCAAAGAGAGCTGGTAAGCAAGGAGGGAGAGCAGGGATTTGCCAAATGTCTTTGTGCTTCTGTGCTTAATGAAAAGAAACTTTTTTACTTTTTCCCAGACACTTGTATCTGAACAATTCAATCTATCAATTTATCCTATTTTCTTGAAAAATTATACATTTAAGAAAACATCCCCTTTGATTTGCTGATGGCAATACCTGTCAGGTATGAGTTGTTACTTCACATTTCATTAAAAAACCCCTCCAAGTTTAAAAACTTTTAGTATGCAGAACATGAGGAGAAATTGCTGGGTCTGAGTGATGTTCTCTACTGGCACTTTTACCGCTTGTTGTACAAGAGGTGGAGGCCCCAATATTAATTAAAATAAGTGTACTGACATGCAGGAGATGTTCTGGCTTTCCAAGCCAGAGCCAAAACGATTCCTTGCTGCAGTGGAGAAGAGGTTGCTGCAGATCTCCTGCCTGCAGAGGCTTTGTGGGACAACAGCTTTATCACCTCCAGGCTTGAGCAAGCTGCAGGAACCTCTCCACCATTCAGTCGAGACAGGAGAGGCCTTGACCCCAGCCTGCTGATTTTTGGTTCCTCCACAAAATCAAATCAGCTCCTTGGCCAAACAACTTCCTCCCCAAGCCCAGTCCCCAAGTCTTTAATTTCCCTTCCCCAGGCCCACAGATGGGTTTTTCCTCCCACTCCACCGGCAGGGCTCCCACAGCTGGGGCGCAGTGCCTGGGACATGTTTGCTTTCACACTGACTCAGTTCTGCACCCATCCCACCTCAGACCACAGCAGCTCTGGGCTGAGAGTTAAGAAAACTGCTCACAGCAGGAGCTGAAGCCACGTGAAATCTGATGGGTTCCTGATATGTAGCCAAGCCTGTGTCTGAGGTGAGGTTTATTGACAGGGTCACAACATGCAAACAGCACACACTTCCCCTGCTCCAGACCTTTTGCAGAAAAGATGCCTTGTGTACAGATAACCACAGACACACAGGGTGGAATCCTGGGTTGCACAACGCCTGGCACCTCTCCAAATGATCTGTTTTGCACTGGCCTCTTCCAGGAGGCACTCAGAAAATGTGTCTCGTGAAAGGTTTGTCTCTGGGATCAGTAGCAAACTTTTTTGGACTCTCTGCTCCTCGTGCTGTGATCCGTGTGCAGCTGTGTGTGGAAACATGACATGAGTTCAACATGGTAAATGTGGAATGCAAAATCAAGGCTGCTGTGTGATAAGGATTCCCGGGATGCGGTCAGGACTCTGTGATGCAGATCTCAGCTGTGCACAGAGGCAGCGTGTGGCAGAGCTGGCCCATATCTCCCTGTCCACCTCTTCTCTGTGCTGCTGTGCTGTGCTCTGTTTCCTGCAGCAAGGAGTGTTTTGCCAGCAGAGCTTTGTGAAGGTGCAACCAGAGGGGTGCAGAATCCTCCCTGCCGTGCCCTGCCAAAACTCCCCGCACTCGGGAGAACAGGCATCTTGTGACTTTCCAAGTTTCACAATGCACAGTGAGAGGATGCTGCTCTTTCCATACCCATTCTGCATATTCAGATTTTTCCATTAGTGTCCTTTCTCAGTAGGAGGAGAAAATTTTGCAGTAGGATCGGAAACAGGGAACTGAGCAGGGGAGAGAGAGGGAAACAACTTGTCACAAAGTTTTTGCAATGCTTGTCTGAGAAGCAATCTTCTGTCAAGATGTTTCCTACTATTAAATTCCCCTCAGCATTCAAACTGTGAGCCCTGAGCTGGCAAACTGATGGTTGCTGTTTTATGAACATATATGGGATTTAAGCACACACAATTTGCATGCTTTCCTTCCTCCTGGATCATTATATCTGCAGCAGTGCTCAGGGTTCAGATTGAGCTCAGCTCCCATTGAGATGAGACAGTCTCATCCTCCTGTTCTCAAAAAAATTGCTTTTTGAGGGTTATATACATTGAGAAATGGCACAGTTATGAAAACATGGTGTACACCATAAATTCCATCACTGGTAATTCTTGTTTCTACAAGTACTTCAGACTATTATTGTGCTTGCTATTTTCCAGTTGAGTTTCCAAAGAGCATTTTATGGTAGCAATATAAGAAAGTTTTGCTTTTCATCTGTCTTTCACAGAAACCTGTCTTTACTAAGCCTGCTTTTCTTGGGGATATTCTAGTTGCAAAACAGTATTTGATAGCATTCTTAATGCTGCCAAAGAAAATAGCCTTTTTCTTCCAGTCTTAGTCTTTGCCATCTAGTCTTTGCTCATGTTCACCCCTGGACTTGTTTTTTGGTGAATAAAACTCAAGAAATTCAGTACTCCTGACAGCTCACTGAGCACTACAGGTCACTGCAGGCAGGCTGGGATTTTCCAAGCCAGCCAGAGGTATCTCTGGGCATCACACTGATGTCCCAGCTCAGGATCTTAGGTAGAGCTGGAGGTTGCACAGGGAGGCACTGATACAGCTTCTTGTCAACACAAAATGACAGCCTAACCACATGTTTCCAGCACAGCCCAGGATGGAAGGAATTGTGGTCAAAAGCTGACAGGACAGACAAGTAGGAAATGTCACCTACATGCGACAAATTACAGTCAGAGTCATGCTCTGCACAGACCCTGACAGCTCTGGAAAGCCAGAATCATGTACCCTCCCACCTGTACAAATCCAAGGAAGCTGCAGAGCAGCAGACAAGTGTTCTCTCCAGAACTAAGGATTTTAATGTGGGAAGTAAAAATGGTGAAAGTTCCCTGCTTTCTGCTCTGCTTGTTCCTTATCTTTGAGACAAAAAGAAGCACAAATCCTACCAAGGCAAAGGATTTCTCAGCTAGGCGAAATGATTTACAGGAGAAATAACCACATAATGATAGGCATGAGACAAGTGCTAAATTTACTACAGCTCTGTACAGGCTAATCTTGCATAAAATGAAGACATTTAGTAATAGCCATTGCTTCTCATCCTGCTTCTGGATTAGTCCAAAACATCCCTGTTGTTCCTCAGTTCTTACAAAATCCACCATATAGCTTTGGCAACATACTCAAAAACACTGTCATCTCCCAGCACACTGGAAATACCAGTTGTCTGCCAGAAACAACTCCCTGGGGGTCACACAGAGACTCTGCTGGGACACAAGAGTTCCAGATTCTTGCAAAACATTTGCCTTGAGGTGCCACAATAATAATTGACCTGTACAGGAATGTCTGTAACAAACTGCAGGAAGTCTCTGTTTCTCATGACTCCATCAGCATGGCTGATAACTGCTGCTGAACTTGGTGAAACAGATTGTTTACATAATATGTATTTTCCTGGTGGTCTGACACAGTAATATGCCACTATGCAGATTGCAAGTGTTGATTTTGGCCAGACAGCAGCTCTAGAGAATCTTTGAGCATAATGTTGTTTTTCAGTTCTGTGTCTCTTGATGAATGGTTTGTAGGGAAAGTAGGTTTTTCAGGCTTAAAATTTAATCCAGGGTGTGGACAGGAGAGCAGGACACAGCACACCCAGTCCCACATCCAGTGGTGTGAGCCACTGGCTTCACTCTGTCTCTGTTTTTGCTCTGTCAGATGGAAGGAGGTTTTAACTGATGGTCAGGACTGGTGTTTGGGACCAAATGTACTTGGCCACCTCAGGGCTGGCTTGGGGTTCCCTGGAGTCAACAGCAGTGGCCTTTTGAAGCTGCCCTAGTAACTAAATATTGGCTACTGCCTGATGCTCAAACCAGCACTTCCAAAGAGCAGCCACTTCCAGCTGGAGTCTTGTATCTGCATTCAAGGCCTTCAGCAAACTGGGCTCCAGCAGCACTCAGCTGCAGATGGGATGGGAGATGGTAAATCTGTCTAAATCTGCCTAAGATCTTGATGCTGAAATCCTAGTTCTGAAGGCTTTTTTGGTTGAAACGTCTTTCCTGAGTTAGCATTAACAATGCTCACACAGCTTCAAAAATAAAAGCCAGGTGGATACTTGCAGTCATAACTACTAATGATATACTATTACTGTGGTTTTATCCAGTTCTCCCACTGGGATATTGGAACACTCTCTGAAGTACACTGAGTTGAACTTCCAGCTGCTGTTGATCTCAGCTCAAAAATACAATCAGCTAAGTCTGTGTGATGATGTGACCAGCAGGTGCTGAGCTAACGTGGGTATGTTACTCCTGATGTCTCTGAACACGCCCCAGAAGTGTCAGTGAGCACAGGATATCAGTTATCAGTTATCAGTTATCAGTAAGCACAGGATAACAGGAGCTGCTACAAACAGGTCTCTCTTGTCTGCTGGGCTAAGGACACAGCAAACATCAGCAGGGTGTCACAAATGAGAAGCAAGATAACCATCTTGAAACAGTTATAAATATTCTGCCTTCTGACAGGGCTGTTTGGAATGTTTTCCTCTGTTTGAATGACACCTCATGGAGGAGTGTCTGAGAGCCCTCCAGCACATCCCAGCTGATGCAGAATCAGTCCAAAGCTATGGACATCCAAAAGAGGCCACAACAGATCTGTCACTCATCAGCAGAGCTGATGCACTGCTCCATAGCAGGCATGGAATTCCATCCCATGGTGTCCTTTGCTTCCCAATGCCAGTCATGCCACTCCTCTTGCTGGAGCTATATCTGCTTTTTCTTTTCCTTTTTTTTTTTTTTTAATTGAAAAATAAATTTCAGGGCATCTGGTCCCTGAAAAGGGTTCTGAAATGGATTTGGTGCATGAGACAGCTGTAGCAGATGACTTGATCAAACCACCTGAGAAAGGAGCCAGAAGAAATACAAATTAATAGAAAAGGAGTAAGAATTCCTCATAATTCCTCATAAAGATACACCAATCTTCTTTAATTAGACCACTGTCTATTGTACACCTTTACAAATAAGTTTCTGGATGCAGAATGCCTACTGAGACAACTAGTACTACTAATTTATTATTTTTTTCCCCAGGTAGACTAAAAAATGCAAAAGGCCATATTCTGTGACATCTTTGCAATTCTTGTTGCCCCATGCATGCACTAGAGAGCAAGTCTGCAATTCTGTGGAAACATGAACACCTCTTTGGTGAATTTTATGTTCAAATTTATTTGTTCCAACACACATTAGGTATTCCTACCCCCTGCAGAACAGGGCACAAAAGATTTCTGGGAAGCTGGGCTCTGGCTTTTCACTAAAGTAGAACAGACATGCCCTGAATCCCTCCTACATGATACCAAACACTGTGCATTCAACAGACCTGCTGGTTAATCATCTTGCTCATAAGTAATGTTTTAACCTTAGAATGGTTTTTATTTGCTTCAAAAGCCACAAAACCAAAGAGGAAGTACAGGAGAACGTGGGCAGGACAGTGGCCAGGAGCCTCATGACCTCATCTTTTTCCGCCCCGTGGGGATTGGTGGCTGTGCTTGGGACAGGGTTTAAATTCCCAGAGCTCAGAGATGTCAGGCAGCAGGGAACGAGGGGAGAAAGCCAGAGCTGCTGGGAGCCAGCTGGCTGGAGCTGCTGCTGGGATCACTGAGTGCTCTTGTTGTGGCTGACTCCTTCAGAGCCTGAAAAGGTAATTTTCTTTTTGATTTTTGACCTGCCATGTGCCAATCCATCTGCAGCTCTAGGCTAGGAAACGCTGAGCAGATCTTTGAAGCCTGCTTCACTGGGCAGGGATGTTTGATATTTCTCCTTGGAAAAAGGTATGTTTTTATAGGAGCAAGGTTGCTTTAGCAATGCCAGGTATTACACATAATCACAATTTTAAATTTGTGTGCTGATAGATGTTGGGAGCAGCTGACTGAAAGCCCTGCCACTGAATTATGCACTAGGAACTCAGAGCTGGTGCTTGAACACAGAAAGCTTTTCTTCCTCATGTAACCACTGCCTGGCAGTGTCCTTGTTTCTCCTGGCAGGCTCATGGTTTGTGCTGCACGATCCTGAGTGGATGGTACAGCCACACTTCTCTGTGAAACTTGGAATTGTGATGCCTCTGTTGGAGTGTCCTGTCTCAGGGCCAGCCTTACTAATGCATTTTAAATGTCCCAAGCAGCTTTATTTCCTGCTGTGACTTACCAAAGTTTTGAATGACTCTTGTTCATCAGTAAAATGGTTTAAATTCTCTGGGATGTTCCTTATTCTGGGAACTGGTCAGTAAGCACAGAAATTTACTGTAGCTCTCCTAATTTCAGCAGGAATCAGTTACTTATTAAATTGCTAAAGCTGCAATGTGAGCAGCTATGGGAGCAGCTATTTCACTTAATCTCTTGTTTGGAAACACAGGTTATTTTGTTCAAACTTCTGGAGGGGGAAATGCAGGTCTATCAATCAGAGTAGTTTATGTCCATATAAACTGACTTTACTCAGCAATTCAAGTTAATAACCTTAAAAGCTAGTTTTAAAATAGTTGACAAAAGAATACAGATTTTTTGCCTTAACCTGCCCCTTTTAAAAAACAATTGTGTTAAATGAATGAAGATAAACCAAAGTGGTATTTATAACAGTTTTTTTACAGAGCTTTTCCTTTGCCTATGCAAGTCAGTAGACTACAAGTCAGTTCCCCTTCTCAGTGTGCTTTTTCTCACCACTGCTCAGCTCTTCTCAGCATTCAGTTTCAAAGTTCTTGTAGCTTTTTGAGCTGCTAAATCACTATGAGGTGATTGGGAGGTGGTGATGGAGGATAGAAGAAGTAAAATTAGCATGGGCAAGTTGAATCCACAGCAGGGACCTGGTCTTGGCATAGTGAAGCACACCAGGATAAAGGAAAAGCCTGTAGCATTTTTGTGGTATTTTACTTTATTGACTTTCTGTTCCACAATATTTTCTAGGTAAAATATCACAATGAAGGTGGCAGTTCTGTGTTTATGCCTTATCAGCATCACTGCTGCATGGCCAGTGAGTAAATCACAAACACCATCCCCAGCACTTGCATTATTTGCTTTGCACATCAGCAAGAAACACTGAGAAATGTTTTTTCTCTTTTCTCCCTTCAAGGTGATTCAATCCAAGCAGCATGCCATTTCTGCCAGCTCCGAAGAAAAATATGTAAGCTCATTTTGTCTGTCAATTTTCTTTGATAAGTACTTTTTGATTTTTGTTTGTTTGTTTTCCTCCAAAACACAGTTTCTGATACCTGTTCCATGATTGTAGATGCTTGCAGAACATGTCCTCACTAGGCTGTTAGGAGCCAGCTTCAAAGCAGAGAGCCACTGATGTCCACTGACTTTTTCCTGTGTCTTGTGTCCTGGTTGTGGACTTTCATTAGTTCTATCTCTGGACCAGCACTGGAAATCTTTTTCTTAATGAAAAATGTGTTAGCTGTTAATTAAAAATAGAAAGGGACTGCAGTATGGCAAAATTACTATAATCCATATTTGTTAGATGACAGTATTTGGTGTTGGAGGAGCACCTTAATCCAATATCCTATTTTTTTATTTGAGTGATGTAAGCAAGCTGCATTTAGTCTTGTATATAGCTCTTTAATTTATTCCCCATTACTAGCTGTTACCCTTGTAAAATCAATTCTTGGCTCTGAGAACCAGCTACTGCATTAGTTTAGAGTCTTCATGATGTGGGAGATAAATGACCCTCCAGAAAGGGCCTAAGAATTTGCAGAAGCAATGATTGTTAGATATAACTCCAAATTTCACTCAGTAAAAACAAACTGGAGGAGCTGACCTGAATTTGCCCAGGCTCTGCCAGTGAGAGAGGCACATCTATCTCTCTTTTGGGTACAACATTCATCTGGGGTCATGGCTTGTTCTGAGTCCTCTTCCTACTGCAGTGAATAGCTGAGGACACATCCCGTAGAGAAGGACTAGGTACTGCAGATGCACCACATCTGCCTGCAAACACAGGCTGGGATGCAGCAGCTTTGCCTGCTCCTTTGAGGATTAACCCCTCTCTTTTATTTTCTCTTGAAGGACTCCAGGGGCCATCACCTGCACAGATATCACAGCGACCACGTGAATTCTCAGTCTCAGGAGAGTCAGCAGCACCCACAGAGTGACCTGGCATCATCTCAGCAGGTACAGGCACCTAGCTGGAAGAGAAAGCAGAGCATCTTTCAATGCCAAGATTTGCAAGTTATGATTAAGTGCTTAAAGAACAGTCAGCATGCTGATCAGCCCCACTGTATGTGCCTTTGTGTGCTAACATTGAGCTTTGTGCTGTTTTCAGACCCTTTACTCTTCAGAAGAAAGCGTGGATGTCCCAGAACAACTGGTAAGTGTTTTGAAGGACAGCATGTCATGCAGGGCAGCTCTCACTTTCCTCACTCAGCTGTGGCTCTTGCAGCAACAACTCTCCTGAAATAAAACAAAGGTGAACTCAGTGCAGTGCCTGCACATAGCTCCTCAAGAGTGCCTAAGCCCCAGGTGAATGGGACAGGTACCAGGCTGCACCTCTCACATCCGTGTCCATTTGTCTGATGCATCACAAATGTTTTCCAGCACTTTCCCGATGTGCCAAGCAAGAGCCATGAAGATGTGGATGATGATGATGATGATGATGATGACAATGACTCCAACGACACAGATGAATCTGAAGAGGTTGTCACGAGCTTTCCCACAGACATTCCAGTAACCGAACCATTCCCCACTTTCCCTTTCACCCAGGGAGACAATGCTGGCAGAGGTGACAGTGTGGCCTACAGGGTGAGGGCAAAAGCCGCACTGTTGAAGTCTATCCAACTCCACAAAGCTGTCAAAAAGGTAAATAGCTCTGAGCAGTGGTTCTTGGAAATGGGGAGTGAACTTGAAAATGGACGTGGCATTTTATGGGAGTTGGTTTTGAAAACTGGAATGGGGAAAGGAGGCATAAGTGAAGGAATGCATTTCCTTTCTCTGGATACCACAGACCAGGGGGTGTCCATGCACGGGGGCAGAAGTGCAGCCTGCTGCTGCAAGCTGTGCCAAACTGCAGTTTGCACTGTCCCGATAAACGTGAAAGGTTCACATAACTCCTTATAACACCTGAGTATCTCCAGGCAGAGGATCACCATGCAGGCTTTGAGTGTCCCCGCAGCCAGAGCAGCCTGTGTTAGTGCAGCACTCGACGAGTGACAATGGCTCTTATTCTGCTCTCTAACACAGCTCATCTATGATGCCACCGAGGAAGATGAGAGCGACGCGGGTGCGGGCAGCCAGGGCTCTGTGTCCCGGGAGGATTCTGCCTCCCGCAGCTCCCTGAGGAAGCGGGCCAGCGGTGCGGGGTGGGCTGGGCACAGCAGCGAGCACCGCAGCGATCCCCGCGACCGGAGCTTGGAAAACGACAGCCGGCCCAAATCCGACAGCCGCGAGGCAGCAGGCGACAGCAGGAAATCTGGGGCCAGAGGGGACAGCTTCTCCAGTGTGGAGAGCAGGGAGAGAGGGGACAGCCTCAGGAGTGTGGAGAGCAGGGACAGAGGGGACAGCCTCAGGAGTGTGGATAGCAGGGAGAGAGGGGACAGCCACAGGAGTGTGGAGAGCAGGGAGAGAGGGGACAGCCACAGGAGTGTGGAGAGCAGGGAGAGAGGGGACAGCCTCAGGAGTGTGGAGAGCAGGGACAGAGGGGACAGCCACAGGAGTGTGGAGAGCAGGGAGAGAGGAGACAGCCACAGGAGTGTGGAGAGCAGGGAGAGAGGGGACAGCCTCGGGAGTGTGGAGAGCAGGGAGAGAGGGGACAGCCACAGGAGTGTGGAGAGCAGGGAGAGCCGCGTGTCAGCTGAGCTCTCTGACGGCATCAGCAACCAAACGCTGGAAAGTGCAGAGGATTCTCAAGATCGTCACAGCACGGAAAATAACGAAGTCATCCTTTAAAGGGAGGCAGAAATAATATTTCCCTTCTTTTTCAATCCCTACCTAAGGGAAGCGGGAGTAGCTTCATTTTGGGGAAGTGTTTGTTGCTGTAGTTCGCGTGGTGACTTTCTGGGCTCGGGGCGGTCCCTGGCCCCTGGGCTGTGCCGGCCGAGGCTGTGGGACACGGCATCGCTCCTGGGGCCCGCTGCTCTCTGCGCTGCCGGGCGGGGTTTTGCTCTAACGGGACTTAAATAAAACCTCAAAACCTTGTACCTGCGTTACTGTTCACTGGGGCTTGCACCCGGCG
>VWZP01007093.1:91024-173947 GCA_013396995.1 Dicaeum eximium
CGCCCGACGGAGCCGCGCCCCGCAGAGCGGCCTGGGCCAAGCGCCTGGCGCGGAGACTGCGAGGTGAGAGAGACCCGGCTGCTCAGGAGCTGGTGCCACTTTCTGCGCGCTCTAGAGTTGTTTGTAGTCCCTCCTCTGTCCTTGCTTGTAGTCCTCCTTTTTCTGTGCCCGCGTCCTTTTCCATCCATCCTTGCCTGCGTCTCTGTGTCCCCATGTCTTCGTGCACATCCATCGTCCCGGTTATGTCCCCGCAGCACACGCAGATGTGCCCTCACCTTGCTCCTTCCTTTCCTCTTCCTTTCTTCTTCCTTTCCTCTTCCTTGCTCCTTCCTTTCCCCATCTCTCTGCCTCCCAGGTCTTACTCCTGGCTGCTTTCCGTGTAGGACACTCCCGCATAGGGGAGGTTTAGGTTGGACCTTAGAGGAGGAATTCCTTCACACAAAAGTATTGTGCGTGAATTGGCACTGCTCTGTTTGGAGTCTCCAGTGGTGTGTTTGCTTTAGTCTGTTACTGAGATATTAGGAGAAGAGCTGCTTCACATGGAGAAAGTTAGGTCCTTTTATAAAAACTTCTATAAAGTTTTTATAGTTCAGATGTCCCTTTCATCTTAGTTGTTGACAAGAAGGAGCCTACTATGTATGTTTTTAACTGTGGTAAAAAACAGCAGTGTTTGTACATTTCTGTTGATTCCTGACTTCTATAGGCAAGTGTAGCTAAAGTTGCTGGAGTCAACAGATCCTTCTCTGTCTCTTTGATGAGAATGTTGCCATAAATTCGTGGGCACAGTAAATGTCTGGGTGAGACTTTGGTGCTGTGGAGGTGCTGCAGGGCGCCGTACTTCCTGACATTATTGGGCGAATTCATTGTTCATTTAGCACAAAGATCATTGTATAATCCCTGGTGCTTTTTGGTTGGATTTTTTTCTTTGCTGCCACTTTCTGTTCTTTGCTGACTGTAGTCTAATATGACAGAGTTTGAGTTTGGAAGCTTTCTGCTTCTGCTCACCACATTTCTTATTGGTGAGTAATGTGCTGACAGCCAGGACTTGGCTTTGCTGCCAGCTTAGCTCACTGGCTTTTCCAGCCTTTTCTTCCTCTCTTCCATGATGTTTTCCTGCCTTTATTATGAGAGTTGCTAGTGCAACGTAGTGCTGTGCTAGAGGCTGAATTTATTGAGTTATTATTATTAGTGACTCTGTAAATGTTCTTGGATTTGTGTTTTTGTCTTTGAGAGTGACCTAATGGGGAGGATTTGGAGTTCAGTGTAGTAAAGTTGCAGTCTTTATCTGCATGTTTTCAAACTTGGCCTTAAAGAACAGCTTTGGAAAAGCTCTCTTATTTGGGGGCTGTCACTAGGGAAGGCCCTAAGTTACTAATTAAGCCATGTGAACAGAGATTAATGCTAAAACCGTTAGTGCTTGCTGTGCCTATGCAAGAGGAGTTTCCAGGTTATTGTCACAACTTAAAAATGTAGTAGCTGAAAGGCTTCAAGAAACATTTAACACATTTTTTTCCTCATTTATTCAGGTAGAGGGAAGAGCTTCCTTATTCCCATCTCTGTTAGCAAACAAAGGTCTGCAGCAGGCAGCTTAGCCCTTTGTCTTAGCCTTACAGCAGTGGTTGAAGATTGACTGAACTCATGCTTCATTGTCAGGTTTATAATGTTTTTTGGCTGTCCCTTGTTCCTGTTCCATTTCAAATTACTGTGGTGTGTTTGAAGGATCCAAGATTTTTACTAGGGAGTTTGAGGTTGCTACATTTCCATCTACTGAGAATGTAGAGGGTGTTTTGAAAGGTTTGCTGTTCCTAAATTATTATGGTATCCCATTGATAGCTGATACTACCTCAGGCCTCATTCTGTTTACAAGCAAAGTTCCTCTTGCTTAAACTTAGATCAGTTTAAAATCCACAGAAGAACCTGCAGCAATGACAAAGCTTTCAACACCACTTACTATGTCAGTTGTGTATCTGTACCAGACATCTGTGCACATCTGTACCAGACATCATTATATATATATGTTTTTTTTTTCATTTTTAGGTCTGTGGGGGACAAGACTCATGGAGGAGAGCAACACGAGCAGAGAGCGGTACTTGAGGAGTGTTCTACGGGAGCTGGTCACGTACATGGTTTTCCTCGTGGTCCTGTGTGTCTGTAAGTACAGCTCAGCACCAGAGCATCCAGCTCTGTCCTACTGCTTGTTGTGATTCCAGAAGGAAGGTTGGTTGATGTTGGAGAAGAATTTATGGGCAGATGTCTAGGCAAATACATGAATCAAATATTTCTCTGTTTTCTCTGCGTGGACTGTTGCCTGAGACTGAAAATACTACAACTTTCTGCACCTTAACAAGTTTAGAATCTTTAGGCAGGATGATAATAGACTTGTTCTTTGTTTTTAGAGAGCATTTTTTAATTGTAGTGTGTTTTTTTTTCTCTTTCCCTCATTCCTTTACCTGTCACTCCTTACCAAACCTTCTGCAGTGACTTATGGGACAGTGAGTTCCAGTATGTACTATTATACCAGGGTTATGTCACAGCTCTTCCTGGAAACACCTGTGTCCAAAATGGAGAGAACGGATTTCAAAACTTTATCCACAATGGATGACTTCTGGAAGGTAATCTAAACCCAAGTGTTTATATCTCTGTTGCTGTGGTTCACTGGTACTGTAATGAACTGTAAATTTAACCTTCGGAATCTTATTTCCTAACGTGGTCAGGCATGAAGATCTGTGTGCACAATGTCAAAGCTATGGAACAAAGTGGGCCTTTAATATGTGTAAATTTAGAACTCAAATAATGTTGGTGGGGCAGGGTAGGGCAAGTTTGTGGGATGTCTTTGGAGGGCAGGTAGTAGTAAAGTCTTACGTCAGAAAAATTATTAACTGCAATTCTGACACTTCTGTGGAATAAAGATCTACAAAGACAGTACTGGCAACACGCAAACTAAAATTCTGTCATACTCCCCAGTTCACAGAAGGCCCTTTGCTGGATGGTCTTTACTGGGAGATGTGGTACAATAACAAAACCATGGCAGAAAACAAAAGCTTCATTTATTATGAGAACCTGCTCCTCGGGGTGCCTCGCATTCGGCAGCTGAAAGTCAGAAATGGTTCCTGCTCCATACCTGAAGATTTAAAGGAGGAAATCAAGGACTGCTATGATGTCTATTCTGTAGCTAATGAAGATACAGCTCCTTTTGGGCTCCGGAATGGAACTGCGTACGTAGCATTCCTCTAGATACATACTCTTTTTTGATATACTTGTGACCCATTTTTCTATCTTAATTTTATGGTGTTGGTCAAAGGAACTTTGTAACTTCTTTCTCAGGGGTTACATCAAAACTTTGTAGAAAGCACCCCTTGAATTAAAGCATATTTAAGTAGCTAATTCATGTTTTTTGGTCGGGTTTTGTTGGTGTCTGTTTTATTAATTTTAAGTTGAAGGTGGAAAAACCAGCGTGGTCTCTTTCACTTCTGAACTAGCTGGACATACACCAGTGAGAAGGATTTGAATGGGAGCAGCCACTGGGGCTTGATTGCCACGTACAGCGGGGCTGGTTATTACCAAGACCTCTCGAGGACCAGAGAAGTGTCAGCTCTGCAGATTGCCAGCCTGAAGAAGAACCTGTGGCTGGACAGAGGGACCAGAGCAGCCTTCATTGATTTCTCTCTGTACAATGCCAACATCAACCTGTTCTGCGTGGTCAGGTATGAACAGAACCACGACCCTGTGCAGTTGCACAGTATGGTTGTAGATTTGGGGGTTATCTTGTGATGGCTTTGTTTTGGGGACATAGGTGGGTGTGTGTTTTGTGTGAAGGGGACAGACAACTCAACTCTGCCTCCCTGTCAGAGAAGTGAGACTCCTCATGCAGTCTGTCCTGGCTTTCCTGGTGCCACAATGCCTTGGGTACAGCTTGCAGGAGACCTTTCTAGAGAGTTGGCTTATTCAAGTAGATACATGGCTATAGAGCACGAAACAGGCATAGATGAAAACAAATCTTTCTGTCTCTGCTCCCTCACTGTTCCTGAAAGGCTGTGAGTTTTAGTCAAAGCTGACTGTGGTCACGTTTACAACTTTTGTGTGGTGTCCTCTCTAAATCATATGTGGGTTTGTTTCTATTATTTAGATAATTATACAAACAAACCCAAGTGTCTTTTAGTAGTGTTTTTCATCAATTCTGGTTAAATGAAATTATTTTTTCTTTGCCTTTTTTAAAATGCAGGTTGCTAGTAGAGTTTCCAGCCACTGGAGGCCTGGTTACATCTTGGCAGTTTCAGCCTGTGAGGCTGATTCATTACATCTCCACTTTTGATTTTTTCCTGGCAGCCTGTGAAATGTCCTTCTGTCTTTTTGTTCTGTATTATATGGTGGAAGAGATCTTAGAAATTCGCATTCATAGACTGCGCTACTTCAGAAGTCTTTGGAATTGCCTGGATATCCTTATCATTGTGGTAAGTAACCTTTGTAATCAGGCTAAAATTGCTTCCTAAAGTGCACTCTCTGGGAGACTTGAGTTACTCATAATTACAATTAATAGGTGTTCCTGGTATGGTTTTAAGGCAGGGACCATCATTAGGAAGGATATTTACAGACTATTAGGCTGTGCAGTCTGAATATGACAATTTTAGTCTGTTGCAATGTTGGTATGTTTTGCAAAGTGGGTTGTTCTGTCTTCTTCTATGTTTATGCTTTGCCTGAGAGGCATTGTTTAAATGTATGATTATGTATTTATGACTCTCTATATGTGGTGAAGTGTTCACTTACAGTAATGAGCAGCACATTTGCAGAAGTCAAAGCAAGAAACTTCGGTGGTAAAACTGCAGCTTCTCTGCTGCTGCTTGTTCTGGGCAGTACTGCTCAGCCTGTGCTCTGGAGAAACTGTAGTACCTTTTTGGCTGCTGCTGTCCTTCTGCTCTGTATTCTTTTTCACCTTTGTCTGTTTGAGTTGTCATATTCCTTTCCTTACATTTTCTTCTCTGTGAAGAAATCACTTCTATTATCCTGCTAGGTGTCACTATCATCTTGTTCTTCACCTGTGGCAAGGAAATGGCTTCTAAATCTTTTTACTCCCAGACTATTTGTCTGTAGTCCAGGACTATAAAAGTTTTACTGTGAAATGCATGAAGTTCTCATATCTTAACTTTATCTGACATAAATGTCTCAAGTTGTTTTAAAACCCTAATCATCCTTTGTAAATTTGTTTCTTTCATCCTCAGCTGTCTGTGGTAGCTATAGGAATTAGCATCTATAGGACATCAACTGTTGATATGCTCCTGAAGAAGCTGCTGGAAGATCAGAACTCATTCCCCAATTTTGAACCCTTGGCATATTGGCAAATGCAATTTAACAACATTGCTGCAGTCACTGTGTTTTTTGTCTGGATTAAGGTAATTCAAGACACACATCCTTATTCTTACATTAGAATGTAACCAGTATTCTGAGTTTCATGAGACACATTATTTGAGGTTTGCTCATGTTTCTCTCGAAGTCAGTCATGTGAGAAAGTCAGAACAGTGATAACTTCTTGCAGATGAAAAGCTAAGTTGTAATTTGCCACTGGTTTAGTCAGTTCTTGTTTACATCTAGAAGACTAGTCAGTGCTTGTGTTTTCTCAACAGACATGTTAAGAAACATTTTTTTTAATCCTCAGTTGATAAGTCAGTCATTCTTACTGGGTACTGCTTTGTCTCCAGTCACATTCAGTAAGACATCTCATGTAAAAGAGTGGAGAGCAATAATGTTAAGAAATTATCTTCCTTCTCTTTTCAGCTTTTTTCTTTTCTTTTTTCTTTTAACAGCTTTTCAAATTTGTTAACTTCAACAGAACGATGAGCCAGTTATCTACCACGATGTCTCGCTGCATCAAGGATGTCATTGGCTTTGCCATTATGTTTTTTATTATTTTCTTAGCCTATGCTCAGTTGGCCTATCTTGTCTTTGGCACTCAAATTGATGACTTCAGCACTTTCCAGGACTGCATGTAAGTACAGGTATAAAAAATGCAAAGAAGATTTTGGTGAATCAGTTTTCAGAGGCAAATCCTGTGATATCCATCTAAGCAGACAAGCTGCAGGCACACTGCTGTTGATATAACCTGGTACCAAACACATTTTTATAACATTTTTATCTCAGTGTTACTGCTATGAGTCAGAGCAGTGAGATAAAAGGATAGGGCTGGGTTGGTGTGATATGATTTTTACAGCACTTGGTTACAATCCTAGGCAAAGCAATGACTCCATGTTCAGTGGTTAAATGCTTACTGAAATGTTGGATGCATTATAAGGCTGTGTTCCTCATAATGTTCATAGTTGCTTGACTCAGAGTCCATCTTAGCCAACCACAAAATTTGTAAATATCTGGAATCCAGGAGGGAGAGAGAGGGCTTAACAGAAGATTGCTAATCAATTTTTCCTTGGTTGATTTGGTGCAACATAACGTGAATGTAACTGAGGCAACTAACAGATTGTTCAGTCACTGATTTCCCCTGCTTCCTTGCACTGGGGCAGGGTTGCAGAGAGTTTCTTGCAGAGAAGTGAAGGAACTGGAAATATGCTGATGCTGCTGTAAATTGCCAAGCTTCTTCCAGCTTAGAGGGAGAGGGTTGGGATTATATGTGTGTGAGGGAGATGGGAGTGAGTCTCAGAGCTTCACAGTAGGAATTGTTAGTTTGCTCTGCTTCCTGTTGTGACCAAAAGGGAGAAGTAACCACCATGGTTTTGTTCTGTGTGTGGCACCTGACTGTGAGTTGTGTTATGCCTGTAGATGTGCTTATGGAATTGTTTTTGCAGTCCCTGATAAAGTGTTACCACAGTGCAGACCTCTCTGCAGCCCATCAGTCACACTGCTAGAATAAAATAGTTTGGGAATCCTTGCACAGCTCCATTAATATTTTCTTCAACTCCTGGATGTGTTTTGTTTTTTAAGATTTACTCAGTTCCGCATCATTTTGGGAGACTTCAACTTCACAGAGGTTGAAGAAGCTAATCGAATTTTGGGACCCATTTATTTCACTACATTTGTGTTCTTTATGTTCTTCATTCTTTTGGTATGTACACTTTGTTTATGTGGGGTGGGTCAGTGGCTGACGTTAAGTTTTTTGATTTTCTCTTTAGTTTGAAATGCAAGCAGAGCTGTAACTAGATAAGAACCTTTGGTTTGAGCTGGTTATTACAGGATGAATGGTTGATTCCTCAGGCATTTTTGTTGCCAGCTGTTTTGCCTGGATTAATTCAGAGCTGTTACCTGTGTAAGTTTGGCCTTGCAGGGTTTACTGCCACTGCTGTGTGTAGCTGTGAACCTTCTCTGGAAAGTAATTCTCAAATAATGTTAAGTACCAGTGATGTTGATTAAAATTTGTTACACTGGAGCACATCGTATTTCAGTATCAAGCTCCGAGTGTTAGTTTTGTTTTAAACACACCACCATTTTCTTCTGGCCTTTTAAAACAAAATTCATGTTAAGGTCTGCAGAAGGTCATAGGAGTAGTAGGACTCAGTCTTGTTGAAATTGGAACTTTCAACATTTTTGTTTTCTCTTATGAACAGAATATCTTTTTGGCCATTATCAATGATACCTACTCTGAAGTCAAATCAGATATGGCACAACAGAAAGCAGAAATGGAATTGTCTGACCTTATCAGAAAGGTAAATGTAATGTTTTGTTTGTTTGACGTTTTATTCCTCGCATCTGAACTTATTTCATAAAATACTATATAGACTGTACAAAGTAAAGCTGGCAGCAGCTGGTGAGAGTACACATGTCAATTAAAAGAACTGAATCTGAGCTGAGTGTAAATTAAATGGGTGGAAACTTCCCGTCACAATGTATTTCAGTCATCTGAGACTTTGCCTTGAGTGATCACACTGAACACACTGAATGAGACTGTACAGTAGCTGATTTCTGTAATCAATAAAGTTATTAGAAACAACAAAATTTTACTTTCTTTTTTAGGGCTACAACAAAGCCATGATCAAACTTAAATTGAAGAAAACTACTGTTGATGACATTTCAGAAAGTCTGAGACAAGGTGGAGGAAAACTCAATTTTGATGAACTCCGGCAGGATCTCAAAGGGTAAGGGAGTTGTTGCTCCATACCTTGAATGGTGTCCCCAGGGACTTGTGATGTTAGCTTTTTGATATGATTTTCCTCTAGCAGAAGCACACTGGTGTGGATAAAGACACACACCAAAGTGTTTTTCTCTGCACTATGGTTGGTGTTGGCATCCCACACCAGAGAAAGGTTTTTGGAGCTCTGGGGCCCAAACTACTTGAATTTCTGTGTTTAGGGGAGAAAAACACAGCAGTCTCTGAGGAAGCAGAGACCTAAGGCCTTTGAGGAAATGGTAATGTTTCTGTCAGACCACTGCAGGAGTTTGTGGACAGTTAGGAGTCCAAGGCAAGGGTACAAATCAAGGAGATACAGAAGGGAGTTATGAAGGAGAAATGTTCAATGTAGGGAAGATTGGTGCTTTCACTAATGAAGGGGGAGGACTGAGAGGTTTTTATCAGTGTTGTGAATTTATAGGCAATGCTGAGATGTCTTTGTCTTGAGGATGAAAGTCTGTCTGAAGTGAAATGTTTTCTAATACACAGAGTTCTTTCAGCATCTGAAAAATGGAAAGTAAAGGAACTGCTTTTGCTGCCTTTTCAGGAAGGGGCACACAGATGCAGAGATTGAAGCAATATTTACCAAATATGATCAGGATGGGGACCAGGAATTGACAGAGCATGAACATCAGCAGATGAGAAATGACCTGGAGAAAGAGAGGGTGAGCTCAGCATTAGGAGTGGGATGCTGCCAGCACTGCCAGTCTCTCCCTGTGCTGGTTTCCTGCCTCAGAACAGTCCTGTTGTCTCCTTTCCCTTCTGCTGCCATTCCTGGCTGGCTGAGCAGAGCTGTGAGAAGGCACAGGGGAGCTGGTAGAGGACAGGAGCTCTTTGACCTTGACACCACCATCCCCCCAGGTACAGGTGAAAGTTTTTACATCTTCTCTCTTTCTCTCTGGCTTGTGTTTTCCCAAAGGAGGATCTGGACGTGGATAGGAGCTCTCTGCCACGGCCTCTGAGCAGCCGCAGCTTCTCCCGGAGCTTGGACGACTCCGAGGATGATGAAGATGAAGACAGTGGACACAGCTCCAGGAGGAGGGGCAGCAGCTCTAGTGGGGTTTCCTATGAAGAGTTCCAAGTGTAAGTTAATCCTTCTGAGGGAGACAAATCTGCATGTTGGGTTTTGGTTGGTTTTTTTTTTTTCATTGTGGGTTTTCTTCTTTGCGTTATATAGTATTCTCTCCTTGATATGAATCAAATTATTAATAGAAGCAAGTGTTAGGATTTTGTTGTGCATAAGTCACTCATTTTAGTAGCTTTCAAATAATATCTGAGCTGTAAGTACCTTAGAGAGCCTCCATGGGAGTTGGTTAGAATATAGAAAATCAGAACAAACAAAAGAAACCCAGCAACAAAACCCTTTTCCTTAAAACCTTGTCATTGAAAAGATAGAGAAAAGGGTCATGTTACAATAATGCCAGAAAGGACTCTTCTGTTTTTTTAAGTAGTAAACCCTCAAGTTTATTTTAGGTTCAGTGAGAACTTTAATGGTTGTTTTTAATAAGATTAAGTTACTCGTGAGTGTGTATTTTGTCCGAAGTGATAGATCTCCATATTAATTAATTACAGCAACACTAGCTGAATAAAGAATTGTGTAACTGCAACCAACAAATTTTCATGATGATGTCCTGAGAGCAGTGAAAGCAGAGTACAAAATGTACTTTTTTTCCCCATGTGCTTTGCCTCTGTTTTACTTTCTTGGTCTGGTGTACCTTGTCCATCCTGGACATTAGGACTGGTGTGTGAGAAGTCTGAGGCGTGCTTGGATAAGAGTGATGTCTCGCCCCTGTCTGCTGTGTGTGTTGACATGCTAGAACGTGCTGACTGGGCAGTGTGTGAGTCACTGAAGCTCCCCTTGTTGCCCTCAGACTCATGAGGCGGGTGGATCGCATGGAGCATTCCATCGGCAGCATCGTCTCCAAGATCGACGCCGTCATCGTCAAGCTGGAAGCCATGGAGAGGGCCAAGCTGAAAAGGAGAGATGTGCTGGGGAGGCTGCTGGATGGAGTGACAGAGGTAAGAAATTCACTCTGTGGTCTGGTCACACAACCTGCACGTCTTCCTTTCTGTTGGCACTTCTTCCTACTGCCTGGCTTGGCAGGATTGAAGGAGTGGTGGTAAAGAGGAGGAGGGTGCTTTGGCAGTGGGTGAGGGATTTCAGTTAGGTGTTAGGAAAATGTGAAATTTAAAACGTGAAGTTTGGGGAACATGATTCAAAATTCAGATATGACAACATGTCCTACAGGAGCCCTGTGTCACCATTTAAACCTATGGTCTAGACAACAGTGGTGTCCTTCCCTTGGTGTCTCTTGGGATTAATACAATATTTTTTGTGGACTAGTCTATGGGATCCAGCCCAGTCTGCTCTTATCCTCCTTTGTTGCTTCTGGCACTATGTGTGGCAGGTGGGAGTAGGTCACCAGGGTTACCTGATTTCTGCTGCTCCCCCTGCCACTCTCTCTTCCTGAGGGCCCTTTGGAAGTGGCCAGTGGGAGAAATGTGTTATTTCTGTAGATGCTAAAATCTAAGTCAGGTGGAATACAAGTTGTCAACTTGGGCATTTCATTTCATCCCTGGAAACAAAACAATTTGCTGTGGGAGCTGTTTCCCCATTAGCCTATGGAAGTGGTACAAGAATTTCCTGTGGTTGTGTAGGGTTTTGCCTGGGCTGCAGTTTGGAAGCTGCACTTCCAGCTTGTGTCTTTTGGAAGCTGCACTTCCAGCTGTGTGTTTTCCCTGCTCAGGATGAGAGGCTGGGCCGGGACGGCGAGCTGCACAGGGAGCAGATGGAGCGGCTGGTGCGGGAGGAGCTGGAGCGCTGGGAGTCGGACGACGCGTCCCAGATGAGCCGCGGGCTGGGAACGCCGCTGGGAGCCGGCGGCCAGCCCCGCTCCAGGAGCTCCCGGCCCCCTTCTTCCCAGTCAGACGGCCTGGATGCAGGAGCAGGAAACGGGGGGAACAACGTCCACGTGTAGCTTGAGCTTTGTAGGTGATTCCAGATGTTTCAGGTCAGTGTTCAACCAGCTCTGTCCCCCAGCGTGAGGGAATCGTTCTGATCGCGCCACTGAGGACATCTCTCACCCGTGGGACTCCATAAATATTCTCTCCAAATATTCACTCCAAATATTCACTCCAAAAATCATTTTCATTTTCAAAAATCATTCTGTGTAAGCTACGTGTGATGCCAGCAGTGAGAGCGTCACCCTCGGAAACAAAAAATGCAGGAAACTGAAGGATAGTAGCCGTGTCTCAGGAATAGAATTATGTACGAGAACAGGTTGTGGTTCTTGTGTGCATTATTTTGTCCTGTGTTGGGAATAAATTCATACCCTTTCACAAGAGTCCTCATGAACTTTGTGCACAGCACAATGGGTAGGGCGTTTTTGTGGCATGAGGACATTCAGATTAAGCTCTCTCTTGCCTTGATTGAAGGGTTTTACACCTCAGAAACCTTTCTGAGGAAACCTTTTCAGTGTTGAACTGCATTTCTGACTGTAAACAAACAGACAAAAAGAAACACCAGCTGTACACATGGACATCTGGTGTGCAAGGAAAACAGAAAATACTATACCAAAGCAATTTCAATATACAGAGCCTTGTCTTTATATTCATATCCAAAATGTGTCTTTCAAAATGTAACTTCAGTCACTCAGTTCACCTTTCAGTTGTGCTGTGTGTTTATTATGAAAATGTTTGCATTAATGGCTGTATTTGTTGGGGTGTGTTTCTGTAACGTGTCGTTACTTGATAACAAACTTCATCTTGAAGTGCAATAAGTTTCCATGGGGTACCCCTGTGTGCTGACAGTGGGCCTTGCAGTAAGTGCATTGCCACTTGACAAGTGCTACAAACATTTTACTGATGCATTTTTCAGTTTTAGATTATATCATTTGTCACTTATTACAAAGGTACAGTTTTTTTGCATAGTAATGTACAGTGTTTGGTCTTATTAGGAAGCTGTTAATTATGCAAGTCTACAATGATCAAGAATGTATTGATCTGTAAAACTGAGCACTTTACTTCCTAATAAACATTTTATATAATCTACAAAGCAAATATTGTGCCTACACTTGGTTTGTTTATAATATTTCTAGTTTTAAAAAAAAAAAATCCAGTGAGAAGAGTTAGGCTTTGTTTTCTGGGAAGTCACATTAGAGGTATTTTTGAAACAAAAACTTAACACTGCCAAAAATGGCTGTGTGTGCTGCTCAGGCTGCTGCTTTTCAGTGTTGCATGAGGAGTGGTGTGATGTAAACTCTGAGAAACTCAAAGGAAAAGAATGTTCCTTTCAGGCTAAACGGGAAATTACCAGTTCATGCCAAAGTCTGAGGTAAGCACACTTCTGTACTGCCATCAGCTTTTCCTTCAGCAGAGGTGGATGCTGCCAGGCTGAGCTCCCAACTCCTCAGTTTCAGATGTCTGTGTGCAGAAGATGCAGCCACGAGAAACCTCGTGCTGCAGAAAGGCAGAGCTGGCAAGCACTGGAAAGAAATTTCTATTTCTCTCAGTGTTCCTGTGATGCCAGAGCTGTGTAATAGAGGCCAGCTGTGTTTCCTGGCTTAGTTATTTGAAACAGTTAAGTGAAGAAACAGGTTTAACAAGGGCTTTAACTGTCCTAACTGGTTGTAATTTCATGCCCAGCAAGAAGAAGAGGGAGATGTGGACTGGAAGAGGAAAAGCATTTACGTTCAGGAGACTTCTTCATTTTCTTATGGCACAGGAAGATGAAAATAAGGTAATGAAAAGATGAAGATGGAAGTAAGGAAATCTGTCAGGAGACATAATTTTAAAATAAAAGGAGGGAAATATTTAGGTTGAAAGAAGTTGTTCATGTCTGTAAGAACCATACTCACAGATTATTTAGCAAATAGAAGCGTGTCACATGGAAGACCCAGGGGAGGAATTCCAGGAGTCTTTGTTGGCATTGCTGTTATTTACATTACCAGATTATACTCTCTCCTCCTGCTGCTTACCTTTTGTGTAAAAAGACACAGCTGAACACAAAGTGAGCCCTTGCACTTCCCTGAATGTTCAAGAGACAGCAAGCTGATGCTTATAAAAACGGCATTTACCAGAAAATATGACAACTCTATTAGTGGTTTTTTTTTTAATTTTCCAAATTATGATGTTCTCTTTTAGATCATTTGTATAAAGTATGCAGAAAACCTGGCACTGTAGCAAGGAATACTGAAATCTTTCATGCAGGAAACAAGTTTGAATACTTGTAGTGTTCATCAGCATCCCAGAGAATATTTTCAAACTGAAAACATGTAAGTACAAATCCATAACAGGGATCATGTGAGGATGTTTGACTCACCCTGGACTGCTGCTGGTGTGTGTCCAGGAACAATCTCCATCACATTACCTGCAGTGCCTGTCTGCAGTCCTGCATAATTTACATAATTTAAATAATACATAATTTAAAATTTTTGTGATGTTGCTATCTTAATTGTTTTCTTCCTTCTCTAGTGGATATATTCATTATCATTGTTTGCTCTCTGTTCCTGCCTTCAGGAGCATTCACTACAAGGGAAAAGCAATTAATTTCAGTTACTGGCACAGGAAATATCAAAACCTTAGTTTCTGTACTGAAAGCAATAAAATTTATAAGTGAAACTTTATGATAATAATCTTAAAAGATACCATTCAAACAAATTGAATTAAATTAGTTTAATAACTCTTTCAAAAGTAACAACCCTCAGGTTGTGATTTATTTTAATTGAAGTTGTTCAGACTGAAAGAAAAATCTTTAATTAGATTGAGTACTCCAAAACCTAACTAAAGTAAGTCTTTGATAGTTGTTGTTAAAGTGTAATCAAACTACAGAGGAATTTCTTACATGAAGACACGTTTTCAGCCAAGTTAGTGATATAATCAGAATCATTAAGTTCTGTACATTGCACTTTTTAAATGCTCAATGGAAATGACAAAAAGCTCAGGAAAACTGATGGTATCAGGCAGTTCTGTCATTTCTAAGCCTGAGCAGTGCATGAGTCTTAACACCATCAACTCCTTGATCCTGGTACCCTCTCGCTGAGATCCTGCCGAAAGGAGCAAATGTCAGGGATAATTCAGCTCCTAAGCCACTTGCAGGGGAAAGCAGGGATCATTTCAAGACCAATTTGGAGCAGATTAATGAAAAAAACAAAGGCTTAATGAGCCATGTACCCCTCAAAGAATGCTGGACAAATCCACCCCTAATGAGGGTGGGGAGATAAAAAAGATTGTGAGAAACAAGTCAGGACCATTAACCTTGGGCTGTGAAGGAGGTTCTTGAGAGCCTAATTCTAGTCACAAGGTCAAGCTTTTACAAAGCAATTATTGAGGATCTCCACAGGATCAACATACAGGCACACACACGTACTCAAAGCCTTTTAACCTCAGGGATTCTGCACTTGTTTTACCTCCACACCAGCCATTTACTCACACATTACAAAACATGATGAAGATAATTTACACCCCTGGCTCCAGGCCAGTTTTTCTACTGGTCTCTCCAGAATTGCTGAGAATTGCAGAAGGAGTTTTGGAGGTGCTGTGGCTGCAGTGTTTAGCCCATGAATTAGGGGATTCCCAAGGATTAGCCACTCTGCAGAGGCCAGCCAGACATGCTTCATTTTTGAAAGCAATGTGTAGCTCTGAAGGAGTCAACAATTTTGGATCTGATCCTTCAGAAAAAGTCAGCACTAACAGAGCCAGTGATTATCTTTCGTTTAATGAAGTACACAAATGCAGTCTGTTAACTTTTCCTGGTGGGGGGAGGATTTGATGCCAAACCCCACAGTGCCAAGTCTGGACAATTAGAGTCAAATCTGAAGAATGTTCTTGAGCAAATGTGTGAAACTGCTTGGGACATAATGTGCACCTGGCTGGGAGCAGCAGAATGCCTCCCAAAATTACTGAACAGTCCCACATTTGGGAGCATTCAGGACACCCTCTATCCCCAGATTCCTAGACCTGGAGCACTCTTTCTTCAGATACGTACTGCAGTGAAAATATCAAGAGGCAAAACCATCCCAGTGACTTACCCAATAATCCAGGAGCCAAATAAATTCAACGTATACCACAAAATTATAGCTTCAAATAGCCTTACCTGAGCTATAGAAGCCTGAGGGCTTCCTATCAGGTTTTGAAATGAGCACTTGGACACTCATTTCAGCTGGTGGAGGAAGGAAGTGGCATACGTGATTTGCCGGAAAAATACTTTGGTTTTCTTTTTATCTCCTGAAGAAATGCTCTCTAAATGTGCTTTTGTTTCTTGGTAGTAGCCAGAGTTGGAGTATTTTTCTGCTAATTGCTCAGCCAAGCTTTTGTCATCTTCAGAGCATTCTTCAGCGCTCTCTGCTGGAAAGATTAAAAACCCAGAATAATTAAGATTAAGTTCCAGCAATCCATTGCACTCAGTCTCATAGCAGACAGTTCAAAAGAGTGTAGAAACAAGACCAAACCTCTGTGTTTATCTGTGCATCCTGTCCCCACAGGCAGCAGCCTCTCAGCTCCAACCAGGCAAACCCTTGCCTGCCCAGCAACATGGCTTTTAGTCAAAAAGTGATTTATACAACCCCTTTGCCCCCAAAGGTTTCTGTAAGTGATCTCTTTCACAGATCTGATGACATAATCCTGGATTTCCCAGACTTTTAGATCCAGGTAATCCTGCATGTGTCTACTTTGGTCATAAATAAATTTCAGCTGGACCTCCTTTTTTTCTTAACTATGGTACTCTAACTAAAGTGTGAGCTTTTCCAATGACAGAGATGATATGTGTTGCCAGTTATAATATTTGCCAGACCCTGATCAGAGGGTTTTTGTAAAACCATGCCTGCTCCTTTGGTAGAAGTATACTGAAACTGTGTTTGGGCACTCAGAGTATTCATTACCTCATTTGCCTTTTCACTTCTGTGAAAAGAGAGTAAGCTATTAGTGAGTGGCAGCAGAAAAGTATGAGAAAGCATGCTCCAAAAAATAGGGGAGAGCTGATTCATTAGTCTGGGGGTAATTTCTGCCTTAGCACAACTTCAGGAAAACATCAGGTGAGCAGTGATACTCTATCTCTACCCAGTGGGTCCCAAAATTGCATTCAGTCCTGGTTTCATGATGCCACTGTAGGGAAAAATGGATAAGTTTTACAAAACAGTTAGGGTGGGGTTCTTTCTTTGCTTGTTTCAACTGGTAGGCCAGCATGATTTATCTGTACAGCTACTTTCTGCATTTTTGGATGAAGCTGCCTAATTACAAGCAATATTTATGATCAGACTTCACCTTAACCTTTTTATTCCTAATTCAAGAAAAAACTAATCATCATATAATGAAGACAGAACAGAAACATGACTAAAATCTGTACATGTATTTTTACCACGTGGATCTCTGCGAGAGAAGCACACGCTTGCTTTAACCATACTCAGTTCTAAAGGTATTATTCTCTCAACAGAGAGAATAACAGTCCCTGTAGGCAGAATAAACTAGGGATTTGTCTGTCCTTAAAATGCAGTTTATAGTTTCTCTGTGTATGTCATCAAAGCCCCATGAAACTCAAAAGTCAGATGGAAAATGTCACAAATTACCCACGTGAGACAACAGAGCTACCACAGCACATGGCTCTGGAGGAGAGCAATAAAGCCTTTAAGAGCTCATGTTTAGCAGGTGTGGAAATTCCCTGGGCAAAGAGCAGGATACACAGAGCTACACAGAAGGGTGAATATTTATGATAGAAATTGGAGCAAGGAGCTGAAAGTCAGGGGTGACTTGGAATGGCACATTGTAGGAGCCCTCGGCACTGAGTGCAACTACTGAGCTGTGAGTGGGAAAGTTTTATTCACTGGTTGTTCAACAAAGGCCTGACATGACTGCTTCACTGTTGGGGAAAAAAACACCACAAAGCAGCTCAATAAAAAAATGCCAAAACTCCAGAAACTTTTACATCTCTTCAAAGTTAACCTAACCCTCACCTATATTAACGTGTTAAACATTTTAAGTTAAACCCCCCCAAAAATTAACTTTTCCCATGGCATCTAAGGGATGGAGACAACCAGGAAGGACAGGCTGTTGGTATTTCAGCTGAACACCAAGGCCTTTTAAAGCTGTTTGACCCAATTAACTTCTAACACCTACTTTATTTCTACTTTTCTACCAATAATTTCTACTAATCTAGGCAAGTAACTTCCACATTTCTACTCACACTAACCAATAATTTTCTGCCACAAGTACTACAGAAAATGGAGCTGAAGAGGGACAAGAAGGAAGAAGGGACAGCACCCAAAATCCTCCATCTTGTGTCCTATTCACTCTCATATTAAAATCCTAAAACCCTGAATTCTTCACTCTGTGATACAGTCTGTGAAAAACTACTACTACTACATATCAAAATCCTGTGTGCTCCAACTCATCCCAAAGTTTTGGCAATTTTTCCCAGGTTTGAAGGTCAAAAGCAGAGTTCTGCTGAGGGTCAGAGTTTCTTAAAACAGGCAGAGAGACATTCCCTGTGCCCTGGATCCCAACACTGATGCACAGTGAGAGGAATGATGGGTTTGTCCTTACAAACAAACTGTGGGTCTGCTGGTAGATCAAACCAGCAATGAGAGATAAAACTAAAAATGGGAAGGATTCCCCTAATTGATGAATGGGAAAAGATATTTATTCTCCTGATTGATGAATGGGAAAAGATATTTGCCTTTACAAAAAAAAACCAAAACTGTAGGTTTGCTGATCAATGAAATTGGATATTGAAAGATGACAGAAACAATGGGGGAAAAACTCCTAAAATTCCATGAGAATTACAAATTAAAAAGGAGGGTTATACATTAGAGGGGATCAGGCGTTCTGAGCAGTCTGTACCTCTCCAGTACCTCAGGCAATGGTGAAAGAGAGAAGGGAAATGAGGCTGGGAAATTGGGATAGAAAGGAGGAAATTGGGATAAAAAGGAGGCTCCATCCTCCAAAAATTTGAGAGACCCTAGGGGAATGCCCCATGGCCTCTCCCTTTATTCGAATAAAGTAAAAGGGACTCCTCTGTCTCCTTTTTGGACATAAACCTCTGATGTTTGTGGATTAATTTTCCTGACAACAGGCTCGGCCCAGGGAATTAGGACCTGGGCTTAAGCACAGCAAACACAAAGCAACCACACACACAAATAATTTTTTCTAAATCTTGATCTGCATATGGTGCTGAACAGCTCAGTGACACGAGAGAAGCCAACTCTCCAGACAGAAACAAAACTCACATGTGCTCTAAAGAGACGATTAAATACGTACTTGACATCTCTCAAAACCTCTTTTTTGGTGGTTTTTCGGAAGCAGGGGAGCCCAGTCTTTGTCTTCACATGGTAGCAAATGTTGTGGAAGGTGAGCACGCTTCCTGCCCCGCCAGCCCAGTCGGGCAAGGACCGCGTTCCTCCGGGAATGCCGTTTGTGCCCGGCTCCGACACCGGAATGTACAGGTGGGCCTGCTCTGCTGCCATCCTTCCTCTGCAAATGCAACTCAGGAAAGGCAAGCTTTGATTAGCCTCAATGTTTGGCCCATGGTGGGCCTGGAAAAGGCTCAGCTGGGAGGGTTTTTTTGGATAGGAAGGCTGGGTCTTGTGGCTCAGACCTGGAGGTGACATGAAGCTGATGAGGTTTTAAATTTTAAATTTTATTTATTTATTAATATAAATTTAAATGTTAAATTTTATTTATTTCTTATTTTAAATTATTTATTATTATTATTATTTTTATCATTATTTATTATTTGTTTATTGTTTATTATTATTACTCATTTAAATTATTTTTTATTATTATAAATTTAAATTTTTATTTATTTATTAAAATAAAATTTAGAGCATTAACTACTGGGAGCTGAGTGAGCAGAGGCTGGATTTAGGTCTCACTGGACCTCTGGTTTTAAGTTGTCACAGCCCTTGCTGGCTGCAGGGTGCTTGTGCCTCTTGCAGGGACAGGGTGGAATGCCTGGTACATGGATTTACCTGTGTTCAGTTCCCCCCTTCAGAAAAAAAAATAGTGTATTGGGGACATGCCATTTATCAAAGTAAAAAAAAAAAAAATCTATTTCAAATGTTACATTAATACTGAAATAGCATTTCACACTTTCAGAGCTACTAGAATTTACTGAAATATTTTAAGTCAGAGCTTGTGGAGGACAAAGAAACAATGAAGATGAACATAAATCAAATCAATTTCCATGCAAATATTAAATGAGGTTTCTCAGATTTCATTGCCAATGGCTTACAAATATTTACTTTAGATCAGAAATGAGCAGGAGATTCTATGACAACATGCACCGCCTGCTGTGTTCAGAAGTATTTATTAATCTCAATAAAGTGTTTCATATTCTCATCATATCAGCCTTGGGTATAGTGCACTTTACATCAGCAGAATAAAAAATTTATAAACTCTCTCGAAATTTTGCAAATTTTGTTTGTTCTGCCAAATAGTTCTGAAATATTTCTATTGCCACAGAGTTCAGCATAATTTCAGCTCAGGTGTAATAGAAAATCCTTTTCGCCAGAGATATTTAGTCTCAGAAAATTTTGTCAGGAGACAAAGTACTGGATCTACAGATTTAACCTTTTATTAATGGCAAAATGAAACTACTTTCTTTAAAACAACCGAAAAAATCTCTTTGCCCACTGCTTCAATGCACATAAAATGAAGGTCTCGGTACTTTCCTGAGTACTCTTCTGAGATTTGTAAAGTACAGAGTCTCATAACACACACAAGGGAACTAAACAAAATCACCAAACAACAATAAATTGTGCTACAAAGTTCAGTTGATTCAAACATAGTTGAACCACAACAATACCATACCTGGAGTCTTTCAAACAGTTTCAGTAAATGGGTTTCTGTTGTTTATATAAAAAGCTGAGGAACATTTACTCCTGTCAGTTTTCCTGCAAGGCTTTTGGCACCAGAGGGATTTGCAGATCAAATAGAAAAAAATTCCACAATACTAAAGAGCAGTACTATAGGAGGGGTAGTAAAATTATGACTTGCAAAATTCAGACATGCATTTTAAGAAATCCAGGCAGTTACTCAATAGGTTTTATCTCTATAGAGAATAGACATTAAAGTTACTTAAGGAGGAAGAGTTTTAGAGACAGAAGCAGGTTTCAGCATAATTTTCTAAAGGAAGCTGCCCCAAACCCATTTTAGAAACAGTCTTTTTCTTTTTTCTCCATACTTGAACATACCAGAGAAACCACAGTTTTGTGTGCTATTATTTCTCTTAATTTTAGTGGATACAAAATTAAGTCTTGCAGCCTGCAAGCTGAAACAGTACTTTGGGCTTTGGATATATGTAAATTCACAGAAGCTGTGAATTTATACCTTTTCTGCCCACCTTCTTTAGCCATTTCCAGGGATGACCAGAGAATGACTGTGGGGATGCAAAGGGGCCAGGACCTTACACTCCTCTCTCTCAGGAACACGTGCAGGAAATTAGAACCGTTCGAGTAAATAAGGATAATGCGATTCAGGCAATCTGTGCGTTAATTGCCAGCCGATTTAGCGGGGATTTGTAACCTAACTTCCATGAAAAGAGCCCTGTGTGTTACAGGTGCCAGGGATTTACACACGTGTTAACATGCATGAGGGAACACCGAGAACAGCTCCCGCAAAATTTTCTCATTTTTCACCTTTTTGCTGGTTTTAATTTATGCCTTGAAGCTGCACCCTCCACACACACACACCTTTTATAAAGCATAAAGCACATTTTCATTGCTTTCTTGCCTTCCCAATAAAATCCCTTGAAAAGCTGGGAGAAGGCAGGTGAGCATTTTGCTGCGGTTTCTTTGGCTGTCGGAGAAAACCAGCTGCTGAACATTGTTGTATTGGGTCACCATTGGTTGTAAAGGGCTCTATTTGCTGTAAAGGGGGAATTTAGGGCCATTTGTTACATGATGAGGCCATTTAGCACTGCCATGCCAGGAACGGAATGAGACTCCACGGTCCAGAAGGCGAGAGAACAAGCTTTATTCTATCAAGAGCTTTATTCTAAGAAGAGCTCCATTCTAAGAAAAACCCCATTCCAAGAAAACCCCCGTGTAGAAATCCAGCGGGGTTTTATCCCCAGCCTCACTAGGTTAGCGAGAACATCCCGAAGGACGAGCTGTTGTAAATAACAGATGCAAAGCAAGATAATAATACAGTTTACAATTCTCTCCTCCAAGTTTCCCAGGCCAAGCTCTTTGTACAGAAGAACTGAGATCACCCACAGAACATCACAGATCACCCACCCAATATCATTCCACAGCACTGGCAGCGCAAGCAACTCACGGACAAGGGAGCAAGCCACTGGGGCGAGCTAAATCCGAGTAAAAGGGCTGAGTTGTGCTCCTGACTGACTCACCAGCAGCAGGTCCGGGCCGGCACAGGGAGGGATGCAGATCCAGGGAAGGGAGCGTGCAGGGCACGGCTCAGCTCGCAGGGCCGGGCGGTGCCACCCGGATCGCGCAGCTCTGCAGGACAGCAGGAGCTGGCAGCTGCCTACATCTCGTCACCCTGGGGAGTCTCCACCCTCTCCCTCCGTGGGAGGGCAGGGCCAGGGCGAGCCGCATTTCACATTTTCTCCGGTGACACTAGGAGAAGGAGAGCATCCCCACCCGCCCCGGCAGGGCTGGCACAGCTGGGATGAACCCAGCACGGCACGGTTACACAAGGCTCAGCTCGCTGTGGTAGCTTCTCCCCCAGAGTCCTGGAGACGTTTTCTTTCGGTTTCAAATACCTGCAAAGGTTTTTCCGAGCCCATCAGAGCGGGATCGCAGGGCAGAGTGTGGCGGTGACACCGATGCTGTGGAAGGGACAGAAGGTGACACAGCCTTTGCTGTACAAAGCAGGAGCTGGTCCCCACCTGAGGTTCCTGGGCAGCACCAGCTGCAGCTTCCCAGGAGCTGTCCCAACTGGGAACAGGATCAATGACAGGCATGCCACTAATGCTGTGTGCTCCCTGATGCACTTTTGTTTTCCAGGACACACGCAGCTTCCAATAACCCCAAAGATGAGGCTGGGCAATCTCTGGGGGATGCTGAAGGAGCTCCTTCAGCTCTGTTGGCACCATCCCATGTGAGGGCTCTGCCAGAGCTTTTACAAATGCATGAGCCCATGGAGTCACAATCTTTCTCCTTGGGAGATGATGCAGAAGAGTACATGTTATGGATGGTTTCCATTTAAAATCATGATTTTTTTTTTTTAATCATCCCTTTTTCCTAGCAAGACTCATCAATAATTATTAAACTGCTGTAAGAGCTCTCTTGGACCAAACACCACAAAGCCAGATTTTTTACATAACTGTAACCTGGGGTAGGTAAATATATGATTGTTTATGAACCATGCTCCTGAGACTTTGTTCTTTCCTTTATGAATGCTTTTATAGTAATTAACTCTGTATTTATATGAGACAGAAGCACTCTAGTGAAAATCGTTGCATAGTCCCAGTGACATTTGAGAAGGTGCACACATGACCAAATAGGTGCAGAAATACTGAAATACTGTTATCCTGTTCAGGGAGCACATCTGCAGCCTGAGCTGGAAAGCTCAGCAGACAATTTGCAGATCTGGGCTGTCCCCAGGCAGCTTGGATGCAGGACTCAAAGGTGTATTAGTTACTACGTTGGGATGAGCCCTGCAGAGAGACCTTGACAAGCTGGAGGGCTGGGAAATCACCAACCACATGAACTTTAAACAAAGACAAGTGCTGTATTTTTCACCTGGAATGGGACAACCCTGGATGTACAGACAGAGTGGGGATGAGAGGCTGGAGAGCAGCGCTGTGCAAAGGGACCTGGGGGTCCATGGAAATTTTTAGAAAGTTTTGAGAGCTGGCCAGGAGCAATTTAACTTCACTGGGAAGTTTTTTCTCTTAGACACAGGTATGGGACACGTGTATAGACAGTCTGAAGGGACTGTTACCAACTCTGGTAGCTGCTAGGATGTTTAAAGGTCCTTTATAAAAATAGTACAGAGCCATTCACATTCAAATAAGTAATAAAACAAATGTTCATTGTAGGAACATGACTCCTCAGAGATAAGATTACAGATTTCATTGGGGTGACACAGTGCACACTTTGGCACGTCATCAGCTTTGCTGCTGCAGGGTTCCCACAGGGATCAAGGTTCATGTACTGCTGCAGGGCTTGAAACTTGTGCCCTCAGGAGTGCAAAACTCAGTAATGAACTCTATCCTAAAACATTTTTTTTTATCTTACTGTCTCCAAGGCCAAGCCTGCCCCAGGTTAGGTATCTAATTTGTCAGATAAGAATGCATGACAAGTGCTCATCAATTTTCCCTCATCTATCTTTGGGCAAACCTGTGGTGTATCATAGATCACTTAATGTTAGTAACTGATTAAATATGGAGTTCAAGCTTCCACACTTCTGTTTTGTGCTTGGTCACACGTGAGGCACATCCATAACAAGCAGCCAAACTTTGGTCAGTTCACAACACATAAACCCTGAGATGTTCAACACACCATAAGTGAGGCATCACCTTATCAGACAATCATGCAGCTTGCATGTGCTGTTCAAATATTAAATCTGGCAGAAGGTCACCACCAGCTCTCCATTAACCAAAACAAAAGGTGAAATCTGCACAGCAGCCACACCAGCCAAAGTGAGGTCCTGAGCTGACTTTTCTTTGTTTGAAGGTGAATGAAGCTCTGAACTTTCACCTCAGCACTGGGAGGCTGTTTAAAAACATAATAAAAATTTATTACAAAGATAAGAAAACATGTTTTGTATGAGTAATTGCTATTCAAAGACTCAAGGTAATGAACCTCAAGGGAGGGATGTAGACATTGAATCTAATGTTGCTCAACACAATGCTCACCAGGAATTCTCCTGAGCTGCAGATCAGGCTGGCATGGTACTGGGCAGTGTTTCCAGCTTGGTGTCACACCTCTCAGGAATCATTTGGTCTGTCTCATTAGCCCTGGAAATAACATGATGGGCATTTCCCTTGTCAGGCTTAGCATTCCCATAATTAATTACTTCAACTATGCCCCAGAAAAGTACCAGTTAAATCACTGTGATGTTAACATCACATATTTTACTTGAGTGGGAGGTTTCCTAGCAGGTTCCCTGCTGCTCAGAGCAAGCTGCATTTTCCTGATGTGTTCCAGCCTTGTGAATTTAGGCTTAGAGCTATAATCCCTCACAACCTTGCTTTGTCTTATAGGTGTTTTGACTCTACCTTGCTTTGCAGGCCAAAACCTGGTTTACCTGAGAATTAACACACCTAGGAAATAGCCAAGACCTCTGTTTCCTCTCTGTGAGCACAACAGTCCCTTAAGCTGCTAACACCAGGTTCTTCCAACACCTTTCCATGTCTGCAGTTTTCCTTCCCAGCTCTCTGATTTCTTCGAGACAGCAAGTCCCAGGAAGGGAGCTGAACACCCCAAAGGCAAACACTGCACCCTCTGTGAAATGAGCACAAACAAAGGGTAAGGACAGCTTGATAGATACCCTCAGAGTTTTTACATCCATTCATGGCTGTTCTAGCACGTACCAGCGGCTGAGGTGTTTCCTTCTCTCTGCTAAATTGTTGTGACCTTGTGCCAGAGCAGAAATGTTTTGTCGTGGGGCAATTGTCACGGGGGAAATGTTTTGTCATGGGGGAAAAATCAGAGTTTTTACATCCATTCATGGCTGTTCTAGCACATACCAGCGGCTGAGGTGTTTCCTTCTCACTGCTAAATTGTTGTGACCTTGTGCCAGAGCAGAAATGTTTTGTCGTGGGGGAATTGTGGACAAACAGCAGCAGCAGCAGCAGCAGGGCAGTGCTGAAGAGCTGTTCCTGCTCCGTGTGCTGAACTGTGACGCAGAGCAGCAAGTGGAGCTCTCAGCATCCTTCTCCCCTGGTGCCCTCTGGTGACTGACACTCTGCTCTCCCGCTCACCTGCACAGCTTCCTGAAACACAAACCTGCCTAGGGGCCAGCCCCGGGGGAAGAAAATAAACAGTATTGAAGCCTTGAGAAGGCTGACCTAGAACAGAGACTAGACAGAGCTCAAGAATAAAGTAGGGATTTATTAATGACCTCCATGGATCCACCTTGGGCAGCACAAGAGCCCAGCCAGGGCTGCACCCAAGATGAACCAAAATGGTCAGAAAATGGACAGCTGGTCACAAGGTCTCTCACTTTTATAAGTTCGGGTCCATTAGCATATTGGAGATATAGATTATAGATAATTATAGATGATAGAATTATAGATTTAGGTTATGAAGTCCCATCCTTCTTGTTTTCTCTCAGGGCTGACTCCAACCAGGAATTGCTGGCACCGAGGTGCCTCACCTGGGGGTGCTGTGGGCAGGTCCTTGTCCCTCCGTGTCCCTGGGACAGAGGTGCCACCCCAGCCGTGCCCAGCCCGAGCACCCCGGCGCTCCTGGGGCAGGACAGGTGAGCCAGCACGGAGCCCTGCAGGGATCCCATGGGAGAAACGGGATCCCTGAGGGAAAACCACGCCTGCCAGGCCTCCTCGTGTGCCCAGGAGAGTGGAACACCGGGAGCAAGTAGCTGAGCTGAGTAGCCTCTGGGCGCCCTGCAGCCCCCTCTGGGTGAAACCCCACCTTTTTCTGTTCAAAGCAATAAACCTTCAACCAATCTGAGCCAGAGCAACCCCAGTCCCAGACTTACCTCTTTGCTGTTTGTCCCCGTGGCAGGCAATAGATAAACCCTCACACCCCCAGGTCCCAGCTCTTCCACCACAGCACGTTACACCCAACACCCACAGGCTGCAGGGTCTGACCCACAGAGAAGCTGCTGCCATGTGATGGGCTCTTGGCAATGTTTGTGTGGGGAAAGCAGAATGACTGAGAATCCCACAGCACCACCATCACTCCCCACTCATGTCTTGGTGCTGGGGACAGTCCAGGCATCCATAGGGATGGGTTCAGTGCTCTTGGGCCTCTCTGAGCAGTGGTCAGGGCTGTCACCAGCTCTGCATGTTGGTGGTGTCCACAGAGAAGTTGTTCCCATAGCAGATTTGGCCTTTGTTTTGTCTTCTCTGTTCCCATAGCAGATTTGGCCTTTGTTTTGTCTTCTCTGTTCCCATAGCAGATTTGGCCTTTGTTTTATCTTCTCTGTTCCCATAGCAGATTTGGCCTTTGTTTTATCTTCTCTGTTCCCATAGCAGATTTGGCCTTTGTTTTATCTTCTCCTCACTCAATTTTGAGGTCTGGCCTCATTCCAGTGTGGGTGTGCAAGAGAAAGCCTCATTTACCTGACAACCTCATCATGCCTCTGACCGCACAGCCTAGAAAAGTACAGCACTGATTCTACAGCACTGATTCTAATGCTGCAGAAAGACAGAGACATAAAATACAACACAGGGGCAGGAAGACAGCCAATGCTTTTATTGCTGGCTTTACCCTGGGCAAAGGGGATCCAGCACAGTGAAAGCAAACTCCTCGTGGGGCACATCCCAACATCCAAGGCAGCAGCAGCTCCTGCCTGCAGTGGCTCCACAGGGTGCTCTGAAGATGGCAGCATCTGCAAGGGGATAGGAGAGCAGGGTCACCCTTTCCTCAGCCATCACTGCTCCGGCACTGCAGCAGCCGTGTCTGGAGCCAGGTGCCAGAGGAAAGGGACACCCCGGGGAGGCACTGAGAGCTGTGCAGCAGTGACACAAAGCAGCCCCAGCACCCCCAGCCTACCAGAATGTGCCCATGGCCTTCCTCTGGTTGATGTCTCTCTTCAGCTGGCACAGTGCACACGGGGCGAGACACCGGACAGAGCAAAAGTCTCCCATGATGGAGCCCTGTGGAGCAAGGGGCATTGTATGAATCACCCCTTCCCACACCAAATGTTAAGCCTTTCAGCCTGTTTGACATTGTCAGCACCCCATGGCAGCTCACCCAGCTCACAGTGGTGAATGTGTCCCTCACTGCTGGGATGCCCATGCAGCTCCTCACCTCTGCCCTTCCCCTTGGACACCCCTTTGTCCTTCCCTGACCCGCAGCCCCCAGCCCGTGGCTGCTGGCAGTGCTGGGCACTCACTGGGATGTTGTATCTGGTGCGGTACAGGGTCCTCATGGCCACGCTGCTCCCACACAGGCAGCACTCGCCCATGTCCGAGGCCACCTGGCCGGCCAGGCAGGGGAAGCAGAACATCCCACAAAGACCTGTGGGACAGGGAGATGTGGGCTTGGCTGAGGGCTGCCAAGGTGGGGGAAAGGGGAAAAGCCAGCTGAGAGCTGTGGCTGTTGACATCGAGCAAGAGCTGCTCTGCCCCCAGCCCCCACGGGAGCGGGGTCTGCAGCAGGGTGGAACAGCAGGACACCACGAGCAGCAGCAGGAGGGAGGGCTGTGAGGGTACTCACACACGCCGCAGTCAGAGCACACGTCCAGCAGCCCCGTCTGCCACTGCCCCGGCTGCTGGGCAGCTGCAAACTGGGGCTGGACCGTGATCACAGCTTCAGAGGCCATTGCCAGCACGGGCTCAGGTGTGCTCTGCAAAGAAAAGCTGTCAGAGAAGATGCTGCAGGTGTTTCTGAGGTGGGCATCCTGCTCAGGCTGCTGCATTCAGAGAGAGCTCCCCACTGCCAGGGTAATGCCCTAAACCCTCACCACGAATTGGGGGGCACGGCTCTGCCAGAAGCTGCCACTGCCTGCTGAAGCAAAGCCCTTCCCAAAACCAGTCTCCCACCAAAGGCAGCAGTGCATCATCCCTGTGCAAGTAAAAAAGGAAAACACCTCTGTGAAAACAGAGCTCCTTCTGCTTCAGAGCTGCAGTGCTCCAACCCCTCAAACCTGTTCTCATCTCCAGGTCATCTTTCATCATTGTCTGCATAAAATCGCATAAATTCGTCTGTGTAAAATTGTCTGTGTAAAATTGTCTGTGTAAAATTGTCTGTGTTTTGGGCTGGTTTTTTTTTGGTTGGTTTTTTTGGGGTTTTTTTGTTTATGATCACAATCCCCCAAAGTTACTACTGTTCAGTTCCAGCCTCCCCAGGCTCTCAGGAGTCACCTGAATCTTTGCTTTGTTCCATGAGGATCTGAGCCTATTTGCTTTCCCCCCTTCCCTTCCTTCTTCACTTGCCCTCTTAGTGTGCTCCAAGGCAGTGGGTTTTCCTTTTCTCCTTCCATCACCCTAAGCCCTGCCACCAGCTCCTCTCCCCCCTCCACTTGACTGTCTGTGCCAGCACCTCATCCTCCTCTTCCTCAGCCTTTGGGGTCACCGTGGCCTGTGGGGTTCCTCCCCATCCCACCCTTCCTCAGCAAGGGGCTGCATTCTCTGAGAGCAGGAAAGCTCCTGCTCCACAGCACCATGCCCAAAATCACCTGACCAGGTGTAACAACTCCACCTGCACCTCCATCAGCGGCCATTCCCTCCCTGCCCCTGGTGCAAGGCACAGCACCAGCTTTGCCACTCTCACTTTTGGATTTGGAGCTTTAATTAAAACAAACACAAAGCCAGAGGATGCTCCCAGAGCAGAACTGCCATGCAGACACTCCCTGCCCTGTGCCCAAACTCAGCACCACTTTGCTAAGCACTCTAAGAGGATTGTTTTCACACCAGACCTGCACATTTACACAAAGCTGAGTATTAAACGACACAAGCAATGGGGTGGGACAATTACTGTGCCCAGCACTCAGACCATGCCACTGAGCTCGTTCCCCACATCAGAGTGGCATTGGCATTGCATTTGTGCTGACTAATGCCAGCAGGTGGCAAAGGGCTGGTGGCTCTGCTCCTGTGGCTCCCCAGCACACAGACACATCCCAGCTGTCACACACAGCCTGCTGCTGGAGCACCAGCCCTTGTTCCTGGCAGCCCCAGGAAGAGGAAAAAAAAAGTTGAATTATGGTGTAAGAGGGAATAAAGCTGGTAAAAATCTCCACATGATTTTCTCCTGACTTTTTGCAGTTTTTTGCAGGCAGTGAAGCATGGCTGGGCAGTCCCTCCCTGAGACTGCAGCCTGGGACACTGCACCCATTGTCCCTCTCCTGGCCCTGCCTTGGCCAGCTGTCCCTGTTTGTTCATCCATGAGATCCCAGGTGATTCCCATCACCTCTGCAGCCTCCTGGCATGCCAAAACATGATTTCAGAAGCAAGAGCCAGGAGGGGCAGGGCAGGAGACAGAGCAGGGGCAGTGCTGAGCCCAGCATGGGGCTCCCATGCAGGACAGGGATGCCCAGCAGCAGGCAGGACCACAGGGACCACGGGGAGAAGTGTGCACAGGAGCAGCAGCAGCAAGAGAAATTTGAAAATTGAAAATTTCAATTGAAAATTGAAATTTGAAAAACCCTGACCCTCCAGTCAGGGTTCCCCATCCCAGGTATGAGCAAACCCCATCCCTGCCTGGGTGGAGGCTGCAGCCTGGAGAAGCCTCTGCCACACACTCACCTACTGAGAGATGGCCCAGGCCCAGCACACCCAACGTGGCACAACTCCACAATTCACACCCCCATGGCCTCACCAGCCACGCTGCAATGACTGATGGGGACAAAAGGATCCTGAGGTGCACACAGCCACATTTCACAGGGTCATAAAGCAGTGTCTGTAGGCACCATATGTGCACAAATACTGTGCAAAACCTGCTGTCCTCTACCTTTGTGCCCCACATCTGCCAAGGTGCCACCAGCAGCACCCACCACCCTGTGGGTAACCCTGAGGCAGTTTTCCAGGTAGAAAACCTCACCTTTGTCTCCAGCCCTTCCCCTTGCCCAGCATCACCCCTCCAGCCACGAGCAGTTTCTGTACCACAACCAAAGCAGAGCTGTGCCATACATACTTTCCAAGCTGTCCTTGTCCCAGCAGGTCCGTGTCCTTTTCCTGGTTCTCATGCTTTATAAGCACCCTGGCAAACGACCTCTGCTCCCGCTGACTAAGAGCAAATGCCAGCTCAGGTGCAGCTTTGCACAAAGGCAGTTCCCTGCTGCATTCCTGCTGCCCTTACCTTTCCCCACCCAACTCCAAAAACAGTTTTTCTGAGCGTTTCCCAGGCCCAGAGCCCCGGTGGGAGAGGTTTCCAGAGCAGGGCAGTTGGTTTCCAGGCTCCTCTGTTTCCTCAGGTTTCTCTGCTGCCCTGAGCCGTGTGCTGCTGGAGGAGCAGCACCTTTCCTTTGTCAAACCTGAGCACCTGCAAGAACTGCCTTAACTGCACAGGGGTGGCCTCTCTCAGGCTAAAAATGCATTTTTCTGCATTGCCAGGGATCATCCATAGGGCTGAGCCATCTGGGTTTCAGCAGTTGGAAGTGCCACCACACCCACCCACCCCTCAGCACGGACAGAGCCACTACCTCCCTTAAAAAGTTCAGTGGTAAAGGTGAAGGCAGAATGGGGACAAAAAATAATCATATTCTCCTTAAAGAATGAAGCTGGGAGATATTTCTAGGGATCAAAAGTTGAGAGTGATGGAGAGAAGGTGGATGCAACCTCCACCCTCTGGATGGGAATGCAGAGCTCTCAGCCCAGGGCAGACAGATGAGCTGTGCAATGCCATGCAGGAAGATGGCACTGTTTGTCCCTGGAGAGGACACAGATTATCCATGACCCAGCCAGGCTTTTTATTGCAGGTGGGGAGGAATTCATGCTCAGGGTCTGTATCTCTCCAACACTGAGTGAGCTGGTGCCAGGCAGCACCAAAATCCCCCTGCCTTTCTATTCAGACAGGTGGCACTGACCAACAGCCCTGGACAGAAGGCACTTGCCTGCAGGAAGACCCAGCTCTGCCCTGCAGCACTAGTAATTTTCTCAAATTTTGCAGCCTGGGTGAGCAACACTGACTCCTTCAATGTATTAAATATCCTTTCTAAAAGCTGATCCAGTAACAAAATACCAGTGAAAATCTCTCTCTGCAGCAGGCACAGGGAAATCTCAGCTACACCAGGGGCTGCTGAGATGGACAGAGCAGGAGAAGGATGGGCGCTCTCAGGTGGTGCAAGAGTGACAAACAGAGGTAGGAAGGCAAGCTCAAAACTTTATTTCTGCAGCAAAGGAAATTAAGTAGGGAAAATCAAATGCAAGCTCCAAGCACCAATCTCCACATGGTGAATTTTCTGACAGTCAGGGCAGTGGTGACTCCTGCTTGCAGCAGCTCCAAGCACGCAGCAAGGACAGCAGCATCTGCGACAGGATGGAAGAGGAGTGTCAGGGACTGGGCTGTGCCCCACCACACTCTGTGTGTCCCCTCAGTCCTTCCCCCTCCACCCTGCACGAGGTCCCCAGTGACATTTTACTTCAGGACAGGTCACTCTGGTCACCTGTCCATGGCCATTTCCCCACTGCAGCAAACTATGAGTGGTGTCAAGCTGTTGGCAGGAGAGGCTCTGGGAAGCTGCCTGGCTGTGTGTGACAGCAGCTTTAGGGACCAGCACCAGCATCCCTGACTTACCAGAATATGCCAAGCTCCTTCCTGCGGTTGATGTCTCTCTTGATTTGGCAAACAGAGCACTGCGTGCACCACATGGTGATGCAGTAGTCAGAGCAAATGGACCCCTGTTAAGGAGAAACTGGTCAGGTACAGAGGCTTCCCAGAGACCACATTCCAGCCAAGAAAATGTTAATCACATTCCAGGTCAAGTACTCTTTTTTTCTCGACAGGCTGCAGCATCCTGAGCAGAAAATACTGAACACACCCCAAGCACCACGGAAAGGAAGGAAGGAGACCTTTGTGCAGGCTGCAGACAGCTACTTATCTTTTGACTTCTGAGGTTCAGACTGGGAAGAAAAATGCTCACAGGAACAGACCATGTGGGCAAAGTGAACTTGGGACCCCATGGTTTGCACTTGGGATGGCAGCAACCACCTCCCCTGCAGGAAGGAACTCCCTCACGTCTGTACTGTTCACCTTTCTCCCAAAGAGAAAGGTGGATTGTGGATCCTTGTGTCTGCAACCAGCCTCACCTACTCTTTAGTCAGCCCACAGTTATCTCAGATCATTCAAAGAAGGAAGCAGCAGCTGAGGTGGATACAAACGGGAAAAAAGGGGGGAGTGGAGATCACTGCTGTCCTGAGCCCCCCCTGAAGTGCAGAGAGAGGAGCCTCGGGGGCACCCCGTGTTCCAGGCTTGCAGCAGGGCGAGGGGCAGGCTCAGCACTCACTGGGATGTTGTATCTGGTGCGGTACAGGGTCCTCATGGCCACGCTGCTCCCACACAGGCAGCACTCGCCCATGTCCGAGGCCACCTGGCCGGCCAGGCAGGGGAAGCAGAACATCCCACAGCAGCCTGGCAGGGGACAAACAGCACGGGTGAGGCCGTGCCTGCCCTGAACACAGAGCACTGGCAGAGCCGGGCTGCACAGGGCTGGGGAGGGGTCCCAGGCACTCACAGACACCACAGTCGGAGCAGCAGTCCATCAGGCCTGTCTGCCACATGCACCTTGAGGCAGGGGACATGGCCCCGCCGAGCTGCGGCTGGATCGTCACCACGGTCGGGACAGCCATTCCAGGCCCTCTTCTGAAAGACACAGCAAACAGGAGTCAGTGAAAAACTGTGCTCAGTCTGAACCTCCAACCAAACTGGTGCCTACCACCCTTCAGCCTTTGCCCAGCTCCCCAGCTGCTGCCAGAGGTGACAGAGCACAACCATATCTTGCCTGCATTTCTATCTGTTCAAGGTTTTTGTGTTATCTGCCATTTTATCCAGCCTTCAAAACAGCATCAGGCCCCTGATGTTCCCCCCTCCTCCCCATAAAGGCGTTGCTAGTGCTTAGACATGGCTCATTCCCCTTGTGCTGAGCTGGGCTGGGCACTGAACCCAGGCTAAAGGGAGTGGCTTGGGCATTCCGGTAGTTGGACTCGGTGTATTTTACACAAGATGGCTTTAGCATGGGCACAAAGCATGTGGGAAGCACCTGTGGACTCATTTCCTCATGCCAAAGCCAAGCTACACACGAGGGAGATACTACAGAAAACTCGTAACTCTGGTTTCTTGACATAGGGAGCCACAAAGGGAGAAAATCAATGTCCAAAGTCTGACACACTCTCTTTGCCTTCCTGTGGTTAATCAAGCAAGTAAACCTTGAAAACCAGTAAGCCTCAGGTCTAAAGTAATAATAATGATAATGATGATAATAGCAAGAATAGCAACAAGAACAATTCTTCTCTACTTCTAATTCCCTAGCCAAGTAAACAAGCACAGAGTATCTCTAGGTAACAATTCTAAGGAAGTTTGGGCTTGGGTGAGGTTCCCTGAGATAAAACAAACTGCCTGCTCACATTTGTTGAGACTTTTTTTCTGTAAGTTGGGTTGGTTTATTTTATTTTATGTCTTAGAAACAGCAGTTTGACAAAGGCAGACCCGCACTGCTGAGTGGTCAGGATCTTCCTCCTGCTGATGCTGAGCTCAGAAGCCAGAACCGAAACTCAAATGAGGAGTGATACTGGGGAAGGGGAAGCACCTTCTTTCTCCATCCTTTGGGGTAACACATGCTTCTCCAGGAACCCCACTCCTGGCTCCATCTGGCAGCACACAGAGCCTGCAAGCTGGGTGGGAGTGCAGCTGGAGGGGGATCAGGTGTGTGTCCAGAGGGAAGGCAACGCTTCTGTGACCCACAGCTTCCCCCTGCCAGCCCACAGCAATGCCACCCACATGTTCTGAACTCTTACAGAGGCACAGTTCTCTACACCAGTATTATTAATTTATTTTCTCCTTTCCTAGCTGCAAACAACAATGAAGAGTTTGAAGCAGAGCTGCACCTGCCACCGACACACACCCCACTGAAGGGACAAGCAAGCACACAGGGAGACCAGGCATCAAAAGCCATCAATATCTGAGCATCTGGTAGGGCAGCTCAGTTTGAACAGAGAGTAAAGTACCAGTCAGATTCCTTCAACACATTTATACAAAACTGTGTCAGCATCAGAAAGCAGCAAGCAAAGATAAAGTCTCCATAATCCAGCTTTTGTGTACAGCTTTTTAAAAGCCCCCCACATCCCCAAGTAGGATTTGCCAGATAGTTTGATTTATATTTTGTGCTAAGCAGGAAAAAAGGAAATAAAAAAAGCCTACTTTGACACTATTATCCCACTCTTCCCAGGCTAACAAGTTACTAATATTTCCATGCTTTTAGAGACTAACCTGGTGAGCAGCCTTGGTCAGTGCAGACTTCCTCCCCCTGCACAAGAGGCTCTGGCGAAGATGAAACGAAACTTACCTCCCTCAGATGTTCTTATTGGCAGCCAGCAGTAAAACTGGGTGGGAGGCAACTGAAAGGAGGAGATCCCGGCAGAAAGAGGCTCTGGCAAAGATGAAAATAAATTACTCCTGGGATGTTCTTATGAGCAGCCAGCAGTAAAACTGGGTAACTTAAGGGAGGAGATCAGGAGCTGTGCCCTGCCCTTACAACCACAGACTTTACATGTGCAGAACACAGTAATTTGTTTTTTCCTTTTCCCAGCATTAGTTATTCTTTTAAAAAAAAAAAAGTTTGCATGTTTATTGTCTTATTCCCTTTGCCCACGTGTTGTTGCTGTTCAGGGCAGAGCAGTTCTGAATGATGTACTTTCATTGGGACAGACATTTAGGTTTTCATTTCTTAGAAAACACACCCACATGGAGGCTTTCCATAAAAATTAGGCTGATTCCCTAAGTGCTTGTCACAGGCCACAGAGCCCAGCCACTGGAAAATTAACTGAGCATTTACCACACACACACAAATTTCCCTTTATGACATACTAAATATTTACAGTTTTGGATGCACTTCCACATTTTGTGGAGGATCTGTGGCTCCAGGACAGCAGTTTTTGTTTCCCATCAGGATGCACACAGCGTGCAGAGATCGCAGGGAGGGTCTGGGTGGCTTTCTCAGGAGCAAGACAAGTCCAATCCACCCCATGGGAAGTGCTGATGGTGAGATTCCCTTCTCTCTCGCCCTCATGAAGAACAGGGAAAGGAGAAGTTCTGGCTAAACCTCACTATGGCAGCTTTGCCAGCAGGCTGGGATTTAGGGTGCTTTATGTGAAGCCTTTTACCAGTGGTGCTGCTGAGAAATCTGTGCCTTGAAATGCTTCCCTTGGCTTCCAGCAGCTCCCAGGTGTCTGTCCCTGCTTTCCAACGGGGCTGCCTGGCCACTCCCTGCCTGGGTCATACACAGGTGGTGTTTGCTGTAAGAACATTGCAATAGGCTATGAAACCTGAGCTTTGCAGGTTCTCCCTAGAGGAGGAGATGCCTGACATCCCCCCAGCTGGCTGGAGGAGGCTCCTGGCCCAGGGGTCTGCTGGGGAGGAGGGAAACAGGAAGCTGAAATGCAATCAGATTAAAAAATCTCCCTTAACGCCTTTGTGCTTTCTCTGCAAAGAACAAAGTGTGCAGTACACAGTCTATTGCTGTATTTTATGGAGCAGTTACAACCAGAAACTCATTTATTCCAGTTTGGGCCACTCACACGTAAATGCTTGTGCCTGTCCTCTGTAGCACTTAAAACGAGTCCAACCTCCAACTTCAAACGTGACCACAAATGGGCAGAGCCACTTTCCCCAGCACCTGCCTGGTGCTATTTACACAAACTGAGGTGCCTCGAGTGCTGAGAGGTGTGTTCATCCATGAACCCCACTGGTGTGCAGCCCAGGGGGGCTGCCTGGCACAGCAGGATGCCTGGAGGTCTCTCTCCAAAGCTCTGGTCCCACCCGTCCTTTCCAGAGACAAAGTAACTGTCTCAGGGTTTCAGACATGAAGAAGGGCTTCTGAATCTCAAACTTCACCTTTTTTCTAGATGTCTCCACAGCTTCAGTGGAAGAACACGTTACCCACAAACCTTGCTTCCTTCCCACAGCTTGAAATGGCTCAGGCAAAAGGGAAATTCCTGCAACGGTAAAAGTTGCAGGAAAATGGAGTTGAGTAAGAGCAAGGGGAAATTTTCACAGCCCTTAGAAATACAGCAGAGGGTCAGGCACACATCTCACCAAAACTGAAGCCACTGCAGTTGGTAGAAGCAGAGAGCTGCTCCCATGCCTGCACATCCCTCATCTCCCCCCTGCCAGGGCACTGCACACTGGAGAGGGTCTGCTTGGGTGGCATCACACAGAAAATGCTGCTGTGGCTGGCACCCAAAAAGGTCCAGCACAGTGCAGAGCCCACAGCCAGGCCCAAGGGCACCACCAGCTTCGCAGCAGCTCTTAGCCACAGCTGGTCAGACCTAAAATGGTTTCAAATCCCTCTACAACTGCACGCTAGTGCTGGTGCCTCACAAGATGTTTCACATATCCTGTGTGAGAAAAAGATCATACATCTTCTGTGAGCTCAGCTCTGGCTGAACTTCTGCTTCCTGTGGCTTGCTACCTCTTCATGCTTTCAGTGGTGCCACTCTTCCTCCAGGTCACTCAGACTTACAGGATAATGCCCTCTGGGAATTAAGCTCTACCTCAGGAGCTCACAAGGTAAAAAACAACTAAAGTAAAAATCAACAAATCAACCCTCGTGTGACAAACAGACCAGTCCAACTAATACATTTTATAGTCTGCTGCTTCATTAACTGCCTAACTCAAAAATGCACTGAGTTCCACCTGCACACAAGCAGAACCAGAGGGAGCAAGTGCAGATGCTCCTGTACCCATCCCCATCACCACAGAGTGGTGGGAAGCAGGAGATCCTCAGCAGCTCAGCTGCTCTTGGGGCAGCTCCAGAGGCTGGCTGGAGTAAGCTGAGCCATGGCTAATTTCCAGCTTGGACATGTGCTCTGTGCCTTTTCCATGGCAGCTTTATGCCAAGCTGACAGCTTCTGCCAGAGCAGTGCAGGGGATGATGGACCTTCCCTTCTGTGTCCCTTGTGTCTGGCACACGTGGTGTCCTTGCTTGAACACCTGAGCAGGAGCTGAGCAAACAGCCACATGTGATGCATCATGAAGTTAATCCAGCACTAACCAGGGCACTGGCAGAAGGACACCAACACACCTTGCAACAGTATTTGATGGGTGAAAAGGATTTTTTTAATGTACTGATGTTATTTAGCAGAGTAAGTTGTACTGCAGATTAGAAAGGGCCTTTACTACTTAATAATAATTATGCTTTTTAAGACAGATGGGAGAAGGTATTGGGAGAGTTAAACCAGGAGAGATGGTGTGCAAGATGGGGAAGCTGTGTGGCTCCACACCCGCTACATGTACATGACCACTATTCCTCTTCAGAGGAGAGCTTTGCTTTTCCAAGGCAGTCTCATGACCCAACTTGCTCACCCTGATAGAAAGGTGGGTTATAACCTCTGATGGAAGCCCCCCAGCTGTTTAACCTCCATTTTTCTGACTTAACATGGCATAAATAAATCAGCACTGAGCAGCTCGAATTCTTTAAGGCAATTTTTTGCCTCCCACTTCCCCTCTCGCCAGATTTTTCTCAAGCAAAGCCCGAAGACAGCAGCTACAGCTCTCACTGCCTTGGCACCTGCCCCATGGGGATGGTTTCCCTGTGTCCATGTCCCAAGATCTCTGAGGAGCCCTGGCAGCACAGCTGGGCTGAGACACGGCAAGGAGTGAGAGAACACTTCCCCCATCCTAGCCAGCACATGAGGTCTGTCACCAGGGGCTGGCGAGGTGCCCGACCTAGTGCCCAGGTGTTGCCAGGCTCGCTGCCAGGCCCATGGCACGGGCACTGCAGCTTGTGTGCACAGCACAGCTCCTGCAGCCCGTCCTTGGGAATAGAGGGAGGGAAATCCCTGACCCCCTCCCATTAAGGGCATCAAATTCACCAAGAAACACCAACAGCAGATCCCAGGCAGGGTTTGCCTTGGCTGAGCCTCCTCTGAGGATCTTCTCCCTGGGCAAGGTGGGAGCTCCCTTGTGCCACTGTGCAAAGCAGGCTCCTAAAGCCAAAGCAGGTTTCTAAAGCCCCACCCTGCAGCTTCCAATGCCTTGGCAACTCTCCCTTCATCCCTGCAGGGTCGTTCTGAGTTTCAGCCTTCTGATGTTTTAATTTGTGTGATAAAGTTTCTCACGAGGTTTTTCTGTAAACACGTAGATGTTTTTCTAACTGTCCTTTTGTTTTTCATTCCTTCTTCTGGGAGGAGAAAGGTTTGATAGATTTTTTCATTGACCAGTGTGGTTGGAGAGGTGGTGACCTCTTTCTGCAATCCACAGCCGTTCTCAAAACTCTATTGTCCTGGTTTTTTGTTCCTGGATGTTCAAGTCTTGGTTGATCTGCTACAGACAAACAGACAAACACTTGAGATTTCATCTTTTTGATGGCTGGAAGAGAAGTCTTTTATTCTGGAATATATTTCCCTATCATTAGCAGCTGTCCCATCAATCTTAAAGGTGCAAAAACTTATTTTCTGAGCTACACAGACGAATGGGGATAACGAGCCTCATAAAGTCAACCCAGGGCATCTATATAATGTGTGAATCAAAATAAAGTTCCTTTTTCTTTGCCTTTTCCCGAGCTATTTTAACACTGCACCTTTACCTCTACAGGGTTAATCCCAGACAAAGAGCTGGCATTGCTTTGATACACCCTTCTACAGAGTGCAACACACAGGCAGGGCTGATGTTGGTACCAAGCTTTCTGTTTTATTGAGCAACTGGCAGTGTTTCAGTTTGCCACTGTTAGGGACGTTTGACCTTCCTGCTGCCAGAAAAAAGCATTTGTTATCTCAACATCCTGGGGAGGAACACTTGGAAAAGGAGATGTGGGAGAAAGGCAAGGTTTGATAGTGGAGAAAAAACTTCCAGAGGATGTTGTTTAGCTTTCTGCAAAAGCATACTAATAAAAATTTGATGTTTAAGAGACAGGAGTAGTTGGAAACTTTTTAAGAAACTGTGTCCAATTACAGCAGACAGCGTCTTAGTGAAGATTTTGAATAGAATATCTTGGGAACAAAGGGAGGAGATGTACATGTATCTGCCAGCAGATCCAAACAGGAAGGTTTTAGCCAGGAGGCAGCTCAGCCTGTATCTCTTTTGGATATTTAATCCAAATTAATCAATTTAATACTTTCTCCAATTTAATTTCAATGAAATTTAATTTAATACTTTCAATTTAATACTTTCTCCAGCTCAGAAATACAAACCCTATTTAATAACAACTTCTGTGTAAAGGCCATTTAGTTATCCTGCACCTGCTATTTTTACTGTTTCTAGGCATTCTCCTACAAACAAGTTCTTCCTGTAAGACTACAAATAGGATCAATAGGCATGTCAAAACAAGCAGAATTTAAAAATAAAAATATGTCAACAGTTTGCGTGACGAATTTGTAGCCCAGGGTCAACCACTGCTCACACACTCTTGGCAACAGCCCTGGGCTGCTTGGTTTTTGTTTTCAGTCCTTAGACTGTGTTCAAATCACTCTTAACAAACAAGCTCAGCCCACTCTGTGCAGGCAACTTTCCAGAAGCCTGTCCTTTTCACATGGAAAGCACCTGCTGCAGCAATCACAGCAAGTGCAGAAAATCTTCTTAAATACTGCTTTGACCCCTTATTGTGGACCTTGCACACTCAGAGTCCTGACTGTTCCTAAACATCCCAGAAGAAAAAGTTATGGCAACTCTTCCACGCAGCAAGCTCCAACTCAAACTGAAAATTACCTTTGTAATAAACCAGACTATCAAACATGTACAGCCAGATTTTATTTAGGTCCAGAAATCATTTTGCATTTTTACCCATGCTGTTACTAAGAGACACCTGCTTCCTACAAAATCTTGGGTTCACAGTCTCCAGAGCTGGACAGAAGTTTGCTGCTACTACACAGGACCAGCAGAGCAGCTTCACTTTTTGGAGCTTCTATGCAGATTGAAGTCATTCCCAGATAACCAAAACTTCCATTTATCTCAACTGGATGATTTCAAAACAGTATTTCCACCAACTTTTATAAATAAGCAGTATAAAGCAGCTATATTTATATTAGAAGTGTTTTCCTTCTTACAATGCCTACACCTCAGTTAGACCATGGGGTCACTCAGGGTCTGGCTGGATGGACAGACCCCTGGACCACCTGAGAGATGGGCGAGAGATCTCCGGACTTGGCGAGCAAATAATGAGGAACAGGCACAATTTGTTGATCCGAAAATGAAAAGGTTTTATTAATGCCAGAACAACAAACTGGCCAAAGGTGAACAGGGTACAAGGGGATTCTCTAAAAGGGCCAAGGGCCAGGTGAACACAACTTGTGTAAGGTAGGGGAGAGGCGGGATCTGAGGGTAGGGGTCCAGTAGGAAAGAGGGATTAGGAATATGTAAAACTTTGCAACACTTTTAAACCAGTAACTGAGCAGGAAACAAAGAACCTTCTAGAGTCGATCAACGTGTGTGCAAAGGATGCTGGGAGTGAACCACTTTACCCACCATCACTGAAATGGGTTTTCCCACACCCTCCTCCTTCAACCCCAACAACTTTATTGAACCCCAACAAGACTAATACTATCAGTATAATGATTTCAACTATCTGTTCTCTGAAGCTCTTCCATGTTTTTTAAGTCTTTTCATTTCCACAGATTTCCAAGCACAATCCCTATGAAGAGCAGAATTCCTACAGTAGGATTTGAAGCAAATTTTTCCCAACAGTCTTCAGGCTTGTCTATGTCCAAAGTGTAAATCTGCAAAAGCACAGTATAAAATTAGAGAATTATTATTCTACAGACTCATAAGTATCTGACACAGCACAAAATTATCTGCAACGTCAAAAAATTATTCTTAAGCTCTAAAGTCTACCCTTAACTCCATAAGAAACAGGAATACTGTGTTTAATTTTTTTTTTTGCATAACTGGCATCTGCATTTGACAGATTTTTTCAACATACAGCATAAGGATCAGCAAGGATCTCATATGAACATGATTCCCAGACCATCTCAATGGAAGACTGTATAAACAGCCCAGTTACTGGTGTGTCTGGTTTTCAAAAAGAAGCTACCCTCTGACTTCTTAGTAAGAACTTCCACATGGACAAAATACGAAGAAGTCCATCAAACCTGGTGTGTCAGGTGAGCCCCTGCGATAGCCACAGCTGAGTAATACGGGAAGGTTTGGTTGCAATTCATCCCTGCCACGCACAAACTCATGAGCATGGCCAGGCTGAAGCTACTGAGCCACTTCTTTGTGTCCTCCTTGAACTTCAGTGCAGTTGACTTCAAACCAACCACGATGTCATCCTTCTTATCCTGGAATGAAAAGGTGAATTGCCACAAAATCCATAATCCAATGCCACTTCATAAGAAAAATAAAAATGGGGGACTTGCTTAAATTTTCAATGCTTCTTACTAGGAACACAATTTAAGGGCAGTTGTAGGTCCCCACATTAAAATTTAAACTAGAAGGCTGGTCTTAGAGCTGCTTGAGCAGCCAGGAGTTAATACCAATGTTTGAGTTATTTACACAAGGCAAAAACATAAAAGCACAAAGGGCATTCCATCTTTCCACCTGACTTGTAAAACCTTGGCAAACAGCAATAAAACATTGAAGGGCTGGGACTTCTTGGTGCTGCTTCAGCTCAGCTGAGGGTGAAGAACTGCAAGAGGTTAGTTGCGCTGTTTGACAATAAATTTGTAAATGAAACACACAAACTTGTGTGTTTAAACACGGGTACCTGGGATGTTTCAGTGCTACCCTACCTGAAGTGCATAAATGGTGTCGTACACCAGGGTCCACATGACTCCAGCAAAGTACAGGGGCAAACACACAGACCAGTCACACGAGCCTCTCACAGCAGACCAGCCAAGCAGGGTCCCCCAGTTAAATGTAAGCCCTAAAAACATGAAGAGAATAAAAAAAAAAAAATACGGTACTTCTAGGCTGAAAATGACAATTTTGGTAAAAAACCCCCTGAAGACAGCTGGAATGTGAAGAGCCAATATACACAGGTATGTTTTAGTAGCTCAACCTAAAAAACAAGCACCATCAGTATCTGCTCAGGAGTTACTTTAGAAGCTCAAGACTGTACAGACATCTGTATTTAAGAAGGGTTTTGAAGTAACACCAAAAGTATAGCTCATTCTGAAATGACAAATATTTATTTCCTCCCTACTCTTCTACCTCCCATCACTCCATCAAAACAAGGAACTGATTTCTAACAAAAATACAAACCCAAAAAAGCCCCCAAAGCCACACATCAACTCTGATTCCTGTTATAAACTAAGAAGCTTGTGACACAACAGAGCTTTGTCTGTAAAGTATTTCTATTTTGATATAAACTTATAAAAAGTCAGACTGCTAAAGCTCAAGTACTAATTTGTAAAACATCCCAAAAACTACAGCTGAAATAAAAAAAAAGGAAAAAATCTTTCCATCTCACCCAAAACCAGCTGTGGCCAGTATGTTATTCTCTTCATCAGAGGGTAGGTGATCACAAGGGATAAAGAGGTTGCTCCCAGAACGATACTGTAAAAAATACCAAGAGGATTATTGTTTGCCAGGCTAAAGATCAGGAAATGTAGTGCAGTATTGCAGGAGCTGTACATGGTACTGACCTAATTATTTTCCTTTCAATTACAATTCCACGATGAATAAACTCCTCCCTCTGACCCCAACGCCTTTTCTACTCAAAATATCTGTGATTAACTCAGGACCCAGAACGAGACTTTAAAAACCAAAAGGTAACTCATACATCACCTGTAGTAATTCAGACACATGAGCACACAAAGTGCCAGGGTGAGCTGTCCCCCAAGAAAAACCAAGGACTGCAAAGTGGTGACATCTCCAGCTGCCAGGGGTCTCTTTGCTGTCCTTTCAACCTAAAAAATGGAAATAATATTACCACCAGGTACATCTGTAACTGATGGACAATTTACAATGTTTGTTTCCTATTTTCTGAAGAGAAATGCAAGGGCCCTAATTTTGTTGTTCACTTTTGTTTCTCCCTAATGGCATTTTCAGAATCCAGCCCCATTGATGTGGAGTTAATAGCTGTGAAAAGACATTTAATCCCAGTTGGGACACAGTGGAGTTTAGAAACTCTGTCTAGAACAAGAAATCATACAAGGTAAACTGAAGAAAGAAACAAATATCAGAAAAAAGGTAAAATAAATGAATGGCGAGTTACTCGCCAAAGGTGACCAATGCCAAAAAAACTTCAAATGACTGAATTTCACCTCAACATGAGTAAGAACTTCCCCACACTGAGGGTGGCAGAGCCCTGGACCAGCTGCCCATGGAGATCACAGATTTTCCCTCTCTGGGACATTCCAGCCCCACCTGGACGTGTTCCTGTGTCACCTGCTCCAGGTGACCCTGCCTTGGCAGGGGTGGGACTGGATGATCTCCAGAGGTGCTTTTCAACCCCAGCAATTCCATGAAATTGTGCATGTTGATGAAAATGGTGTCAAGTGTATCATCAATGAGATTCAAAAGCCAACTTTTTACAGAATGTTCTGTACATAGAAAGTGTCTTGCCTATGCTTGAGTAATGTGCATTTAAATAAACTCTTTTAGCTTGTTCTCTCCCCTGCCATCAGGGTATGTTAACACCAAATACTTCCTTATCACATCCCCACATCAAATCTGTTTAGGATATGGAGTTGCTGACACCTTCCAAACTCTAAACCATCCAAGCTGCCATACACTCCATCCTGACTCCCTGCCCTCCCAACAGCACAAATACAAGTGCCATATAAGAACCTCTCATACTGGATTGGCTTATTATTGTGTCTTGCAGGGCTGAAACCCAAACTCAAAACCACAGGAGCATTAAAGGAACAAAAAACAAAAAACAAGAGGAGGAACCAGTGACGCATGACCAGGATGTTCCCCTCCAAGCCTGCACCTCTGCACGTTTCAAAACCTGACACTGGGCACTGCCTTTTGCTTATTTCCCTCTTCTGAACAAATGGGAGATGATAAATGAAAGCACACAACATAATAGAAGGGGATTAGCTCAGGGTTGGGCACGATACTCTTAACAGCCAAAACTAACAATACACCCATACAAGGAAACACTGCTCCTAAAATTAAGAAAAAAATAAGTAATTCTTGGATAGATTGTCACTAGCAAGTGTAGCAAAAAGTATTGGTTTGTTCTGTCACATAAAACAAGGCTGAGAAATAAACTTGTTCAAGTATTACCTACAGCTGAAAACAGCATGTATTTTATCTTACACAGAGGTGAGTATTCTAGAAGACTTTATTACAACAGAGATATGTTATATGAAATAAAATACTTTCTACTATTTTTGGAGGAAATGTAGACAAATTAATTGTGTGCATCTCAGACAGAAACATGGAGGTATTCCTGAACCTGGAGCCTGAACTCAGCAAGGAATCACTGGTGATGTTCATGTACTTCAGTGCCTTCAGAATCCTTGGTGCTTGGCTGAGAAAAAACAGCATCTGTTAAGTGGAGTCTCCTTCCCTGGAGACATTCCAAACCCACTTGGATGTGTTCCTGTGTACCCTGCTCTACCTGAGTCGACCTTGGCAACGGGGTTGAACTAGATCATCTCCTGAGGTCCATTCCAACCCTAAAAATTCTGGTGATTTTGCGATGATGAAGATTAACAGGCAGGTGCTTGAATCACAGAAGGGCTTGGGTTGGAAGGGGACCTTAACGATCACCTTGTTCCAACCCTCGTGCTGTGGGCAGGGACACTTTTCACTAGACCAGGTTACTCGCAGCCCCATCCAACTTGGCCTTGAACACTTCCATGAATTGGGCCACCTAAAACTCCTCTGGGCCACCTGTTTGAATGCCTCACCATCCTCAGAGTGAAGAATTCCTTCCTAATATCTAACCTAAACCTGAAGCCATGCCCCGTTACCCTGCCACTGCTCGTGCGCGCGGCCCTGCCGCACGGTTCGCTACCTGTCTGTCATAGTCGCGGTCCCACATGTCATTGATGGTGCAGCCGGCCCCTCGCATGAGCACGGCTCCCACGCCGAACAGCGACAGCATGCGCCAGTCCGGCAGGCAGCCGGGCGCGGCCGCCAGCCCGATGCTCCACGTACACGGCAGGTACAGCAGCCACGCCCCTGCGGGGACACAAAACCCGCGAGCGGGCTCANCGGCAGCAGCGAGGGGCGGGCGGGTGACGCGGAGCCCGGGGGTGCCCCGGAGCCCGGGGGCGCCCCGGCAGAGCCGCGCCAGCAACGCCGCCGCCATCTTAGCGCCGCCCCGCTGCCCGTGGGACCGCGACACGCGGCCCCGCGCATGCGCGCCGCCCTCAGCCGCCCCGCGCCGCGTCTGAGGCGAGGCGGGGCGGGCTCTGGGGGCGGGGGGCCCTCAGTGAAATCCTCGTCCCCGAAACTTAACGTCAGCGTTATTGACGTTCGTGCCTTGTCTAAAACCTTTCCCTGCTGTGGATAATTTTAAAAAAAGTCAGGTTTCCCTTGGGGGCTTTGTATCTCTTCTCGTGGCTCGCTCAGCTCTCCTGCCATCTGTGTGAGGGACTGAAGTGCTGAGGGGGAATGGCGCCAACAACCAGCGAGGTGCAAAAGCAGCGCGACCTTGGCTAGGCCGGGTTTGCACTCCCCGAGCAGGAGAGGAGGAGGACACGGCTTGGGGTGTGTGCTGGGGAACCTCAGACCTGCATAAGAACAGCCCCGGTGGCCACAACAAGCCCACCTTCACTTAGCGACGGGGGACGTACCTGGGCATTCCCGCCTGGAACAGAATGTGTATTAATCCATTTATGGATTAAAACTTCATGTTTCAGGGGCTTCCCCCACCCTGATGCATCAAGACTGCGATTGTCACACGTGAAAATTCAATGCATCAATCAAGTCTTGTTGCTGGGTCCACAGGTGGTGTTACCTGTGCAGAAAAACTCACAGCACCAGAGGTTTATGCCCAAAAAGGAGACAGAGATGTCCTTTTACTTTATTCACATAAAGTGAGAGGCCATGGGGCATTCCCCTGGCATCTCTCAAGTTGTTGGAGGATGTAGCTTCCTTTTAATCCTATTTTCCCGGCCACATGACTTTCTTCCTTTCCCCATTGACTGAGGTACTTGAGAGGTACAGGCTGCCCGAATCACCCAATACAGATCCCCTTCTAATATGCACAGCACCCCTCACCCCTCTTCTTGTATCTCTAAGTCCAGGAATTTAACACGGCCTTAGATGAGCAAGTCTCTGTCACATTAGTAACATTCCTCTGAAATTTATAGTGACTCCCATTGCTTCTTTCACCTATCAGTATCTAGCTTTTCCTACAAGCAGACTCAACAGTTTGTTTGTAAAGACACATTCTTCTCATTCCTTTCATATCTTGCCACTATCTTGTCCTTTCTCTTTCTTTTCCATATTTATTTTCTTAAATCGTATCTTTTTACTTTTCTGTGGTTGTATCTTACCATACCTCCTTTCCATCATTGGAAACTAAACCTGCTGTATATAAACACCAATCATACAAGTGTCATTTCACTCTTATCCACCCTGAGGGACCCATTAACAAGAACCTCAGTTACCTCACCTTCAGGGTCGTAACACCAATCTTTGAGTTATTGCACAAACCAGAGAGCAGAGGACAGAGCCATAAAAACCTTTGCTTTGCATGGTGTGGTTTCAGTGTCAAAATGTCCTCAGAACTGCTGCTGAAGGATTCCTTGGGGAGTTCATTGTTCCTGTAGGGTATAAATTCTTTTGTGTTACACACTTCCTTCAGCTTGAATGACTCACACACTGGTAGGAAACAATGAGAACCATTTTGAACTTCATTCTCCCGAGATGCTGACTAGCAGGAGGAAGTGAAATATTAATGCAATGGAGAAGGGACTTTAGTGTTTTGCCATTGTTTTATTGTTTTAATGAGCAGTACTCCACAGCAGTAAAACGATTTGCACATGACCATAAAGGAAAGAGTTACTCAACTCTGATGAAGAGTACCTAGTAATCTAGGCTCCATTTCACATTGATAAGGTCATCATGTGCTTTATTCACATACAGACAGGTACCTGAGGTGTGAATAGTGAGTCCTGGCAATGAATCCCCACAGCCTCTCTGCCTGCCACGTGCACGTATGAACATGGATGCTCTGATTGTCACCAGGTGGATGTCACCAGGTGGATGTCCTCTATAGACACTGCTTTGGGGTTTTTATGTGTGTGACCTGGCAAGGAAACCCTGGACTGTCTGCAGAAAATTTTTAAGCAGATCGTGGAAGTAGAGCAGAAAAGTAAACTTTTACAAAGTAAACTTTTACAGCTACTGCCACTGTATTTATCTTCATAATAAAGTGGTCTTGCCCTTCACTGAAAGATAATCTAGGAAATAGCTCATTTCAGACTAAAAAAGCCCAGCTGTTGTGTTTAGCTGAAATCTGAGTTGATGGTCAACATATCCCTGACTCTAAGGAGGTTATCACTTTGTTTTCACCAAATAATCCCCTGTACCAAAGTGTGATACAACTTATTCCACCTTCCAGGAACTGTTCTACAGTAAATCCAGTGTGAGTAATCTGACCTCCAGAGTAAAAAGGATAAATGTGAATTGGAATGAGTGTGAGATATGATTCTCCCTGTTCTCAAATAAGTGTACACACACACATTCAATCCCCCAAGGTTTACAATGGTCACAGAGGAATAAAAGCCCCGGTGATAAGGGTGGGGCAGAAGTGATGTTCATCTCTGTTTCAGACCATAGCTTCCTTGGAGTGCTGGGATTCAGCGTCTTCCCTGTTCCCTGCACTTACATCCCTGTTGCTCTGTTTGTATAGAGCTAACAGTAGCTATTAGCTTGATGAGCAACACTTTGTAAAGAGAGAGGTGTTTACTGAGCTGTAAATCAAACCTCCCCACCCCACCCTGATGAGCAGGGCTCAGAGAGGAGACATGGTTGGCAGCAGCTGTCATTTGCATGTGCAAATTCCGCCGGGGCCCCTCCTGGTAGTTCCTGTGTGCCGGTCACCAGCACAGGTATCGGCTCAGAGTCACATCAGCTGCAGAGCTTCTGAACCGGTGGACAAACACAGCTGAAACACACCAAGCTCTGTAGGATTTCTTTCATTTTTGTTGATAACAAAAAGAAGCACAGGTAGTTATGACCAAATGGAAAGTAGGGAGTGTCCTGGTATCAACATATCAAAAAGGAGTCTTTAAAAAAAAAAAAAGAAGATTGCCAGAAGTTGGTATAAATCGCTTTATTAAATCTTCAAATACAAAACTCACAAGCATTGGAATAAACAAAATTTTTAGAAAAGTTCTAAAAGGAAGCTACCGGGCAAATAATAACTTTGATGTTTTAGTTGCAACTTACATTTTAATAATAATAATAATAATAATATATTATTAATTTTATGTTGACTCTAGGTAAGACTTTCCATCTTACAATCTCTTTCCTTCTGTTATGGAACTTAGACAATGTAAACAAACTCATCTTTCCTCATTTCTGATGTGTGTTATACCCTGATACATTGACCCTTCACAGAATGCATCTGCTCCGTGGATGCACACATTGCTTTGACACACTGAACTCAAGTATGACCTTCTTAGTGTGCAGGTTTTCATCACAGCTACAAAAGTACATCAGTTTTGAAAGTCCTCTCATTAAAAAAGGTTCCTTGCCCTGTGTTAAACCCCATGTAGCTGGTAGCATCTTTTTAAAGCTTAAAAAGAAGTACAGTAGTGTGGGGTTGTTCTTCCCTGCTGTGCTCATACATATATCATAAGGCATTGAGAGTGGTGCGGGTTGCATACCTTCAGGAAAAGTTGATGCAAATAAATATATGCAGAAGGGCACAGCTGCTGTCTGAGTCTTTTTGTTGCTCTGGGGACCAGCAGCCTGTGTGCCACAGGGAGCTCTTGCTGGCACAGCCAGCTGCAACAGGGTGTGCATGGGAAAGGCACAGCTGGGAAGAAAAGCCACCACCACCACAGATTTCTGTCCAAAACTGCTGTTCTCCCAGTAGGAAGGATGTCAGCCTGGCTGGGCAGTTCTGTCCCCAGGATGCTCTGTAGCAACTGATGTCCCTCTGGTGGCTGAGGGGTGAGTGGTTTCCTCAGCCTCTTTCCTATCCCACTTCCCCAAGAAGAGACCTGAGTGCCTTAGGGAGTGTAAAGCAGAGAAAGCTTGAGAGCTTGACTTGAACACGGGTTCAGGAAAGTCCTTTCCAGCTGAACTGCCTGCAGGGTGGTGCAGGTTGAGGAGTCATGAGCACTCACTGTGCAGCCCCCTGAGCACAGAGGGTATTGCCAGGGCCTGGTGGGCTCCTCTCCTTGCCTTGCAGGGAAGAAGTATGTGATGGCAGAGGTCGACCACCCTACAGGAACAGCCTGCATTTCCTGCATCAACAGCTTGCCTTTGGAAAGCAGAGAGTCACAGCTCCATCTTGTGACTGAACACTCCTAGCTTGCAAAAAATGTGTAATTTCCCCAAATCTGAGAGAGGATCTGGTTTCTCTGCAAAGCCCCTGCAAGCACCCTGACCTTGATTTGCTCTGCATGTCCACACTTTCCACCCCAAGATATCCTCAGCAACCACAACGCCCTCTCAGGCTTCCCCACATGGTGCAAGGTCACAGCTGTGCAGCTCAAATAAAAACTCTGCTCATCCTTTCTGAAGGCAAGCTTTTGAAGAAACTGCTTTAGGAGCTGCGCTTGCAGAAATGAGAGGGAGAGAGGAGGTCACAGTGCCTGGGCTGGCAGAGCCCCAAGCAGTGTGAGAAGCTCCCTGCGAGGTGTGGAGAAGGGTTCCACGCTCAAGCACAGTGACAGGCTGGATCAGGAGCAAAACCAGCCCCTGCCTGGTCTTGTTCTACCTGGATAATTCTCCTGGGATCTTGTACCAGTTACCTAGTGGGACCTTATGTCTCCCCCAGCTCACAGTTGTACTAATACTGCAACATTTGCATCCCTCACCAGAATTAAATCCCGTGGTAGAAATGCAAATTTCTAGGATTAGAATTCCCTACTAGCCAAATGCTTTACATTTATCCTCTGTGTGTGTTGGCCACTTAAATGCAAGCAGTAGCTTTGGCATTTTTGATAACATAGAAGCCGTAGGAGAAGGCTGGAAGGCCAAGCAGGCTGCCAGGACCAAGGGGCTTTTCCATAAGCTCTGGCAGTGTTTCATCATCCAGCATCTGCAGCACACGGCCGTTCAGCTCAATAGACCTGGAGAGGGACAGAGAGACTGTTTGGGCAGCTGTGCTCTGTTTGCTGTCGAAAACAAACTGCTCTGGGCTTGAGTGTAAACATTAACTCAGCCCAAAGCCAAACGAAACTTCCCTTGAATGTGTGTGTACACACATGCACACATACATCTGCAGCACTCCCACTGCAAGAGTGGTAGCAGAAGCACATTAAAAAGTACATTTCTTTCTCTTCCAGTGAGGTCAACAGCTAAACAGGCTTTGAAAAGTACAAATTTTAATTGCTTTTTCTCCTGAAAATATTAATATTCTTTCATGCCCACAGAGCAGATCCTTTCCCTGTGGATGCATTAACAATGACAACAAAAAAATGCCACCCACATACAAAGCAGGAACTCGTAGCTGTAAATCAGGAGCCAGCACTTGAGAAAGCAATATACCTGTGCTTGTGAAAAAACCAAACCAAACAAAAACAAAAACAAAAAAAAACACCCCAAAACAACAGGGCTTTAGCAGCTGGTCCAAAACACTGATGCCTGCTAGGATAAACTTCCAAATTCACATCAAGTAAATGTCCTTATAACTTAGCAAGCTTTCAGCAGCCTGAGTTTAAGAGACCTGATTTAACAGAAGTCAGATCTTATTGAAAAAAAAACCCCAGATGACTGAACAGTAACCTCTTCTTTCCCCATGCAAATTGAATAAGGTGAGGTTTTAAAGACCATCTAAGCCTACTCACAGTCTTTTCCACAGGGTCTGGAGGAATTGCAACTTACCTGGAAAGAATATTCTCTTTCCCATGAGGCAGTAAGAGGTATTGATCCATGTGCTTGCTCGATAGGTAATCTGGTAGCTCCAAATGTTGGGTAATGTTGTAGAGGTTTAAGGCAAACAGCGTCACATCCCCTTCTCTGTACTTTGGGCTGCAAGGCAAGAGAAGGTGATGGTGGGGGTCAGAATGATGTGTGACCTTGCACTGTCCCAGAATAGCATTTGTTGGTCCGAGGTGGCTGCGGGCTCAGTTTCCAGGACATTTTGCCCTTTCTGGAGACTTACTTGAGGCTGTTGGTGCAGTGGAGGTAGACACGGAGCTTCCTCTTGTCAGCTCCTGCCAGGCTGACCTGCAGCACCTTGGTGCCCACCAGCTTCTTGTAGAGCAGTGAGAGCCAGTAGTCCTGAAAGGCACAAAACCACATGAAAACATTTGTGTACCAGGTGCTCCACACAGTGCTTAATCTAACATTCATTTTTCAAGGGGTTTTCCCTCATAACTTTTTGCTTTACCAAGCTTTTCACCACATCTACTTAAATTCAGACAAACACCATAGCTAGAAAGGAAGCCCTGCCTGTGAGCAGCTGTGTTTAGAAGGTACCTTAGAGACATTTCTCCCTTTATACACAACTCTCTGAGCTCTGTCAGAGAGAGATTGTGCTTTGGAAACGCCCTTCTGCAGGGTGCAGAGAGCCTCAGGGCTGAATGCAGGGGTGTGAGCTGCCCTTCCTGCAGGAAAGCTCGTACCTAAGGCACAGGTGCAACACCAGGAATAAGCTCCTAAACTTTAACCCCTCTGATTAACATTGTACTTCTGAACAGGTGTCAGGATTGATTTCTGAACCCGAGTCACAACTGCATCCTCTGACACTCCAGGATAATGCCTCAGAGCAGGGCGATGCCCAGTGCAGACTCATTTTTTCCAGGTCTTTCCTGGCTTTTAGAGAGCTTCTCTCTGCTCATGTTTGTCTTTGAGGTTTTCTTAGGAGGAAAATTGTTGTGTTACTCTTCTGACTCACCACAAGCAGAGGAAATTACTTTTGCTATCATACTTCATGCTCAATCCCTCTGCAAGGAAGCGCAGCCTTCTGACACTGCTGTGCTTCCTCATTTCTGTGCTAACTACAGCTGATGCACCTGGGTTTGGATTTCCCTGCCTCTGAAGCATTACTGGCTTGCTTAGCATCTGTACTGCCTGTAGGTGAGGAACAAGGCCCACAGATTCAGTCCAAATTAAATCAGTTTTAAATGAGGGAATGAAAAGCCCAAAGTCACAAGCCTGATGATGCAGCCTCTGGCATAAGAAGTAGCCAAGCAAGTAGGATGGAAAATCCCTGTATGCTGGATTTTCTTTCAGGCTGGCTTTATGATCACCTGTGAAAATTATAATTTGGAAGCAGAAAAATGAGAGGAAAGCTAAAAAGGAAAATGCTGTCCTCTCACCCCAGTCTAAGTGCTAGTGGTACAAAGAAATGTGCTGTGCACAGAACAATGCATAGTTCATGGAATGAAGTTTCATCACAGCAAAATGTTATTTCCTAATAAATCAAACTATACTAAATGTATATTTAAATTTAATTATCCTTCATCCACCCTGTAGGATGAATATGCTCATGACCTATAATGCTTGAGTGTTGACTTCATGTTGGCCTGGTTTTCACACAGAATATAACTGATTTTAATATCTCTTTTCACTTCTGCTTATAAACTATTCATCACTCAGCTGAGGGCTAGTCAAACCAAAACAGGCCATCCAGAAAAGCCTTGTGAGCTCCAGGAACTTCTATGTACAAACCAGAGCATCATGTCCTTTGAATTGGTTTCTGCTGTGCTGAAGGCTGGCTGCGCCCCTGCAGCTGCAGTAAATATCTTGTGTGGGTACAGATAAATGTAATAATACATTAACCCGTAGCAGAACACATGGGTGGAGATAACTTTAGGTGCAAAGATGCCTGTGACCATCCAGGCAAGAAAAGGTGTTGTTAAAAGAGCTGACTTGTCCCCCCACATGCAGAGCTGCATTCGGGGGGTGGCGTTTACCTACCGGCAAAGGCTCAAAGTTGGCATCCACCAGGTGATAGGTCCCTGCCCCGAAGAAAACCTGTCTCATCACCACATCAATCCCCTGCCTGGCTGAAAGCCCAAGTTTGTCCAACCACCTGCCAAAAAATGAGGCAAATGTCACACAGAATATGCTGACCTCAGCGTTCCTCTGTTGTCCCTCTCCAACCAGCTTGGGAAGGAGGAAAGCAAAACTTAGTGCATGATGCTGACTTCCTTAAAACACACAAGTAATTTCAAGTCTTGCACTGATTACATTAAAAAATCATTTCAGACCACCTCTTGAAGTCCCAGGTTGGTGGGAACAGTTGCTCCATTCCTCTGTTTGTAGGTGGTGGAAACAAGGAGTGGCAGCAGATTCTCCTGAAATGGCCAAGGTTCTTAAGGCTGAGAGAAATCATCACACCAACAACAAAGTTTCCTGCCATTATCAGCCTTTGACTTGCTGGCCACCAGGGGATAAAAGCCATGTCTTATAGGATGGAAAACCTGCCCCACTCCCCAGGAAGCCACGTTCCTCCTGTGGGGCAGCCCCGTTCAGCTGGCAGAATATGGAATTTCCCCACACCTGGGACACAGTACTCACATAAATCCAGCAACATAAGTGTTAGACAGCCTGGGAGCTCCTCCTCCATAGGCAGAGCTCGTCTCTCCCAGCCACACCTTCTTGTCTGGCACAGTCTGACCAACAATCTGGCCAGTGTGGCATTAGGGAAGAAGAGAAAGACACAAGGTTTAATTTTTTGGCTACTGAAAGAAACAAAATTTTGTGTTTTAGCCAAACTTACTTAGCTTACTTTAGCTTGGTTAGGATGTTTACATTTAAGGGATAACACCCTGAGATGGCATGTCAGAGAAATTTGGGTCAAAAGGACTAGAGGTAGATTTACATCCCCCCCTGAAAATAAACCAAACTTGCTACCCATGTAAAACAGGGCAAACATCACTAAAATGCAGGTCCCATAATTCTTCTTGTGTTGACTAGTGCTATATTCTAAGTTATAATATTCTCAGTATCTCAAAATAAAAAAAAAGCATCGGGGGATGGGATAACCATAAATTACATCCCTGAGTAATTACTGTATCAATAAATGAGAATGTTGTAGGTGTATGATGCACCTGGCACCATGTTTGCTGCATGGCACACTGTTGGAGCTCATTTATTGTTAGTATCATTAATTTAAATATTTTTTTTCATATACAGTGTCATCAGAACTCAAGCTTTGAGTATCCCTGTTTATTGCTAGCAAGAAATGGTGCTTTATTTTGGATTCTCTGCTAACCCCCTGGAAACTGAACGTGGGAATGATTGAACATGGCAAGGCACCTCCAGGACTTCATAAATGGCTGTGGCAAAGGTGTCCAGCACTTCAGGGCTCAAGAAATCCCCCCTGGTTGCACTCCGTCCATTCACATAGTAACTGAAAATGGGGGGGAAAAACAGAGACAAAATTAGGGAATAATACCACCAGTGGTACAAAACACCACTGAAAGTGTTCAGTTGATTGGTGCATTTATCCACAGCACGATTTTTCTGTCCAGTGCTTTTTAATTTTTTGTTTTCCAAATGTGTAGGTCTATCACTTGTATTTAAGGGACTTTCAGATATAATTACCTCAATGGAGTCAGGATACCACAGAAATTTCCTCCAGCAAAAGTAATAGGTTTGTTTGCATCTATTTATTTAGAATAAGGAAAACATCACCAAGAGACAGCTTCTGTAAATCTTCTCTTGTTGAGGAGTCTGACATTCCTATGTGATTACTTGCTTTACTCTATCAAGTTACATATTAAAAATATCAGATCACAGCATCTGTTCATCTGCTGGAATATTTTGGCCACTTGGAGGGAATGTGGGCATCCCTATGGCATGAAGGTTGCCCTCCACCATGAGCAGAAGAGCTTTTAGTCTGGTTTGTCCAAATAAATTGGGATCCCTGTGGTTTTTGCATTTCATCCTGCTATCACTCAGTGCTACCAAAAACAGCTGAAGCCTTCCAGCCACAAGAGGAAGCTAAAGCCTGATAATCCTAAATTAGTAAAAGACCAGACCAGGAAGGGGAAAGGACATGTTTCATGCCTTTCTAGCAGCTCAAAATACATAGAAAATTGAGGTATGTATACATATATATCAAAAATAAGTACATGCATGTTTTCTTACTGTTGTCTGACTGCTGCACGTCATGTCCTGCTTTTGACTCAGGAAAGAAAACTGCCTTCACATGGAAATGACTTCCAAACACATGGAGTTCATGGCCCTGGGGCCAGTTTACCCCACTGTCCCCGTGAGCACTTTAAAACTACAAATCAAAGTCACTGCACAGGAGCAAAGGGCCAGGTGCCAGTGCTGTTTGCACTGCATGTGGGATCTGAGGGTGTTACACACACACAGCCTGAAATGACTCAGAGAATAAACTCAAGGCAGCAGGAGGAGCTGCTGGCACTTCTCCATGGACAAGGGTCAGCCAGACCTGCAGGGCTTTTCCTTCATATCAACTAGACATAAATAGAGCAAACAAAATTATCATCTTGCACACGTTGCATTCCCCGTGACAACCCCCCAGCGCTGCTTTTGGGTCTCTGCACCAAGTAGACCCTTTGGAGGCTTCAGCATTTTTGTAATGTGCTCCCTCAATTCATCTCTTGTTCTGAACAGAGAAATTTGTGGACATGCCCCTGAGAAACTGTCGAAAGGGGCATTTCACCCCCCTGTTTCCTGTTCAGATTGATAATTCTGTTCAAATTGACATTTTTTTAAAGAAAACGAGGCAGTAATCAGAATGACAGTGGTGTCCAAGTGGTACTTACTGGTGCCACGTGACAGAGTCGATCACCTTGCCTCCGGATTTCAGGAATCTGCAGCCAGGGGGAATGGAGAGCAGGGGGTCAGCAGTGCCAGTGGTGCATCGTGGCCCTCCCACAGTGCAGCACCATGCACAGCCTTCCCCTCTGCCCACAGCTGGCAGAACTGATGGGAATGCTCGGGGGCCAGGCTTGTCATGGCTTTTAAGCAGACTTTGAACAGCCTGGCTGCCCCAGCAGGTTGCTGGGAGGATGAAGTGACCTTTGTGTAACACATGGGTGTTTCTCGGGCTAAAAGCCCTCGTTAGCACAACCCTAGAGCAGTGCTCAATGGGAAAACGTGGGGACCACTGATGTGCTGCCAGCAGCTGAGTTTCACCTAGCTGGGTATTCAGGCCTTGAACTCAAGCATGCAGGTAAAAGGGAAAAAATATAGTTCAACCCCTGCCTTGAAGCCTCTTCATGCCTCCTGCATCTAGGGACAGCCCAGCCACAATGGTCCCCACCTGCCCCACCCCAGGGAGTGCTGCTGGAGCTCACAGCCCTACCTCCTGAGCAGCTGCTTGGTGTGCTTTCGGGGCTGCCCGACGTCGGGGCCGTAGAGCTTGGCGTGCTGGTAGAGGCCGTAGTTATTCAGCAGCTGGCGCAAGTGGATGAAATCTCGCCCCAGCTGGAAGCCATCAATGTGGATGCCAGATTTCTTCCTGAAGCTGTTGGGCTCTGGGGAAGACACGTGCACATCAACACCCCACTCTGTTTCTGGGGCATAAAATAGGCCAGTTCCATCCACATGGGAAGCACCAGTCCCGTGAGGCTTCACCTGATCTGGCGTGGTTTGGGTGGGATATTTGAAGGTGAACATGAAACCAAAAGCTTGGGGGATACAGCGTGCTGCTCTGTCCCAGCCATAAGTGACATCCTGCACCTTGTGGGGCATCGTTCACTTCATCTCAAAGCCCTGGTAGGAGCAGCAAAATCATCTCAATTTGCTCATTCATTTTGTCTTCTTGTAAAATCCCTCTGCAAATTAAGACCTTGATGTCTCTTAATGAAACATCACCTTGCCTTTATGTGCCATCATCCAAAACATCCAAAATTACAATCCCATACCCTCTGGGGGTGGTGGCTAGCCTGTTGGCTGGCCTGGGCAACAAGCACTTACCATTCCCAAGCTCCCAGGAGATGTTGTAGCTCTGGGAAGCACAATAGTCCAGCAGTGCCTGGGCATTTGAGCTGTCCCACTGCGAGCCACCTTTCCGCAGCAAGGCATTGAGTCCAAAGATCAGGTGAAACCCTGAGCAGTTTGCAAAGCTGTAGAGAATATCCAGTGTGTTTTCTGCACAGAGGAGAAAGGAGGGGTGTTTATCTCAAGGTTAGAGCGTGCTAGCTGAGGTCTGGCCGAGCAACAATATTTACTGCCTGTATTTATTTAGCCTGATGCTACAGATGTGCCAAACTCCTCCAGCCAGACAGAAGAGGTCAGGCCTCACTACACAATTTCTTGCAAGCTTTGAGAGCCTCCCAACCCCTGCAGCTGAATACTATTAAATGTGGGGTGGCAAACAGTAGAAAAACAGTTCTCTGAATATTTTTCTAAGTGAGTGAAATGTTTCTTTTTCACTGGTTTCAGCTCCTAACAGCCTACAGCCCTTTTACTGTGGGGCAGAGATTGCATCCCCCTGTTTAAGTCTTACTTGTAATGGTGGTGTTTTTGTGCTTTTTCCGGTTCTGTTCAGCAAGGATCAGCTTCTCCTGGCTGGGCCATTGGGCCAGCAGCACCTTCCCAACAGCAGCAAATGCAGGCCTCGAGCCACAAGCCTCTGTAGGGCAGAAGAAGGTGGATAGGAATTAACTCCTCACCTCCACAGCCTTGTTGCAGTGAGCTGACAAAGCAGATAAGCCAGCCTGGCATGCAGTGGTGTGGCAGGTTTGACTTTGGGACTCATGACCCACCTTTCTGGGGGCAGAAGCAGAGCAATGCTTCCTGCACTGCCTGTCTCATCCAGGGGAAAGTGCTGACTTCCCCACAGAGCTCCCTGGCAGGTGCCATAAAACCCTTTTCCTTCCAAGTTCATGTTTTTTCTTGGCATGCAAACAAGGAACAAGCCATGACCAGAGAGGAAGGCACAGGAAGTGACCACTTAGCAAAATGCTGTGAGGGGAAAAGTACCACTTGACTTCAAAACTGAGCATCAGGGTGGTACAGTACTGTAGGATTGCACAACTGTGCTAGGTGCCACAGGAATACACAGGATTTTTTTCATCTGAAACACATCTTGAAGAGTTTATGCACTTCTGCTAAGTTCAAAGAGAAAATACCAAGCTCAAGCAGTTGACAGGGATCCAGCAGGTTTGCACTTGGCCTGTCAAAGCAGCAGGAGGGCAAGGCTGCACCCCCAGCCCAGCCCTATGGCTTAGGGAGAGACATTGAACACTCTGTTCTCCTCAGGTTATTTCTTCCATCTGTTCCTTAATTTTCATAGTGAAGCCACAGCTTCTGAGCTGAACTTGACCACCTCCCAGGCAGTGGGAGAGCTCCCAAGGTTGCTGCAGGGAGCAGCAAAGGGAGAGTGCCAGCAGATGCCAAGGAGGATACAAGTTCCCCTGCATCCTTTCTCAATTTCCACAGCTGGCATAGCTCTTCCCAATCCATGCTGAAAGTCCACAGATCTGCTCTCCATGGATGATAGCAACACTGGCCCTGTGGATGATACCCCCAGGGCTGCTGCTGTGCCCTGGCAGCATCCTCAGCCTGCATCAAAGACCCTCCCAAACCCACCATGGTTTCAAGTCTAACACCTCGATGCCCACTTTACCTTGCTGTGCCTGAAATTCGCAGAGGGTTTTTTCTTCTGGAGTTGAATCCTTGTTGGGATCAAAGATAAGGAAATCTGTCTCAGTGCCACCAAACCTCAGGAAACCTGGGGACAGGGCCGTTGCCAGGGCACGCAGTTTGGAATTGCTGAGGAGGGAATGAGAGACAGAAAACCGCTCTATTTATGCAGACTGTGTAGGGGTTAAACATGGCAAGCACTCTGAGGAACACGCTTCAGTGGGTGACCTGGGGCTACCCAGCAGCCTCAGGGAATTCCTGATGGCTTGCTGGGACCTGCATCCCAGCCCTCTGCACTGTGCAAGAGGGACACTGATGGCCAAGGAGAGGGGCTAATGGGCAACAAGGAGAGAACACGACTGAGGGAGCATGGTCACAGGCAGGGAGCCAAATCCTGAGGGCAGAATAAGGCAAAACTTTAAAACAATCTTGGTTTTTTGCATCCTAAACATCCTCCTCCCCTAGATTTTTTGGTTTTGTTTCTGCAACACCAACATAAATGTCCTGTGATAATTTGGCCACAAAACTGACTTTACATCATCAGCTCCAACTTCCATGGACGACAACCAAAGCAATTCCCTGTGTACCAAAGGGAGGTTAAGAGTCCCTGCTGGGACAGGTGTTAGCTTTATCAAATCAGGTGTACAGAAGGAGGTGACTGTGACTTGCTCACATCCGTGCAGGATGTGCAGCACCAGCAGGGAGCCTTCTCTGGGGGGAGCAGCGAGGCACTGGAGGGCACTGGGCATGTCAGGCGCTATCTGCTCGTGGTGACAATCAGCAGATTAGAGGCCACCAAGTACTTCCTACCCCTCGTGGTGGCAGGGCTGGCCTCAGGCTGTGACCCCAGGTGTGCAGTTGGGGCTGGGTGCTGGAGACCTGAGTAAAGCTGGTGACACCTTTCTCACCAGCTCAGTGAGGATGAAAACGTGCAGGTGGTGGGACAGCAGGGCTGGAGGATCCACACTTTTTGGAACACTTTCATGGATGCTGATCCCACCATCTGCTTCCCTGTGCAGCCTGTTCCAATGCATGACTACCCTCTCAGTGAAGAAATTTTTCTTAATATCCAATGTAAAGCTCCGCTGCTGCAATTTGAGGCCGTTTCCTCTCCTCCAGTCACTTGTTGGCTGGAAGAGCCTGACCCGTACCTCGCCACAATCGCCTTTCCTGTACTTGTGGAGAGCGATAAGGACGCCCTGAAGCCTCCATTTCTCGAGGGCAAACAACCGCAATTCCCTCCGTTTCCTTCTCCTTTTTTTTCTGCTGGCAAAGCAGCTCCTCTCACAGGCTCATCCCCGAGCTGAGCTCTCCCTTTATCCACCCAGGCCAGCCCTCCTTCCTCGGGCACAAACAACCGGAGCGGCTCTCACCTGTGCAGGGCACCGCCTTCTGCCCCGGCAGGACGGAATCAGCGGGCCCCGAAGCCGAGGGGATCCAGCAGCTTCTCCCGACCCCATTTCCAGGGCTGGGGGACTCCCGTTCCCCCCAGCTCGCTCCGCAGAGCGTTTGTCGCGATGGCCCGACCCCCCCGAGACCTTTTCTGCTTTGCCCAGGGGCGAGAGGCGGCTCACCTGAGCAGGGCGACATAGCGCGGGTCCCGGGCCAGGCTGGCATCCAGCGTGAGGGAGAGGAAAGCCGGGCTTACCTCCCGTAGGGGGCTGCCCCGGAGCCCCAGCCGCAGCTCCGCCGCCCGCTGCCCCTCGGCCGGCAGCAGGAGAGGCAGGAGAGGCAGCAGGAGAGGCAGGAGAGGCAGCAGCATCCTCCGCTCCCGGCCCTCCGCCACCACCGGCACCGGCACCGGCACCGGCACCGCCCCCGCGGAGGGCGGGCCCGGGGCTGCAGCGCTCCGCTCGCCGCCGGCGGGAGCAGCACCTTCCTTACCCTCTGGAAGGGCTCTAACAGCATCTCCGAGCCTCAAATCAGCGGCAAGACACCCGCAAGCCGGCGTTACTCAACCGCCTCGGCCATTGCAAAACGAACCTGTGTTTCCAGCTGGGTCCTTTCCTGCTCGCACCTTCCCCGCCTCGCAGCCGCCTCCTCCAGCATCGCCCTGCCCGAGCGGCCCCGGGCGGTTCCGTGTGCAGCAGAGCGCTGGGAATTGGCCACAGGTGAACGCTGCCTCTGCAGGGCTGGCAGGTCAGCCTGGCACCCGCTGCGGGAAACCGAGTGCCAGCAGCACACAGCCGTGCCAGGCTGGTACCCGACTCTATGTGCTAATTGCAGAGGTGTGAAACTTGGAATTACTGTTACCAAAGAGTTTCAGGCAGGCTCTGGGTGTGCCCCCCAGGTGCTCCCTGCAGAGTCCAGTCTGTGCTGAAACTCCTTCTCTGGCAGCAGCTGGGCCTGGCGGGGAAGAGCTGCTGCAGCCACGGAGCAGGTGTGGCTTAGTGTCAGGGAATGGCTTAGGTTGTTCCAAACCCTACACCGTGGGCAGGGATGCCTCCACTAGACCAGCTCAGCTCAGCCTTGAACACTTCCAGGAACGAGGTGTCCACAGCTTCTCTGAGCAACCTTTGCCAGTGCCTCATCACCCTCACAGTAAAGAATTTCTTCCTAACATCGGGTCTAAACTGACCCTCCTTTAGCTTAAAGCCAGTTCTCTCTTGTTCTACCACTCCATGCCCTTGTAAAAAGTCCTTCTCCAGCTCTCTTGGCATCCCTTCAGGTACTGGAAGGTGCTCTAAGGTCACCCTGGAGCCTTCTGCTCTCCAGGCTGAACAACCCCAGCTCTCTCAGCCTCTCTTCAAAGGAGAGTTGTTCCAGCCCTCTGATCACCTTTGTGGCCTCCTAACAGGTCCATATTCTTGTTTTGGGGGCCCCAGGGCTGGATGCAGTACCACAGATGGAGTCTGGAGTAGAGGGGCACAGCCACTTCCCTTGACCTACTGCCCACTCTCCCTTTGATGCAGCCCAGAACACAGTTTGCTTCCTGGGCTGCAAGAATGTTTCTAAGTTTCTCTGCACACTGCTGAAACATTTGCAGAGTTTTAAAGCTACATTTAACACCACCATTACATTTCCCACCTGCAGCAATTCATCCTGAAGCATCCATATTTCTTAGGAAGTTTGTTTTGAAAACAGCTGTCACACGTTGGTATAAGGGACAGAGAGAAGGTGACATAAACTCCATGATTCAGAAGGCATAAAAGATATTTATTAATAGAAATCCACACTTCTTACAGAGAGTATTGTGGAGGCAAGACCTGATTGGTGTTAGGAAACTTCTCTCACATCATTGATCAATTGGAACAACACCTACTGTAATATCTTTCACAAACACCAGGTGCAGGGGATAAGATAATAATTGTTTTAATTCTTTCTCTGAACTTTCCCAGGATGAGCCTGGGAGAGCTGTTTCTCTCTGTTATCAGAGCTGTGAGAACAGCACAGCTGTCTGCTGGAATAGGCTGCCAGTCTGTTACTTTATTTGGGTGCAAATAAATAAATTTGTGCTTCCCCCACACACCACAGTTGGGGCATTAATCTGTGGCTCAAGTGCTCGCCTGTCTGGCCCTTCCTGTCCCTGTTGCTCTGCATTTTTGTACTGTTTAGTAACTCTCCACCAAAATGAGAAGAACTCGACCAAATTAACTCCGTTTTTGATAAGCACATCCACGGCCCTGCTGAAAAGGAAACATCAGTGACACTTCTGACTGTTCAAGTGTCTTAGTCAGGGTAATGCTTCCTATTTTGGGGGTGCAGCACCAATTACATGCCCACGCCCCAGGAAGGGCTGGGGTGAGGATCTGCCAGAGGAATAACTCATCTATCAGCTGATGACTGCAGCACCAAACAAACCACCCAGCCCTGTGGGTAAACTAAGGACAGAAGAATGTAGTTTGGTGTGTGAAAAATCATGGCTGCAGATCTAGCAAAGGTCAGGAGCTCTCAGGGAAGATCCAGCCTGTGCACAATTTCTTTCTGTTGGAATTCCCTACTTCTGCCTTCATTTCCTCCGTGTTCTTCTTTGAGAAGATGCACTTTGGGTCACTTCTCACTGTGCTGTGTTTCTCACAGCAAAGGCACAAGGTGTGCATTTCAAGTGGTCAAGGCTATGTTTTGGGATCGGTTGCTGTGTACACGTGAAGTCTGGCACATGTGGTGTTTTTAGCAGCCTGTGAAACCTTGTAGCTGGAAAACAACACCTTCCAGCAGTGGTTTAAGAGCTTGAGGTACTAAATGAGAAGTGGCAGCTTTTGCCTGGGCAGTTTTCACATGGTTTTATACACATTTTAAAATATTGCAGAGTAGGGGAGCTCAGTACAGATGTATTTGGACTTATGGAAATTAGGGCAGAATTTGAGTGATGCCCTGTGTGCTACAAGGGGAGCACTTAAGAACTAGGACTAGGCTTAAGCCCACTTGAGCATTACTTGAAGCCACACAAGGCAGTCCCAAATTCCCAAAGCACTCCTAGGGCTATGTCTAAAACCAGGAATGAAGATGATTCTGTCCTATTGCTCAAGAAGTTCATAATCCAAGCCTTCAAATGAAGTCAGCTTTCCAGGAAACATTCTGAATTCAGAACTCACTCAAAAACGTGGTATACAAAATACATTAAATATTTATTAAATTACAGTAGCTTTAAACAGGAGAGTTAAAATCTTTAAAATATCCAAATTTTGCATTCATGACTTTTCTTCATGACAGTGGGTCCCTGGGATATCTGTTGGCACTTTTAAGAGTTCTTCCACTTCTTCCTGTAAAGCCTCAGCTTTTTCACTCAGCAGCATCTACAACAAGAAAAAACAAAGAAACAAAAATTAGAAAACAAATGCAAGCATTAGCTATATCTCTTAGACAGATTAAAACACCAATGTCTCTTTCCAAACTTGCATCTGGGTCTGTAGAAGACTTGTGCTGCTGCTCCCAGGACTGCAGCAGCTTTTCCTCAAAGGACCAGCATTTTTTTGCTGATTAGTGTACATCCCTTGATAAAGTACTTCCTGCATTTTTTGTTTAGCACAACTCAGTGTTTGTTACAGAACCTGCATATTCAAAATGGAAAACACAGGAAAGAATAACAGGGCATGACAAAACCAACCTAAATAGGTGAGGCTGACCCTGCACCTTGTTGGTTTCCATTTCTACAACCCTACAAATCCTATTCTTAGTCAGAACTACCCCTAGAACTTCTGTAAGGTAAGTCCTGAGGCATTGGCAGAACTGAGCATTTCAAGTATCAGACAAGTATCTGTCAAGCATTTTTGCCCTTTGCTTCCCCTCTGAAAAGCAGCAGCACGTGGCACTATCCTGTACACAACAAATTGTTCTTAGTACAGATCAGCATTTGGATCACAAACACCCACTAATGCCTTTACTAGTGAACTGAATCCTTCCCTTTTAATGTCATTCAAACATCCACTTTTGACATACTGGAGCTCTGAAGCAGGTTTTTATAGCTTTGTTTCTAACTCACCTTTGCAGATGAAACTATTTGTTTGGCTTGACGTCGTGACAAGTGCTCAATCATCCTCACCAGAGTTTCTGGATTTGCATTAGCCAAGTGTGCTAAAGTTTTGTACCCTGCATTGTAAAGCTGTTTGGCTCGTGCCTGAAAGTACAAAATTGTGTTAGAATATCAGAACAGGAAATAAGAATTACTGGTAAGTGCCAATCTCTGCACCAATCTCAAACATTTCATTCTGCATTTCAATCCAATTCTCTTTTTTCTAACATGAATACTCACTGAGAATCTTTATAGCCCAAAAGCACAGCTTTACCACTAAGATTTACCACCCTAGAAATCTTACCCAGCCCTTAGGCCTCCATTTGCCTTTATTTTCTCTGAGCCTAGATGACACCAACACTGCTGTCCTCTCTTGTTGCCACCTTTTCTGCACTCACTGTCACTGACAGGAGTGACAGTCCCTGTCATTCTTTGGAGGTGTCTCTTGTTCAGCTTCTCAGATTAAAACCTCACTGCCACTAAATTCAATGGTTTTCTGACAAACTGATTCCACAATATGCTGGACAGGCAAGTTAAATCATTTTGCAAAGAGTAGAACTTTGGACTGAGGTCCCAAAAGAGCTTTTATTTTAATAGGAGTCTTTGATTCAGAGACTGGTTAAATTTCTTATTTAAAATACATGCAGTCCCAACATGACTTTGCATATTTCTGTAAGGATCTTCTAACTTAAATATGTAAATTCTTCTTACTCCCATGAACTGAAGAATCCTTACCACAAAAGAAACCTGGACTCTGTTTTCCAACTGAGTATACAACTAAATTATTGTCCAAATACAGTATTTTATAGTCGCTGTGGCAGAAGCCAGAAGAAAACCATTGGCCCCAGCTCCCATTTCCTGAACAGATCACTTTTCCCCAACCTCCAGACTGTTGAGGAATATCTGCATAATGCTGAATTCCCAAAAACAAATTAGCTTGGTTTTCCAGATACACTTGAAAGGCACAGTAACATTTAGCACACAAGTTAACTTTGATTATTTTATCAAGCCAGGCTTACTGACCTCTAAAACCCCTGCTACCTCCATCAGAGGGATGAGCTCTGTCTTAACACAGTATGTCAACTGCTTGGTAAGCTCTGTCAGCAAGGCTTTATAAACCCAGAATTCTTCCAATTCCTGCAGAGACAAAGATTGCTAAGAATCAGGTCCAAAGGTCTCTATTTGGGAAATATGACTGACAGAACTCTGCTAAGGCAACAAGCATATATTTGGCTTTTAGGTGGGAGAAGCACTTTTATTTCTAGTCATCCTTTCAGGGAGTTGCAGAGGTGTATTCAGCATTCTTCAGCTGAACCTCCCAAAGCTGGGGCAATGCTGAAGGACAAGCCATGCATTACCTCAGTTATTTCTCCAACAGCACTGGCAGCAATCAGTGCCCTGTACTATTTGTATATTTTCACATTCTCAGTGCACAAATCTTGCTTTTACTATCAGAAATGCCACTGTGTGAGTGTGCTTTGCTCAATAGAAAAAATAACATAGAACAGGAAAGGTGAAGAAACATTTTTGCACAGAAAAGGTGAAATACCACACCTGTATTCAGATCTGAAGTAAGAGAGCAGAACTCCAGATTTTACAAAACCAAGCCACAAAGAATTTATTTACATTCTTTTAACACAGTACCTGACAGAAATGTAGAAGGCAGGATGCAAAGGAGGCAGCAGAACTGAGGAGATTCTGCACATACCCCCGGGACAAGTTAAATTTCTCTGCAACACTCCACACATTGGTCTCTTTCAGAAGGGCATAAAGGACAAATGTCAGGTAGAGCCTGTTCACCACAGCATTGTCCACATTCTAGGAATAACACAAGCTGGAATTCAGAGCCAGTGTCACATTGCAGGTGTTCTGTTAGTACTACAAGGCAAATCTTTGCATCTCTACTCCCTTCACAGCTTTAAAACATTTCTATATTACACATAAAGACATTAAAACATTAAGAAAACCAAGATTGAAAGAAATTTAATAATCAGAACAGCAATAAACAACACCAGCAGAAAAATAATCTGGAATTTGCAAATAATCAAATTAAATTACTAAACTGTCATCTTAGGTATGAGAAATTTCCAACCTACCTTTCTGATGGCTTGACCAGAAGCCTTTTTTGTAATAAAACTTTCAGGTACTCCCACAATATCTGCTACTTTTTGCTCTGCTGCACTTAGCTGGTTGAACTAAAATAAAATTTTATAAAGGATTTTCAGATATTTAGTTCTCTTAATCTTATAGCAAACACAAGTGCATTATTTACAGTGCAACAGTGTTTTTCAATAGAATCAGTAGTGTAGTACTACAGTCACCAGTCACAGGCAGCTCTGAAGTTTCTTTGCCTACTTGTCTGAATAATCTGTAACTGTCCATCTCTGAATACCTCATTTCAACAGAATTAAATGGATTTTAGTGCTCTCCTAGTAAAAAAAATAGCATATTTGCCATCAGATTGTTGCCCCAGTTCATGTCCTATGTGTACAAACCAACCCCCTGCAAATTTCCTACACAGGATTACTGAATGCCCCAATGTATGTTTGCTAGCAATTTCTCACCTGTCTCAAGTAAATCATCCAATCTGGGCTGCAGGTAGAACTCATATCATAGGGAGCTGACAAATACAGGAGATGAAGATTGCTCTGCAGAACCAGCCCCTCCAAACCCTTCTTCAATTCTCTGTACAGAAGATTGCAGTATGCCAGGTCTATTGAGCCTAGAATAAGCACACAGGGCAGGAATAATCACAATTATAAACAGGCACACAGAGCTAAATGAAGTACATTTTAACATAGAATCAGTATTGTCTTTACCTTCCACAAAAGCTTGTTAGGCCATCTGAACTGGAGAGAAACATCTGTAAGCTGAATTACTGTGCTAACCTAACATGAGCAGTGAAGCAAAGCTGAGGAGAGGCAGTCACCTAATTTCATGTATGTTCATTCTGTGTGGTACAATTAACTGTAAAACAAAGTCCTGAGCCACTTTGATTACAACCATAAATCAAATATTTAAGTGATTTTTTTAGGGGTACAGTTCTGGTTTTGTTCCCAGTGTGATCAATATTATCACACTTCATTCCCATTGCATTAAGTCATGTGCTCCTTCACACCCATTTTCAGTCCACTACATCATGGAGTAAAACTCTTTCTCAACAACTTATTTTTCATTGCAGTTTAAAAATAAGAATAAAAAAAAGCCTTACTCTTATATGTAGCTTTACCCAAGGGTGTGATTGTCAGTGTAGATTTGGAACTGTGGTCCTTCCCAGATATTCTTCCTTTTAGGAGTCCTTTTTCTATTAGATTTTCCAGCCCATCTTTAGTTATCTCTGAGAGGCTCTTCTCTTTAGGCAGCAGCTGCTGCTGAACACCCAGCAATGTACAGCACATAAAATTGTCCACTTCCTCATGGGTAACTGCTATCTGCACCAGTTTGGGAAGTGATTAGCATATTTAAAGTTATAATTTCACATTTTAATAAGACAGAGGAAAAAATTACTGAATAAAGAGCGAGCTTCTGTTTCTATAGAAATACCTCCCAACAAACAGAATGATGCATTCTTGGTGGTGGAGCTGATGGGCTGCTCTCCATCTGTTCTATTATTCTAGCTACTGCATCATGGTAACTTGTTTCCACTGTTTCTATTTGTATTTTTTAATCAAGTATCAGAAATAGAAATATTAATATTCTATTGTATAATAAGGTAGAAATAATTTTTGCTTTTACACATAAGGTAATTGCTGTGTTATAGGATTACTTATTAAGTGAGTGAAATGAAAAGATCTAATCAGATAAGGACAAAAATTTGATTAAAGCTGTTCTGAACTTGCAAGCCCAAGTGTTTAAGCAGTCTGTCTTTTTCTACATAATCAACAGGTGATGTTGTCTTGGCATTTCTCAGCACTTAAATTACTCACAGAGAAGAGTTAACTTATACCTTCAATCCAACCAAAGATAATAACAGGCTCTGCATTCCCTTGGTCAACTCCAGCAGAAGATTGCTGTAGCAATTCTCCAAAGGACTGTGAACTAAATCTTGAACCTAAAAGGGGCAAGGAATATATTAGCACAGAGGAATATTCATGCATTAGTTTTACACTTTCAAAAAATCAAACTTGATATGCATGATTCAGCTTATAAAGAAAATTAAGGATAAACACTGAAAGTTTACAGTTCCCATCTGAAAACAAGCCACATAAAGGTCATTTAAAGGTATTATTACATAAGTCAAATACTTACAACTTTAAGAGGTGAACAAAAATTAAGCTAGGCAGTTTGGCTCCTCCTGTTTATTCCACCATCTTAACCCAGCAATTCAAATTACCAACAGCTTTGTAAAAATTACCAAGTGTTTGTCTTTCTCTTGCACTATGAGAATACTTTCTCCAGCACTGTCAATACCAGCTCGACCAGCTCTGCCAATCATTTGTTTATACTGGTTCTTCTTCAGGAAGTCATTGCCAACATAAGGAGCTCTGAGAATCACCCTGCAAAGAATAACTTGAATAAGTTATGCTTTATATTCAAATTACTAAAGCAGCAATAAAATGTTACAAATTCAAATTCAGTGTTTACACGTGCCCCTTACCTCTAACTAACAAAAATCAAATGCACCTCTTTGGACAGATGTGTAAATCAACTGTAAAGCTTTAAAGTACTTAAGGTGTATTAAATGTGCACACAGAAGTGGATTCTTAGCAAACAATCTTTGGCCACACAGAGTACAGCAGCCCTATCATCAGAACTTGTATATGAAAAGAGAATACATTTTTATGTTAAAACATATTCCAACTGTAACTCCTTAGAAAAGGTTTATTGTACCATTAGCACCATAGTAAAAACATTTAAACATTTTTCAATTTATTAAAACTTCCTTAATCCATTCACAAAAGGGCTTTTCAGTGATATACTCTGAGGTACTTCCTACTGATTCACATTTCCTACATAAACACTGCAGTCCTCTGTCCCATGTTGAACACAACATCCCCTGTATTTCCAATTTGCTGGTAAAACCACAAACACACTTTAAACAGCACTGAGATTTCCAACTTATTAAAGAATTTTTTTAACAAAGCAAAAAATCAATGCAAAAATTAAATGTTTTGGGTACTAACCTTCTAGCTGGTAGGTTGACTCCAGCAGCCAGAGTGGCTGTGCAAGCAAGCAGACACAGGACACCTGAAGAATAAGCTTCCTCTATGCTTTTTCTTTCATCATTTGTAAGGCCACTGTGGTGATAGGCAACACCAAAAGGGATTGTTTGCTTCAAAACAGGACAGACAGTTCCATTTCCAATACTCTTTAGGCTCTTGATGAGATCTTGTTTTTCTTTCTCCCTGTGAGCTCTAAATTCTCTTGGAGAAGGAAAAGCATTTCTTTAGACTTTGACCAATCATTAACTAAAAAGAAAATAAAAACCAAGAGACATGCTTACTGTCTACTTCTGCTCATCATCCATTCCTCTAACATCTAAGTTGGAGAAATGATTCCATGTTCAAAGCATTTACTTCTCATCACCAGGGAAAGGCACTTGCAAACTAGATGTCAATAAACTCGAAGTTGTAATAAATTTTTTCACATATAATAAAAAAAAAAAGACAGAAACTTACTTCTTGAGGTACTTGCACACCATTGAAGCCACATTTTCACAATTCTTTTTAGTGGGACAAAAGATTAGGCAGGAATATTTAGGAATAACTTCAGTAACCAGTGCAATGATGTGGTCAGGATCTGCTTTCTCCAGATTACTAGAATACTGTAATAAGCACAGATTGACAAATATTTAAATGTAGGAATTAAGTCATAACCTAAATAGTCAATACTTGTTCTCAATCATTGCTTGAATACTCCCATTGGATTTAATGTGATGTAATTCCAAGAAGTTGTAGGATAAGCCCTTCTCCCAATCCTCACTTGAAAGACATCTAACTTGAGGGATACATGGATATACAAATCAAATTCTTTGCTTTTTCCCTTAATACTTCATTTTCTTTTAGCAACACTTGTGATACTGGCAGTCTACCATTAGACACATTTCCTTTGTAAAGGTTGAAATGAATCCCTACAAGGCAGTAGTAAGTTGGCAAAACCCCCAAAAGGTATCTTCTTTCACTTTTGTCTGAGAGTGATCAACTGTTGAGAAAATCTACCCCCAAACAAAGTGTTGAGCATCTGGAATACTCAAACACATTACTCTTCACATGTCAAAATACTGAAGAAATCTCTACCTTGAGAAGTCAAAAAGAAATGCAAATCAAGTTAAGCATTCAGTATTTTAAGGCTTCTTTTTCCTTCCCAACACCTACCACTTCTTTCTCATGTGTACTACAAATGAATTATCATGGTAATTTCTCTAGTGAAAGGTCTGTAGGCAAATCAGTGTAAAATAATGCATTTCACAACAGTTCAAAGACACTATAAGCACTTTGTTTTTTACCTTGAAATTAAGGAGACGTGAAAAAGCAAAGCCATTTTCTGTTTTGCTGTCAACTGCGTAAATGGTGTCTCGTATCTTTATGTATTCCTTTAATTCTACCTAAGGTAGAAGCCACAAAGAGAAACTTCAGTTAAATTACTGTTTTCCCTAAAGCTATTGCTGATGTACAGCTACAGCTAAGCTGTCATGTATATGACATATACATACTTGCACACAAGCACACGCTTTAGAATTTTTAAGAGAACTTAATTGTTTTAATTATGTGCCTTGATAAAGCATGGAATCATAATGAAGAATGCCAAAATTTTATCCCATCAACTATTTATAAACCATGCTGTCCTGACAACACACACAAACCAGCAGTACATATTCTAGTTACACCAAATGGACTGCAGTGATTCAGCACAGTAGCTGTAATTTAGGAATTGCTTAAGTTAAATTAAAACAAATGCCTTAGCACAGCAGTATAAAGGCTATTGCATTTGTGTATTTAGAAGTGCATAGTGCTATTTATTGTATTGTTACACAGCAATTAGAGAGCAAGAGCAGGCCTTATATTATGCTGTGCAATTAAGCACAAAAGCTGTGACACAATCCTAAACAGATTTATTATGATTTTAAGGGTAATTATCTTCTTTACTAGCTCCTGGTGTCTTGCATACAGACCGGTCTAAAATTATTGGTGTAGTACTCTGCTCGCAGGAACTTCTGCAGGTCTCCAACATTATTCAACGTTGCACTCATGCCAATGATCTGTGTCTTTTCTGTAAAACAGAAGTTGAGATGAATTTATTGTCACATGACCAATTTTTAACACTTCTGTTCAGTATTTAAATCATGGGACTCCTTCTTCGTCATGAATCTTTTCAAAATGAAAGTAGCAGGCTTGAAGGGAAAGGCCACTACTAAAGAAATACTAAGTATTTAAGAAATAACACTAAGTTACAAAATACTAACTGAGACTTAAATGTAAAAAAAGAAGCATTTAATTAGATGGCTAAAGGGATCATACAAAGAAATGGAAGATATTTGACAATAATCAGGATTTCACAGAGGAGCATCAAAAGAGCTATAAAAACACCCAAATATCGTTAGAGGGTCAATTAACACTTAAATGAATAAATGGTGTTAATACATGGGGTCATGCCATGTTTTTCAAAAGCAGCCAAAACAGCACAAATGCACAAAATGAGAGTGTGACTTAGAGAGGCCACAACTCCAACACATCAATGACATTAACTGTAGCCATGACTTACTACTGGTGTAAAGAACTTTTGCCAGAGTAATTTCCAGCACTGCTCCACGACTTCCCTCCCCAAGCATATGCAGCTGTGGACAGATGGGAAAGAGAAAAGGCAAGAATGCTACTGAGTTGAGAGTATTTCTAAAAAAAATCCTCCAAAATATATAGACCTACAAAAATACTACAGAACTGTTTTTGTTGGACTTCCTAAAGACATCCCTGGTGTAAATTTGGACTGTTAAGTTCAGATGTATAACCTCACTTAAAAAGCATTTAAGAATCACAGAAAAACAGACTCATGGGCAAATGCAGACAAGAAGATTTACCTTCCAATTAAATAGTAAAAAAAGTAAATAGTAAAGTAAAAAAAAAAACAACTTTCAGAACTACAGAATTATGTGCCAATTCAGAACATAGAAAATAAAAGTAAGTTTCATGATGAACACTCTAAGCAGAACCAAGCAGGCAAAGAACTGCTCCTTCCTAAATAATTGCTTATTAGAACCCTAAAAGAACTTGCATGTGATAAATCTGAGTACATCTTGTGGCCTACCTCATCTACCACAACCAGGCCAAGATCATTGATTCTTTCTGTTTCAATTAAGGAGTTCACCAGAGCATGTCCTTTTTCTATAGTAGCAATATAAAGAGATTTCTTTGCTCTCCTTTTGATTGGTGGAAATCTTCCTTTACTTCCTGCATATTCTTCAACCAGGAAACCCAGTTCTATCCCAAAACTCGATAAACCCCTAACCTATAAAAGAAAAATCAATTAGAGAACAAATTCATGCTCATTTTGGATTTCAGAGCTGCCTCAACAACTCAGCAGAAAACCAACCCACACCACAATCAACTGCTTGAATTAGTGAAACATATCAGCTATTCCAGCTACAAAATCGAAGTGTCTACACATATTATCAAGGTGGGTTTCATCTGTTCTCTAAAACTAACTTACAAAAAACTTTACACCAAAAAACGTTTTTATTTCAAGATCACTTCTTTAGCAAGTTGGCCAGCACAGCTCTTAGGCTGTAGAACTAAACAAAACTTCCCAAAAAGCAATTATTTCAAAATTCAGCACCCTTTACTTCATAACTCAGCATCTTCACCTCATGATTTGTGTCTGTTCCATTGCAAAATTACTGACCCTCAGAGCAGCACTTAGGAGAGGTCACTCTCTTCCCACTGTACATTCATAAAAACCTTGCTGAAAACCAGGCAAGTGAGCAAGTGCACAAAGTGTGTCTGCAAAGATTTATCTCAAACAAAGCAGCACCAGAAATACTGCATCCAGACCTTTTCCTGGACAATGGCAACATATGGCAGGATCACCAGAACATCCTTCTGCCTGCAGAGTAGTTCTTGCAGAATTATTATTTCAGCCACAAGAGTTTTTCCACCTCCGGTTGGCAACGAGTAGATCAAGTTCTTCCTTTGCTGCAGGGATTCTAAGGTTAAGCAGTCATGCTGCCACTCTGCAAAATGAAAAGGGAATATCAGCAACCCCAGGGGCATGGCAGCTGGTACCAAAATGCCTGTGTTTCATTCAAACACTCTGAGCTCAGAGTTTGAGAGCTTCTCCCCAAAAAAGCACTTAAAGCCTTCAGTGATGGTGATTCCCAAAGTATTCTGCAATCCACATGGATACCATTCACCCATTCCACCCAGCTAAAACACCAAAAGAACTATAATAAAACACTTCCTAAAACAGGACAACTACTTTCCAACGTGGTTTACATTAAGCATTACCTTAAATATTTTTACAGTATAATGGGTGAAATAGAAAATACTCCACTAGCAGTTCTTTTTTTTCCAACAGATCATTGGTTACACTACCATAAAGTGTTTCAATCCCTCGAAGTTGTCTGAATAAATCTTTAACCTTGCTAGGTAATCCATAAAAAGGGCCTATATCAACAGAAGAAGATTCAATAGCTTTTCTAGCCACAAAAATCTCTTCAGACAGAACAGCTTCTTTGAGCTGCTTGGTCTTGGAGACCTGCAGAGTCTGGGCTCTGGCATTTCCAGTCATGGCACTTTTCAGGTGATCTTTGAGACTCTCAGTTTTGGATAAAACACACTTGGAGTGTGAGGAAGAGTCAGTAGCTCTGTTCCTGTGTTCAGCACCAGCACAAAAAGACAATGGGTCCCTGATTTTGTCCGAGGAAGAATTCACATGTTCATCCCTCCCTTTTGAGACTGGAGGTATTCTAGAAGCAGATGAAAGTTGATCTATTTTTTCAAAATACAGAAGTTGTGATGATGGCAAGTCATCCAACATAGACTCAGTTAATTCCTGATTGCCACCAGCTGGGTCCCTGTCACACATTTGGCAGGCACCCTCTTTGTCACTTTTAAGGACAACCACATTTTCCAAAGCAGAGAAGTTATCTTGCTCTTTCTGGTGAACTCCTGACTGAAGGTTTCCAAGCACCATCTCTCCAGCTGCTTTCACGTCCACATTTTTATCCTGCAGGTATTTGTGTTCAATATCATCCACCTGAGCCATCAACGAATCGTTTCCATAAAAGCTGTCATAGTCACCGAACATATCCTCCTCGCTATCGTTACTGCCCTGCAAAAACGAAACAGGAGTCATTAACACCCTGAGGCAATAATTGTATTAACAAGAACAACTTGCAGAGCGCAAACATCACAGCCAAGTCCCCTAAGTCTGCCCCAACTTAACACAGAAGCATTTTGTGTGATGTCGTGTGTGAGGAAAGCGCAGCTCGCGTTCTGAAGGAATGCCTTGGCTCAGCGACAACCTCCAAGCAGGATACGCGCGCAGAGAGAGTGAATTTTGTTAAAGCTAAGGCCAAACGGCAGCACACCCTCTCACACAAAGTACAGTCCCGTCCAGACGGAGCTCCCCCGCCTCGCCACCAGCCCCAGGATCCCCGGGTCCCGCCATCCCCTACCGGGGGCTCCTCGCCCCCACAGCTCGGTCTCTTGAGAGCCACCGGCGAGCTGGCGGCGCTGGGCTGCCCCGGGGCCCGGCTCCGCTTGCGCTCGGAGCTGGAGCGGCTCTTCCTGCGCACGGCGAGCCGGGGCTCGGCCATGGCCGGGCTGGGGGAGCCCTCAGGGCCGCAGCGGGGCTCGGCCATGGCCGGGCTGGGGGAGCCCTCAGGGCCGCAGCGGGGCTCGGCCATGGCCGGGCTGGGGGAGCCCTCAGGGCCGCAGCGGAGCTCGGCCGTGGCCGGGCTGGGGGAGCCCTCAGGGCCGCAGCGGGGCTCGGCCCGGGCCCGCCATGGCGGCACTGCGCCCTGGGGCAACAAGCTGCCGGGCCGGCACGTGACCGCGCTGCGGCCAATCGCCTGCCCCGGGTCGGGAATGCCGCGCTGGGATTGGCCAGCGGGCGGGCGGCAGCGGTGAGGCCCGGGCGGAAGCGGCGGGGCGGTGTCATGGCGGCGCGGGCCGTGGCGGCGCGGAGGCCGTGGCAGCGCCTGGCTCCCGGTGCGTCCCTCTCGCTGTCCCGCTCCCACTCTGTCCTGAGCGGCCGCGTTCGCGTGTCCGGGCTGTCGCGCCGCCGCCGCTCACCTTGTCGGTCTCTCCCTTGCAGCGCAGCTGTGGATGTGGGCGCCGCCGCGCCGCCTGCAGCATGAAGGGCGGCCTGAGGGGCGGCCTGAGGGGCAGCCCGAGCGCTCGGACCAGGTGAGGCTTCCCCGACCTGTCCCGCCCTCCTGTCCCGCTCCTCGCCCTCCGCACGACACCAGCGCTGGCTGGAAGGGCTTTGCTCTGCCCGCTGTGCGGCTCGGGCTCCTCAGACCCTCCCGAATCCGTCGTGGGGAGCGCATCAGGCGCTGGAAGTTAAGGCCCCACGGATCTGTATTCCAGTATTTTAACTACAGCCTGTTAAAGCTGCTGTCTCAGTAACTCGGATGTGGAGCCAGCCACAGGACAAGGAGCAGGGGCAGTAAACTAAAAACTCAAGAAGTTTCAGCTCAGCATGAGGAGAAACTTCCTCACACTGAGGGTGGCAGAGCCCTGGACCAGCTGCCCATGGAGATCACAGATTTTCCCTCTCTGGGACATTCCAGCCCCACCTGGACGTGTTCCTGTGTCACCTGCTCCAGGTGGCCCTGCCTTGGCAGGGGTTGGGCTGGATGATCTCCAGAGGTGCCTTCCAACCCTGACTGTTCTGTGACTCTGAAAAGTGAAAAATCACTTTGTGTATTTTGTAAGAATTTGGTGCTGGGTGTATTCTGAAGCTTGAGGAGGCTTTCAGTCCTTGGGAGGTATTTCTGAATCTGTCTCTTTAGAAAGTGTGTGAGCACACAGAAGGTTCCTCAGGTCATTTGCTTTGAAATTATTTTGAGAAAAGGATTGTTGTGACTTGTCAGACAGAACTACATTTTTATGAGTTTCTGCAGATTTTGACTTCAAGTAGAAGCTGTAAGCACTACCTTACTGAAGGATTTAATAGACTTGCTAGTGTCATCTTTACTAAAATATAAAAGGCTGTTTACTTGTGAGAAGTCTTTTAGGATGCAAGGTACCAGGATATGAGTTAATAAAGTTATTGAAAAACTTCAGTGGTACACTAAATATCTCTTCTGGTTTCAAGACAAATATTGATCAAAGGATTAAAAGTAACACATGTTCTCTATTTTCTTCTGAAGCTTACAGATGTTAATCATTCTCTGATTTCAGCCCATACAAATGGAGAACCCCTACAAAGAACCCCCAAAGAGATGTGTCTTATGTGGAGTAAATGTGGACTATAAGAATGTGCAGGTGAGTTTTAGAATTGCTGTCCTTGGATGAAGGGAACTGCTTTACTGTTTTTAAACATACGTGTACAGATTTAAAACTCAAGAGTAAGAATGTGTGCAAGACAAGGGCNGTGCTTTACTGTTTTTAAATGTGTATGTAGTAAGTCCAAAGTAATTTAAAAAAAAATTTAAAAATCCATTCATATGTGTACAGGTTTAAAACTCAAGATTAAGAATGTGTGCAAGACAAGGGCCAAATAATGCAGTTGTGCTGAGATGCCTGATCTGCTAATTATGTGTGACAACTTTGCTGTTTAACAAATAAAAGTTCTTGGTTACAATTCAGCTGCCACAAAGCATGGAAGTTATTCCATAGAAAATACTGTCTAGCTCCAAGCTGTACTTTTTTCTTCAGGTAGAGCTGAGTTTTGAAAAAAAAGGATGAAAAAAAACCCTGAAAAATAGAGTACAAGTGGTAACATAAAGCTCAAAAAAAAAGTTCTTAAACTGACTTTGATTTTTCTTAATTTTAATTAGCTTCTTTCCCAGTTTGTTTCTCCATATACTGGCTCCATTTATGGCAGGCATATCACAGGTATGTGAAGTATTAAATTAAATCATATATGGGTTGATAATAATGTTTTTGTGAGTGTATGTAACTGTGCATCAGCAATCTTTCTGAAAGTAACCAGTCCCAATTCTATACATTTTGTAATAGTATTCCCCTGCCTTAGTAGTCTGCATCAAGGAATTAAAATATCCTTTAATTGTATGCATTTTGTATTTAACAGTAAAAGCACACATGCATTTTTCTAGAAAGACTTAATCAAAGCTAGAGGGGATTGTCAGTAACATGCCTTCCACTCTCTAATGACTTGCTTAATGTGGAAAATAATTCATCTCTTTAGGCTTGTGCAACAAGAAGCAGAAGGAAATTACAAAGGCCATTAAAAGAGCTCATGTATTTGGTAAGGATGATTTTGCTTTTGAATTTTCTGACTCAAGGCTACTTTTCTACTAAGAACACCTCCATCTTTTGTTTTAACAGGATTTATGCCAGTTATGTTTAAGAACCCACAATTTCTCACAGACCCCAAGCTATGTAATATCAAGCATCCAGAGTGATATACTGTACAGAAATAAACAATAAAGCTGTATTTCATGTTTATATTTTTGTTTGCTGGAAATGTGGTTTGCAAGCATAATGTGTGGTTGACAAAGGGGTGGATGTCAGTCATTCTTTTATTTTTCTTCATGAAGTCTTTGAAAGGTATTGTCTGAAGGAAGATGAAAGCAATAATAGAAACTGGCAGCTGTATGGACCCCTTCCTCTGCTCACTGGTCTTGCCAAAGCTCAGGTAGCTGTTTTTTCCCTTGCTGGCTTGTAAGATGGGGTGATGTAAACAGGCACTGGTTTCCTGAGGATAAATTAATATATTTAAACTGTGGCAGTTCATGTAGGCAGCTAATTCTGTTATGTGTTCATCTGATGCCCCCTGCATCAGGAGGGTAGCACTGCTTCTTCCCCAGCAGCTTCAAGTTGTATCACTTTGAGGCAAATGTGACACACCTATCTGACTGAGAGCATCCTGTGGCATATTCTTGGAACCCTGAGAGAGAGAAGACAGATGGAATCTGGAGGGCAAAGTGAGGGAATGTCATCTTGGAGTTATCTTTATGCTGAACAGGATTCGTGCACTGGGACAGAAAAAAAACCATCCCTGCAGTGCTAGAGCTGGATACATCCCTGGAATACACCAGCAGCAGCTCTTGGTGAGAAGTCATCCCACAGATCAGAAAGTAGGAGAGTGTGTGTATTCAATTGCATCTCTGTTTCTTTCAAACACATCCTCATCTGTTTCAGTGCCACTCAGTGTCAGCTTCCTCTCCTGGTCACTGTCCTCTTGGTCTTGAAGGGGTTCTTGGTGAAGCTGCAATGATCTGGACTTCTTGAATGACTTTGAAATGGCTGTGGTTGCCCTGGCTTTACGCTTGTTTGGATGCCTTGTTTCAGCTTCTGTGAAGTCTCTTTCCTCCACCATGAGAGTCAGTTTGTCCATGACATTAATGTGATGGTCTGTGTTACAGCAGTTCTTGGATATCTGTTGGCCTTTGAAGGAAACAATGCATGTCTGAAATCCGGAATTGGGGAAGAATGTTTGCAGTGCCTGGCAAAGGAGAACATTCTCCTTTGGCTCTGCTGGGTGGTTTTTGTCTTCTCCTGAGGAAAAAAAAAATCAAAGTCAGAGTTGCAGAACCTCTTGCATCACTGCTCTTTTGGCTGCCTCAGGTTCAGAAGTGTTTTCTGCTTCTGCCACTTGAGTCAACTTTGGAAGGGCAAGGCTTGTATCACATTTGGTTAACTTACCCAAACAATTTTGTTGCTTTTTCCTCTTTATTTCTTCTTTTAATTGGCTCACCTCTGCTAAGAGTTTCTCTACAGATCGTTCACTGACTTCTACTGTAATGCATATTTTCTGCAAGAAGGAGAGCGTGTTGATGAGACTAACAGTATTCACAGCAGCTGGCTTTAAAATTGTTGCAAAATCCTTAAAGGTACTCATGGTTACATTGGACACAGAGTAGTAAAAAGCTTAAGTAATGATTTGGAGGTGGATTGGTCAGATAACTTAAACCTTATGTTGAACAGGTGCAAGATGTTTTATTTGATCACATGTAGCCAAAGGAGATCTAACAAACTACAGGTAGTACTCCTTCAAAATAATCCTCTTGTGAGAATTTATTAATGGACTTGAAGATTAAATATTGTACTTTCATCAAATGGGAACTTAAATCCTCAGCTTTGAGAATACAGTGTGCAGCACAGTAAATAGAACTTGCTGAACCCATCTTTCATTTTGTCCATGTTTTGGACATGGCTTTGTTTTCTCATGTAGTGCAAGATGTTGTAGCCCTTGTTTTTGTAAAACTGCTGAAGGTGAGGCAGGCCTGCCCAGCTTACCTTCAGTTCCTCCTGCAAGGTGGCATACATCTCATTTATCTTATGAACCTCTTGTAGGGACCCATCTTCATGGAAGAATTGTGACCTGTGGACCAAGAGTAGAACTGCATAATTGCAAGCTAGTGATCCCAGTGCTTAGTAGGAGCTTTAGTGAGTAAAGAAGTACTTTAAGCTTCAATGATAGGCGTCTGTGTTGAGACAGACAGCTCCTGGCAAAATATGGGACCAAATTAATTTCTTAGTATGCTGGAATGGTCAGTAATTGTAGAAAACAGGTCAACAAGTGAGCAAGGTATGGCTATAGCATTTGCAGAAGCACTTCAATGCTTTCATAGAAAGGTAAGTGTAGATTTAGTAGGGGAAGCTACCGGTGTCAGTAAATATTACATGTGTTGTACCTGTGTTGTCTCACGGCCCTCACAAAACCCGAGGATACACAGGAGCCAGACACTGTTCTGTAACCTTGCTGTTCTGCCATGCCCAAGTTGGTAACCACCAAAGGGACTTTCTGGAAAAGACTTAAAATGCAGAAGTATGAAAACATGATCTGTTAATATCCAGAAGTGTCTCATTGAAAGTTAAATGGTTTTGACCATTCAGGATCCAAGGGAGGGTTACAATATAGTTAATCCTTGCTAAATGTATTACATCACATACAGATGAGGCTATAGGCAAACTCCAAGAGCAACCAGAAGCTGAGCAATGCCCATAATTTCCCTGCTTTCTGACTGCAACACACACTAATGCAACATTTGCTTGCTAAGCCTAGCCTGTGAGCAGGATGTCTCTGAAAATAAAGTTAACACCAATTTAAATATTTTGATGAATCCCATGTATGGCTGAAGTCCTGTGCACAAAACAATTTGATCAGGGGCAGCTTAGGTGTGTAAATAAACTGACAGTGTCTGCTTGGTGATGCTGGCACTACAGATAAAAAGGGCAATCCCAGAACAGAATTCCAGGGTAAGCCTTCAACTGGCCTGTGGCAACAAAAGGACAAATCTTGTTAAAAGTTTAAGTTTCAAAGGTAAAATAAACAGTGTTACTGATTCAGTTGCAACAAAGTAGAGAAACTTTCAAGTTTTAGCACATGCTGTAGACATTACCCTTCCTGAGGCCGATGTAGAGCATGTTCCAGTCTGTAAGTAGAACAACTTTCTGTCATCACACTAGAGGTTAAAAGGAGGAATACAAGCCCCTGATTTGATAGGTGTGACTGCAGGTTTTTATGAAGAACTCTTTCCCGGTACGTCATGGTCTGGTCTGTGTTACGTCTGAATTTGTACCATCCTATTACACTCTGCAGGCAGAAGAAAATTCACAGTTACTGTTGAATCCTGATGTCCCTGTGTGTCACACCGAAGCAAGTTTCATTCAGTGAAAAGTCATGTCTGAATTGTTTGCTGGTAGGTGCATAGTCAAGCAGTTAGTTAACTTGAAACCTTTAAAACTTCTAAGCCTAATTCCCATCTTCTTTCCTTCAAAACCATGTGTTGAAGTGGTCTGTTTCTGAGCCTGTTTCAAGCTGAAACTGCAGGCTTTCTTCTGTTTCATTGTTTGTTTCTTTTCAGCTTCTACTTTCCCCTGGAAAAAACTTTAGGTTTTTTTAATGAAGTGGTCCTTAACCACTTATGAGCTGACCTCAACCGATCTTAAGGTGGAAATTGGTGCAATTCCTTTCGGATCCTTGAAGTGTTCACTTGAGAAATTAGTAATTCAAAATAAAGTTGTGACTAGGCAAATCCTAGTCAAAGATAAGCTAAACTTTTTTTTAGGAGAGAAAAGATGTAGCTGCCTTGACCAGTAGCATCAGGGACTATAAAAGGTTTAAAATGAGAAAAGAAAAAAACCTTGATGCAAGAGGTATCCAGAAAAGCCTCAAAAATTTGAGTGAGCTCCTCAGTATGGTTTAGATTTAAGAATAAAATACCTTCTTACAGCCTGATAGTATTTTCTTCAGGGCAACTTCATTCAGTTCTCCTGCAGAATTATAAAAGCTAGAAGAAAATTAGGACAATTAGAGGGGAAGAAATTAGACTGGAAAAATAACTCTAGCATGCTGGGAATCATCTCACTTTAAAAAAAAAATTTAATTAATACTATTAAGGGTGAGGGCTTAGAATGTACGGGAATGCTTTTTCAGTGTGATTTTCTCAGGCAATATAAGTTCAACTCTTGAACAGTTCAAGTTAGGGCTAATTTTAACTTTTCAATATCTGTTATTTAAGATTCTTACCTGAACAACCGGTAGCATGGAATATGTTTCTGTATGTCTGGAAAGAGAAAATAATATTACTCCAGGTTCATCAGCTCAAGATTTTTATTCTTCTGTGTGCTATGATCAGTATGAAACTGATAGAAGGACCAAGAAATAATTCTATACAATTTCTTAAAATTGAATGCATTAACATAAAATTAAAGTGAAGAAAGGAAATATTTTTAAAATGTGTTCTAATTAGTTTTGTCAAATGTAAAGGGAACCACTTACATAAACAGTATTTTTTGTATACTTTTCTACTTTGTCAACTGAAAAATCAGGCTGGGTACTTTATATTTTTCTCCTTTCTGCTGGGTGCAGGAGCGGTATGTAGTATGAAGGATTTCACTTGGGTTATTCAGTGCATACCCACTTCAATCACATCAAGATGATAACAAAAACATACATCTGGCATCTGCTTAATGAAATTATTAAAGAGCTTGCAGCCTTCACACACAGAATTTTATAAGCTCCAAATGATGGAATAGATGCTAATACATTACAGTTCACATCACTGATAGACAAAGCTTTTCCAGGGCAACTGTAGTGCAGGGGAGTTTGTGATGTAACCAAGACAAAGGTTGTGCTGGTTTCAGTTCGAACCGGGCGGAAACACCAATTTCGNATGCTGTTGTTCAAAACTGAAAGCTGTCATTTACTGCAGGCTGTGAAAAATGCGGGTACACTAACCGATTGTGTAAACAACTTCAACATCATCCATTTGTGAGTCTGTAATGCTGTTCTTGGCTTCGCCTTTCACATCTCCAAGGAGAAAACCTTCCTTTAGAGGGGAAGAGGGGAAAAAAGAAATCACATTAACGGTAGCATTGATCGGACACTCCTGCTCTCCTCAGCGCTGGTGTGGCATCACCCCGTGGGCAGTTCTGGGTGCCACAATGTAAGAAAAACACAAAGCTATTAGAAAGTGTCCAAAGGAGGGCTGCAAACGTGGTGGGGAGTCTGGAGGGGAAGCCAGGGCAGGAGTGTCTGAGGCCACTTGGTCTGTTCAGCCTGCAGGACAGTGAGGGGAGACCTGGCTGCAGTCTGCAGCTGCCTCAGGAGCAGGGGAGCGACAGACCCCGATCTCTGCCCTCCGCGGCTGTGCCAGCACCGAGCGAACGGCATGGAGCCGGCTTGGGGGAGCTTTAGGTTGGGTATCAGAAAAAGGCTTTTCCCTCGGAGGCTGTTTGAACAGGCTCCCCAGGGAAGTGCTCACAGCACCAAAGCCTTCAAGAAGCGTTTGGACACCACTCTCACAGGCACCTGCTGGGATTCCTGGCGTGTCCTGTGCGGGGCCAAAAGTTGGACTACATGATCCTTGTGATTCCCTTCCAACTCAGCATATTCTATCATGATTTTCTCTATAACACTAGGTGTAAGTGCTGTCTTCAGGAGAGGAAAAATGCTGTCAA